>JAMAGK010000031.1:0-371191 GCA_023626135.1 Talaromyces sp. R2412 | reverse complement strand
AGTGGTATTCGAAACCACGCGGGCTTGCGCCCATCAGGAAGCGTAATATTAAGGTGGACCTTAACCTGACGCTGTAATATTTATTAGGTGATGATAAAGAAATAAGTGGTATAGATGATGCTTACCCATAACCAACTCGGCCATCTTGCCGTTGTTACAGGTCGCTTAGACAGTGTTTTATAACCCAGAAAGACCGCCAATGCCACGAAAACTAAAATATAATTCAAATAAAAAATTTTGACAAGAGTGGTATTCGAAACCACGCGGGCTTGCGCCCATCAGGAAGCGTAATATTAAGGTGGACCTTAACCTGACGCTGTAATGTTTATTAGATGATGATAGAGAAATATGTGGTAGAGAAGATGCTTACCCATAACCAACTCGGCCATCTTGCCATTGCTGAATACTACTAAAAAAGTGTTTAATGAGCCTTTCCAACAGGATCTTCAAGAAAAGTGAAGACGTGAATTACTAAGATGCCATCTGCGCAACAACAAAAATTTCCTGCCTCGTCGGACTCCCTTCTAATTGAGATATTGTGAGCCAAGTGGTAAAATACGAATGTGCCACGTTATTTGGGTTCAACAGACTAGCGCTCTGATCATCCATGTTCATGACGTCTAAAAAAATCGTACGTTGTCAATTAGCAAGCTGATATTTGTCTTTCGGTTTACCTTTGCACCGTACCTCAGACCCCAGTCGTTCGGCCTCTGAGCTCAAGGGTTCTATTTTAATCCATTCGGAATTCCACCTCGCCTTGAATGATGTCCCATACACACTACTCTGCCCTCTCGGCGCCCCGACCAATGTATTTTGAGCTAAAGACACTACAAACGGAGCCCCTGGCAGCCTCTTTCCAGCCTTGACGCTCTCAATAATCCTGTCTACATATTAGCATACATTCCCTTTAGGTAAAGAGCGAAAAAACTCACCAATCAACACCAACAAACTCTATACTTTCCTTTCCCCCCCTCCTCTCCTGGTCTTGGTTGTGATTTCTTTTTGAAGCTTTACAGTTGACAGCCCGCCACCGCCAGTGCAGGATGCAAAAGAAGGGTCGCAATAATGACATGTCTCACGCTACTTCGCGTGAGGCTAATTGATATCACCCCGCCATGCTCGGCGACGATGTGACGCAGTTTTTGGTCCGAGATGACGGGGAACGTCGACCCGTTGATATAAAAACCGAGCCCGGAATATCATGGGGAATTCGTGGCCCTGCTCTCGGTTATGGTCTGCCGCTTCACTCCTTCAGATAAACGGCCTCAGTAAACTGTCAAAATATTTTTTTAGCAATAATCTTTCAGACAAAGGACCTTGGCAAACTCTCGAGGTACTATTGGCATTGGTTTCAAAAATGTTGTTTTGTATCTACCTTTTACATTTCGAAAGGCTTAACCTAAGCATCCATTTTTCACCACGAATTTCCCCGAATTTCCTTAATATATTACTAGGCACATCTTACATAACCCAACGACATCCTTCGGGATTTATTGGAACAGAAGCTGTTTTGCACCAATTCTTGAAAAACATGGATGAGTCCGCCAGGGATGAATACATTTATGAGGTGGACGAAAAGGAAAGAAACAATATTCCTTTTTCTAATAGATCTAAATATGTAGTTTATGAAAACGTCTCATCTCCAAGATTTCAAATAGAAGTTCTGACCTTGTAAGTATATTAATTTATGTAGGCGCAGTTGCAAATTTCGACACTGATACCCCAGAACAGTGCTTCCGGGATCCGTTTTTTTAACTCGCATCCCCGACAAACCCTTGTCCACTATTAGACACACCGCTGGTAGTACCTCTGTCTGTATGATTCTTCTTCTTTCTCTCTCTTTTTTCCCTGGCATTTAATAGGTTCGTAGATATGTAGGTGGGGCTAAACACTTGTTACGGATGTGGGATCCCAGGCAAGCTTCTCTACCCTATCAGGCACCACTGTTAGCATCTTTGGTTATTTATCTAATTTTTATTTTTAAAGTTTGATATTTGTCAGAAAAACCTGACATTCTCACCTAGATCAGAAACGTTTATTGAACTGTATGAGAAACTGAGGCTCCTACCAAGCTGCTTGCCGCCCCTTTCTTAAATACATATTCCACAAATATGTGTCTTACTGCATGCTAACAAGCAACTAGATATCTTGTAGTAGCAACTATATACATTCAAGCTACAGCAATCAAAGACGGTGTGACCACCCGGCAGAACCGCCAGACCAACCTTGTTTCTATAACATACATATATCAATATCAATTGATGCAGTCAAAGTATCTACCAGACCGACGTCTTCAATCAAATTTATCAGCAGGTTAGTCACTAACCAAAAATCTGTTTAAATTTTTGTCAGCCTTGATATACAACACCAATTATAAGTTATCTAGATCCAGGAATACCCTTACGATTACCGTATATGGACCTTACTCGTCCGCGGCAAGACAAGACAGGAGAACTTTTAGTGCTTGTATTGTATTTTTACTCCGATTTATCCTCCGATGAACGTTTTTTTATTTTTTTTTTCACAATCTTGGCGGTGTCAGCGGTTCCAGCAGGCATAGGCGGTCAGCTTGCAAACGCGCAACCCGCAACCCAACATCAGACGAATTGGAATTCTTTGTATTCGACATAAAGCGAGTCTCGCACAGTAAATCTTTCTCTATTTTCTCCCACCCTCTCGTGCTTGGTGCTCTCACTCAGTACTTGACAGAGATAGAACACGACCCTCCACATTCTTGCCAACTTGCCGAAGTTGATGGCTACTCGAATCCATTTCAACCCCAAAGGCTTTTTTTGTTGAAAAGTTTTATCCCTTCTGCCTTTGAAGAAAACACAGGTGATTTGATATTTGGATCCTATTGTAGGAAACTCTGAGTCCGCTTCACTCCATTCTTGATCCAGCGCAGCAATGCCCCGAGCATCATGGAGCAGATTACTTCCCGACGCTGCAAAACAACCAGCGTACATAGAAAGAATTCTTCGGAGATCCAAGTCAGGGGTTGTGATAAATATACTTAACGGCCACCTCAGAAAACGGAATTTGAATTTTGTCGACATCACCCAAGCCCAGCTGAGCACTTCATCTTCAAGAATTGCAGCAGCTATGCAGTTACGGGGCGAGAAACTCGAGGACCCATGCACTTTTTGCAACCAAGGAGAAGGCCTTACTTTCGTCGAATGTGTCCAGCTCCCTGGAGAGCAGTACGGGAAATGCGCAAATTGCGTTTATCTCCGGCAAACCTGTAGCAGGGGAATTTGTAAAGACAATAATAGTCTTTTATAATCATTCAGCATTAACTAAGACCACAGCAACGCAAAACCCATGGGGAAGAAACCAGTTTCCTCACAGACCTGCAGCATCGTCAAATATGGGTACACAACGCCAACAAGACGAAAGAAACGAACATACAGACGACGTGACAGACGTTCTTGCTGAGACAGACGTTCAGCCGCGATCCTTGGGTCAGGTAAATACCTACACCGTATTAGGCAACCTTGTCCTGCCACGCCCATCCGTCAAACACGAGAAAACTGCTCTAAAATGGGACAGAGAGTTGAGAAGGCTCAACGAACGGAATATGCGGGGTACTTATAGACTTCTTTCCATACATTACAACTCAGGCCCAATATTAACTTCATATTGCGAGCAGATCTGAGAAATTGTCCTATCAAGAATCTTGACGAGGCGTTCACGGACTTCAAAGACCGAGAGATATTGTCTTGGAAAGAATATGGAGCGGAGATATCACTAAGAGAGCTAGTGAGACCTTCAGGGATCTTGGAGTCACCCCTCGCCTTGCACCTTAATCAGCCATCATTTACTACGCAAACTATTAATGATAGCAAAACAGCCGATCCCACTAACGGCTGTATTTCAATGGTCATGGGGTCAGGATACAATAAAGACACTCTACTTTTCGATCATATCCATCGCCGGAACGATGAGTGTAAAACAATAGAGGGTGAAGAATACCCATCTAATGTTTTTCAATGCCATGAGCAATTCACAGACTCTATCGCTCAATCAATGTTGGCTAAAGTAGAGGTTCTTTTCGGGAAAAAAGTGCAGACACGCATCATTCGCAAGCAGAAAGTTGAAGTTTTTCCTTTGTGGGGAGATTTTGAAGGGGTAACTCTTTTACTTGCCCTCGAGAAGGACTACGGAAACAGAGATAGTCGATACGTACTAAGACGGGTTATGCTATTGGCATGTCATCCCCAATACATGTTCTATCAGGCTGCCAATTCGCCAATAAGCTTACGTCAAGAAAAAACTCTAGAGGCTGCTATTCTTATGACTGGGGATAGAAATATCCCTTGGATTGACGGCTATTACTCTAAGAGTCTCTGGAGGAGTCATGTTCCAATTGTTCGGATCAGGCACGAGTTACAGGTGCTTAAGCAATTGGATATTAAATCCATCTCCAGACCTACAATTCTCAAGGACGATGACTTGAGACAAAGCCCAGACGAAATACTCAGTCTTGGGACTTGGGATGTTATGGTCTTCGATAAAAACCCACATAGCAATGAGAAGCTCAAGGAGATCATCCCTCTCGCCTTAGAAGCACTCGAAACAACCATTGCATCTTCAGCAGATTGGGAGCAACCAACCGACCTCCCTGAGCCAGTTCTGCGTTGGCTTAAAGGGCAAAAGCAAATCCTATTCCCATACACTCCAATATCAAGCTTCAAAGATGCATTTGATTCCGTGCGGTCATTTTTACCAGATGAAACTGGATCTATTAAGGATCACCTCAAAAAAATTTTGATCCATCAGCAAAACCACCTCTTCACGATTCAAGAATCTTTTCAACAATGGTGGCATAGCCGTTTTGACGGGTCTGAGGTTGAACTCACTTGCAAGAAATGCCAAAAATGCCCTGCGGCTGACAGAAATAGTCGTTGGTCTGTCAACCAACCCGGATTCTACATTCCACGCTCTCACAGATGTTCGAATCGCAAGGAATCTGTTTTAACGGCTAAGGACGAGAGCATTCCAACGCTCTCAGGCAATGATGTTTCCTCGATCTGCAGCTCAACCAGCAGAAAACCGGGATCAAAAATCTCGGAGTATCTAAGGGTGAAGGGAGTTAATGATGTTGACCTTCCTTCTATTGTGGAGTGCTGGTGCATCGAGTGTAAAGATGAGACCAAATTATTCCGTGACACAGAACCGCGATGGACTATTGGGACTCCTCTTTACTTGGAACATGCAAAAATTTGTTTAAATTGCTCAAATGATCCCTCCGGCTCTGGTAAGGCTATTGACAAACGCTTTGTTCCAAAAGACCATGAAATATTATCAATCTATGCAGGGCTCCTGAGGAGGTTCGACGAGCGCTATGGTCTTTTAGGGCGTGAAGCCCATGAGTTGCTCATTACCAAGCAGCTAGCAGCATCGAAGGAATCCAGAGCGTACAAGAGGAGAAAATAGCGCGAATGAAAATAGCTGGCTTTTCAATCGGCCTTGTCTGCATTGCTCATGTTGTCGACTATTATTGGAACTATCACTCGAGACGACGCTGTTCCCCGTTCTGGCCGTTTCTTAAAAACTGCCATGCTTTTAGTTCTTGGAATTGGACAGTGACTTTTTTTGTCAGTGGGCACTTCTTGGGTTTATCAACATTACTGTTGTTTGTTCGCAGCCTTATCTCCACAGGCATCACAAAGGTATCATCTTCGTTTCCGCACATTTTCCCAAAGATGCACACATCCGTGAACATTTTCGTGATTAATAAGGTCTCCAAGTTTTCGTAGGACTACTCTTTCTGTTGTTTTTATTTGTGTATTTTCTTTTTCGGTCAGTCATGGTCTTGTTTATCCATATTAACTAGTATTATGCGAATTCTCTGAGAAGATACAAGTTGCGTTTTCTCCATATCGTATCAGTTGAATCAGCTTTTCAACTACTCACGCATCACACTGCTATCTATAACTAGGATGAAGAATCAGAGAACACTTAAATTGCCGATATTTGGATACAGAAAAATGCTTAGGTTTAGAAATACATTGATATAATCTCTGATAAGAGTCCTCCCTCCATTTTATATATATATGTACTGTATAATCCAACGCCACGCCATGCCATAATGCACTCACTTCCAGTAGCACCCATGACCAATAAAATTAGAATTTTTCGTTTTCGATAGCGTCAAAAGAGGAGATAGAAAAAAGAAATATCAAATGAATTAAAATCTAAGTATATTTATATGTAATTTTAATTCTGATATAGTATCTATTTACTTATAACTAGGTGTGCTTATAAAAGTGTGTGTTTATAAGGGGAGTTTACTGTACATAGTGGATCCATTTGGCACCATTTGATTTGTCTAACTGCACACTTTTATTACAGTGCTGGATACTTTCCTTCCATTGAGCGAAGAAAAAAGCATAAAAAGAGATGATTCAATACCATTGAAGAGAAAATCTGTGAGTGGGGTATCATCTAGTCTACAAGTAATACACCGTAATGTACATCTAAATACCAAGTATCACGCTCTAGGAAGAATCAACCAGCGGGACAGCGCCTTTTTCAACGCGTCCACATCCACTTCGTCAGTTGATAGCCATGCAACGATTCCATCCGGTCGAATCAGCAAAGATTTGAATCCAAAGGTCTCCTTTGCATTAGACCCAGAATAACCGACTACCGCTTCCCAAGATTTCACCAATTGTGCAACAGACGCACTGCCCGAGAAATCAACAACGAAAAAGTTCCCCTTCTCCAATTTAGAACCTAGTCGCTGTCCATCATCAAATTCAAAATCGGGAGCACTGCAGCCCACAAGAGGGTGGGCATCACCTAGGTCGTAGCGCTGCGAAATCCCCCAGATATGCTTGGCGAAATAGGTACTTCCGTCTTTCGTTTCAATCGTGGAACGGATAATGTTGCTTATAGCTTTTCCATATGCGTCCGGACGCAATGTGGCTATCTGGGCGCGAGTCCACTCGAGAACCCACTGTCCATCGGGATACCGTTCGGAGTGGTATGTATCGAGAAGACCTGGAGATGCATTACCCTTAATCGTGGCAGCGAGCTTCCACCCGAGATTGATTGCATCGCCAATTCCGGCGTTCATTCCCTGCGCGCCTAATGGAGAGTGGATATGAGCGCTATCGCCGGCGAGAAGAATCCGTCCTTTGCGGTATTCCGTCACCATTTTTGCGCGGTCGGTGAAGGTAGATGCTAACTCCAGAGATTTGACCGTGATATCCAGCCCCGAAACGCGTCGGAGCACGGTTTGAAAGTGTTCACGCGTGACAGGCTGAGCGCGATCGAAGCTCGTATCAAAATCGGTGGCGTAGACATGTCCCGGGCCAGCGTTTATATACATTCCATTATTGGTATGGCAGAACCCTTTTGCCAAAAGTTCTGGTTTGTCCAGCTCGCACTGCACCACATACCCAACTATCTCGGGCTCTGTCCCTTCAAATGTGAAATTGGCTGCTTTGCGAACAGTGCTGCGACCGCCATCGCATCCCACAAGCCATTGAGCTTCAAAACACTGATCTCCAGCCCATACTTTGACCCTCTCGCCTTCATCTTTTACCTGTGAGACTGTCATACCTCTGAGAATCTGAACACCCAGTGCTTCTGCGCGTTCTGACAAGGCCGTCTGCATCTGATACAGAGTAGTAGCGCCTCCCTGAAATGTAGGGCCTTGCAACTGGTATTCGAATTGTGAAAAATCGATATCGTTAGCATTAAGCATAATACCAGCAAAATGACCGCCAAATTGAAAGCCGGGCGTTTTCTCGAATATTGCTGGACGATTGGGATCGAAGACCTTGTCGAGCAACCCGCGGCGATATAATGCCTCAACGGCACGACGATGAAGACCGCGGCGACCTAGTATCCCTTTTTTCCATGGAGAATCTTCTTCCACATCTCGTTCCAGCACAAGGACTGAGACACCGGCTGCTGCCAGTTCACCAGCAAGGAAGAGACCTACCGGTCCAGCACCGGCAATAATAACATCAGAGCATTTGACCATTTTAAGATGATGAATTATTGAAAATGACCATTAAACTGTTTATAATCGGTGATACTTCTCACTGGTTTATATTTTATATTTATCGGACTTTGCTAAATCCCGCTGACAAATTAGTTAACATCTTCGGGAATTTGAACAGTCCGATTACTACGTTGCCGCCTACATGGAACTCGTATATTATTTAAAGCAGTGATCAACCAAAGATGAGTAAGAACGACTGTCAAAAGACAGATAGAAAGATACATGTAGCTCTTTATTAATAGCAATGTAAACCTGAAGCTACCAAAATATAATATCTATACCGGTTATATAATCGGCATTTCAATGTTCCTGGCACTACTGGCGTCTGATTCTTGTTTTCTTCCTCTAGCTACGACTCCACGATAACAACATTCATATTTCACGGTCATGATCATGCCTGAATTTGGTGCTCTATACACATTGGACCCCTCTGATGAAGAGGCGTCCCAATTCGGACACTAAAGATCAAAATTATCCATCGGCGTTCTCCAACACATCTCCAATTTCCTAAACCAACATCCTACCCGACGGCGGATGAGTTTCGCAGAGAGTGCCCCAACTATTGTCAGACCGACACACGCTGAACAGTATCTTTGAGCGTCATGGAAAAAAAATTTTTCAGAAACGATGGCGCCAGGAGAGGAAGCAGAAATGCCGTCGGATATTTCTTACTGCTTGGCAAAACATGTCAAAGACACATAGGCCTGATTGGGAAGCGTTCAGAAGGGGAAGAGGTGAGCAGTCTCGAGACGTATACCTGTTTCTTTATATGAATTTTGAAGATTAGGAACAGCCAAGACCGTTGCTCCTGTTTTTCAATGCTTGCACCGGGAACACAAACGCATTGTTTCGTGAATTACATTTGAAATTCCACACCAAGTAATAGTCTGGAGCTAAAAGATAGACACGCTCGATCGGTCAAACGGTCACCGAGATCTACGCAGAATGTCAGACTCACACAGGCGGTGACAGGCCATCCATGCGGATTAAGACATACGTAGTAGATCCATCCCTTCATATAATTTGTACGTATTACGTATACATACCATTGCTGCATGCTTCTTCTCACCGCTCTATTCGTATTCGTCCAGGCCTGCATAAAACAGCGGAGCTGTCTCACATAGGTATGACATCAGAGGTGGCCATGTGACCTCGATTGCACGTCGCACAACAGTTCGATGGGGCACAGACGAGAACGAGCTTGCTGGGACCCAAAGACCAAGGACAAAGGACACAAATCTCTCTCTTTCGTTGTTGGTTGGATTTGTCAGCTCACGGTAGAAGCTGACATCAAAGCTCCTCCACCAGCTTATCGATAAGCCTCGACCCTCGACAACAGCAACAAACGCATATTCGCCGTAAGACTCAATCTCCACGACAATTGTTAAAAATTATACTCTACTAGACGTCAATCGTTCTGTGAGAAAGGGGGAAGAAGAGACCATCAAAATGAGTGTCCCCCCTAAACCCTCCTCAGTCGCGCAATTCATCTACTTCCGATTGAAGCCGTCGGTCAAACCGGAAGAGGGCGGCCAGAACCGCGAGGGCGAACAGCTGCTGGATCTGTTCCGCGAAACAGTGCTTCAAAGCGGCTATTTGGGATCAGCATGGGGACGATCTCTGGAAGACGAGAATAATCTGGTTTGGGTGATTGGTATTTGATTCTCCTGCCCGACAATATCACAGCAAGAACAAAAAAAGAAAAAGGACAAGAAGCAGAAGAAGGTATTAATTCCCGTACAGAATGGGCCGATTCCACCAACTCCATCCAAATGAGCCGTCTCGAACCGTTCATCGACAGCGCCGGCGCCAGTCAAGACGACGACCCTACGAAACTCATCACCTTCTTCACATCCCTCAGCCCGCCCATCTCGACGACGGAGACGCTGACCAAGAACCCCGTGACCGAGCTCGTCACCTTCGCGATCCCGGACAACATCTCTGCAAAGAGCCACACTCAGTTGAACATCGACTTGAACAGCTTCAGGGACGCGCTGGTACACAAAGTGCAGCCGACAGATATCAAGCCTGTTGCCTGGTCTACGGGCCAGGTGGAACGCCCCGCTGCTTTTGATCACCCGGATAGTGCCACGGGCAAGGTGTTGGCGTATTTTTTGGCAATTGGTTGGCAGTCCAAGGAAAAACATATGGCTGCGAGGGACACAAAGGAGTTCAGGGAGACTATCGTTCCACTCAGGGAAGCGATGTTATCGCCTCTCAAAGGACTGGAGATGCGTCATGTCACATTCCAGAAAATAGGTTTCTAAGCATGGGGCGGAAACCTAGTCGCCCTCTCGTGGGATGTTAGAAACCATGATAATCTTGGATGCGCAGCAAAAGTTCCCTAGAATGTTAGTTCTACGCAAGACGCTGTATTCTATCATGAAGAATAAGAGAGAAAATATCGTGATTAAGAATTCCCCATTAGAGTACAAAAGGTAAGAATTAAACTCGGCACCAACCAGTAAAGAGCTTTTGTTCATCAAATTCGGCCACACCATGCGAGAAGAAAGAAATGTTAGGCAAGACAACTTAGACGCGATGTTTCTCACTCTCTGTATTGGAAAAGAAAGTTAGTACTGCGAAGACATTAAAAAAATAGATAAATGACTTACCAAGTCGGGAGTAGAGCATATATAATGCCATCTGGTTGCACTCCTGAGTACCAGTAATAGTGACAAGACGCTCGTTGCTATTGTCTTGAGGCTCGTTGATTTTGATCACACTGCCACTGAGATGTCTGATTTCATTAATCTTGGCACCACCCTTACCGATGATAGCGCCGACCATGTCGTTAGGAATGTAAATTTGTTGGGTGATGGGCTGGTTTGGAACAACTCCGGCAAGAGGCTGGGCGGCAGCATGAGGTTGGGCTTGGGGTGCTCCATATGGAGCAGGCTGCTGAGGACCCGAGCCGGAATATGGAGCACGAGGAGAGGCGCCATAGTGAAGAGGCGGTTGGGACACAGGAGTCTGCGCAGAGGGGCCGCCATGGGAATATGGAACGCCGTATGGGCCAGGAAGAGGTCTGTTGGATTGGGGATAGTGTCTCTTGAACGACTCGGGGTGGCCGTACTGTCCACCAGCGGGCTGGGGAACGTATGGCACAACTTGCATACCGCCGGGCACAACGCCTGCAGGTCCACCGCTGCGCGTAGCGTAAGCAGACGCGGCGGGTCCGCCGAAGCGCTCGGTCAATTGCTCCACGAGGGTGACAGCAACATAGTAGGTTGCAATGTGCACGGCATCGGCAACACCCAGAACCACAAGGGAACGCTCTGTAGAGAGAGGGAGACACGCGTCGGAAGCATTCAAACGCGCACCAGATGCTTCTTGGATTTCACGAATGCGAACACCACCTTTGCCAATAATGGACCCAATCAGAATGTGGGGGATGAGGAGACGTAGGGGATAGGTCTTGGATTGGGCTGTGGAAGAGGCATCAAGAGGTTCGTTGTTAAGGGTGCGGATTATCAAACCAAAAGCCTTGTAAACACCGCGTCAATTGGTATACTTGTTAAGCAGCACGAAAAAGAAAAAGAAAAAGGGAGACTCACTTTTGCGACGGCATCCTGGAGGCCGCTGACAGTCAAAATTCTTTCCACAGCACCACGCGAGTAGTCGCTGACGGTGCACTTGGCGCCCGAAAGACGACGGATCTGGGAGACATTTTCCCCACCTTTGCCAATACAAGTAGCGGCTTCGGGGCTGGAAATGACGGCGCGAATGTGAATCCACGAGCTCTCATCCTGCGTGGCGGGAGTCTGTGGTTGTTGCGATGTCGCGCGGTCTGCATGCGACGCGGTCGATTGGATGGGCTGGGTATCGCTAGCGTCCTTGCCGTTGGGCGCATCGACGACGACAGTGTCTCCCTGCGTGTCTCTGGCGCCGTTCGTGGCGGACGATTCCGAATCTGATCGCTTGTGGTCGTCGCTTCGAACCACCTTGTCCAAAGCCGGCCGTTTCGCTTCGGGCTGGTCGTTCGGTCCAGAAGGGGAGGAAGGATCCTCTAGAGGACGCTTGGTCGATGGAAGGGTCGAAGGTGAGGCAGACATTTGTGTCAAATTTCAATGATTCACCGAGCGACGGATAGTGTTCGTGGTTTTCGAAGCTAGTTATGCTAAAGTCAAGCGGTAGAGAAGCAGCAGAGAATGCCTGTTTAATTCCTGTCTTTTTTTCTTAACTGGATCGATTTATATACACCAGAGGTCCCCAAAGAAAACTTGCTGGTACTGGAGCTGGAAGTCGATGAGGAAAGGAGTCTGGTGTTGGTGTTGGTGGTGGAGTTGATAGTTTTTCTTGGTTAAGTGTCGAGAAGGGGGTGATTCTTGACTAGACTTGAGTAGCTGATGGAAGACGGAAGGACGGACTGGAGTGCTGGTGTGAAGGTTGGGCGATGGCAAAGAGACGGTGTTGGTGAGAGCGTGAGGCAAGAGAGGATGGGATGCGATCTGACAGAGGCAGGATGGAAGACAGGGCCTTGTGTGTTTCTTTTCCTCCAATGCAGCCTGGGACGATGAAGGTCGAGGGTGAAGATCGCGGTCGGGGATTGCGACGAGGTGGAGGAAGCCGCCAAGCCGCCAAGACCTGGTCACATGACGCCTCGCGCTCAAGCCTCACCGCCTTCACGCGTCACTCGTCACTTTGGTACGTGTCAGAAAAATGTATTGAAGTACGTATCTTGTTATGTAGCTGGATGCTAATCATCGGGCGTTCAGATGCGTAGCATGCTATCTGAGTCTAGAAATAAGAGGCTTTCCACGATCAAAACAGACATGTACGAAAAACCCCAAGTTGTCAGATTCCATCATCATTTCTATATATAATAGAAATTCCATAGAATAATGCATATACGTGTGTGTCTATTTCAAGGGGAGCCAATAGTTGAATTGCATATATGATGTGTTGTGGTGTGAAAGGAGAAATAATATTCTTGTTGAAGTATACCAATCCGGCCAATCAGAAACAGGCCTGGCCGTGGAGGGGCAAATCTCGAGCGACCCACTGGCCATCGTCCTTTTTGGTTCTGCGGGGAATGTTGAAATTCTGCACGTGAGGGCAGCCGATATAAAATTTACTTGTCAGAGAGAGAAAAAAGTCCAGATACCTGGATATCTACTCAAGATGGGCAAGAAAGACAGCAAGAAAAAGACAGCCGAAAGAAAAGAGCGAGTCGCAGCTAAACAATCGAAAAAAGCCGACAAAAAAGACAAGAAGAACAAAGTCAAGGGACGCGATGTAGACAGCGATGCCGAAGACGTCGATCTGGACGCCGTTCTGGCTGCGTACGCCGAGGAACAGGCCAAATTTCTCAAGGTGACCGAAGAACAGTCCGAAGCTCCTACGCCGCGGTCGTCGTCAACCATCGTGGCTTCTCCGTCCAACAGGAACGAATTACTGGTTTTTGGCGGCGAGAACTTTGACGGCACGCTCGCCACGTTTTATAACAATCTGTATATCTATCTCATTGACCGGGGCGAGTGGCGCGAGGTCACCAGCCCGAATAGTCCTCTTCCCAGGAGTGGACATGCGTGGTGCCGTGGTGGGAATGCAGGCGGCGTTTATTTGTTTGGAGGCGAGTTTTCGTCTCCCAAACAGGGCACATTCTATCATTACAACGACTTTTGGCACCTGGATCCTGCCTCTCGCGAGTGGAGTCGAATCGAGTCTAAGAAAGGCCCTCCTGCTAGGAGCGGTCACAGAATGACATACTACAAAGTACATATATTTTTCTCCCATCCCTTACACGGAATCTAGAATTGAATACTGACTGAACTACAGAATTACATCATCTTGTTTGGTGGCTTCCAAGATACGTCTCAACAGACCAAGTATCTCCAAGATCTGTGGATCTACGACTGTACAAGATATACTTGGTTCAACCCAACACTTCCCCCCGGAACACAAAAGCCCGATGCCAGATCCTCATTCAGCTTCCTGCCTCATGAGTCAGGAGCTATTTTATACGGTGGCTACTCCCGTGTAAAGACATCAACAGGAGCCGGCGGCGGAAAGCAAGTGAAAGCCGGTCCGCAGCGGGTAATCCTCAAGCCCATGGTCCACCAAGACACATGGTTTCTGCGTATAACGCCGCCAGATTCAGACGCTCCGGCTTCAGCGGGGCCTACCATACGCTGGGAGCGTCGGAAAAAGCCCACGAATTCACCGAACCCTCCACGCGCGGGTATTACCATGGCATATCACAAAGGCCGAGGCATCATGTTTGGCGGTGTCCATGATGTAGAGATGAGTGAGGAAGGCATTGACAGCGAGTTTTTTGATACTATGTTTGCCTGGAACCTCGACAGAAATCGTTTCTTCCCGCTCACGCTCCGTCGTCCCAAGGCGTCGGGCAAAAAGCAACAAACCCAGAATATAAAAGCTCGAGACCGAAGTAAAGCAGATGAAGAAGAGTTACTACGCAACTTGGCTGCTTTAGAGGCCAAAAAGGGTATCCATCAGGAAGACGGAGATGAAATGGACACCGAGAGCCCGAAAGTCGAAGAAGAGACCGAGCCGGCGAAACCAGCTGTCGTTCGATTTGAATTGCCGCATCCCCGGTTCAACGCGCAGTTGACAGTTCAAGATGATACGCTGTTCATATTCGGTGGCACATTTGAGAGAGGTGACCAAGAGTTTATTTTCAATGATATGTACTCTATTGATTTAGTCAAGCTCGACGGCGTGAAAGAAATTTTCTACAATGAGCCCGCCAACTGGAACACACTACTCGAAGACAGCGAAGACGAAGATGAAGATGAGGATGAAGAAATGGAAGACGACGAAGACGACGAAGAAGACGCAGAGGCAATGTCAGTCGACACGCCGTCGGAAGTACCCACAGACCTCACAGTGCCGTCTGTGGCGCGCGATATGGAACAGCTCGAGGTCGAAGACACAGAAATAGAGCCCACTGTCAAGGACGACCGCCCGCATCCGCGCCCCTTTGAAACGCTTCGCGATTTCTTTGCTCGCACGACTACAGAGTGGCAAAACTATCTTATGGACAAGTTGAAACAACGGGGCGATCCATCAGAAAAGACGGTAAAGGAACTTCGAAAGGAGGCTTTTGATCTTGCAGAGGAGAAGTGGTGGGATAGTCGTGAGGAGATTATGGCCTTGGAGGATGAACAAGAGGCTGCTGGTATTGGTGAAGTTGTCAGTATTGCAGACAGAAAAGAAGGCGGCGGTGCGACACGACGAAGATAGATGTCTCATGTGCTGGATAGGTGGGATGCAATATGCTGTGATTATCTATTATAATACTACTTCTACTAGTATACCCCAAGCAAAAGTGATGTCTTTAGGTTTCCTATCAATCTTAACTATCATAATACTTCTTTGATACCTCTTTAATGCGCGCCATTTGGACTGGACGTTGCAATTTGTTCCAGAACGTCAGTTACCACTGCAAAATCCCTTAATACGTCGGTTCTCCAGTTGGAAACGGCAATCCGACATGCTGGCTTGCCATCCCATGAGGTGCCGGACACAAACATTTTGGATGTAGCGTTGATCCTTTTGGCTAGATTTTGGTTGAGCAACTCGTTATTTGCTCTAAAGAGAACAATCATAAATGTTTGAGCGCACAGCTCATCTTCACTGCTTGCCAAAGGCAGGGGAGTATAGGCGGGATGGTCATAGAGCCAGCCAGCCACCATCCGAGCAAAGCGAATCTGCGTCTCGAGAACGGTCTTGAATCCGTTCCTGCCATAGGCCATTAACGAAGCGTAAACAGGAAGAGCACGGAGGCGTCTGGAGTTTTCGATTCCAATATTCAATGGCGATGGAACAGTCGCGCCATCACTAGCCGCAGAGTTCAAATACGCCGCATTTGCGTTGCGGAAAACATCTTCGGATAAGTTGGTTGGTGTGTGGCGACAAAGAAAGATTCCACAGTCATAGGGGACATTTAGGAATTTATGTGCATCCCCGGTGATGGAATCTGCGAGTTCCATACCTTCACAGCCTGCGGTGATGACTCTGAAATCATCTTCTGCGGGGTCCAACACACGTCCAAAGATGCCAAATGCGCCATCGACATGGATCCACGCGCCGTACTTATCACACAGGCGTCGTAGCTCCATCATTTGTTTCTTGCCATTCGTTGCAAAATGTCCCGTGTTCACTTCACCACAAGAGACAACGACAATACTGGCTCGATCCTGATGTGCGAGCTCTTTTTCTAACAGACCCATATCAATTTCAAGTAGGTTGTTTTGCGAAGTGCAGATGTTCTTGACACTCGAACGGCCAATTCCCAGGATTCCTGCCACCTTCCCGATTGAAGAATGAGGCATTGTCGAGAGAACTTGTATTTCTTTCAGGCCAGCTGCCAGCATAACTTGAAACAGCCCATGCTCACCGACACTTTGAATTGAGCTGCCCTGCCGTTCTGCTGCTGCTCTCAACACAAACTCTCTGCCACAGGCTAACCCGAGCAGGTTGCTAGCAGTCGCGCCTGTTGTAAAGGTGCCATTATGCCAGGTCCGTCGATTTAGCTTCAACAAGTCCGCGACAAGACTTAGTGCTTTTGATTCCACATCGGTGGACACAGAGTGCTCGTTCATATGAACTTGGACGTTCTGATCGTAGACAGAGACTATGTGATCCGCCAGCAGAGCCGCCGGCGTCGCGCCTCCCGTCACAAAGCCGTAGTAGTTTGCAGACAGGCTGCAGCCATTGAAGCCCGGAACAATATCATGAAGAAGATGCTCTTTAGTCCGTTCCAGGCCGTGTCCTCGGTCTGGAAGGTCTTCCAGGAGAGTCATGCGTGCCTTGGCGAGAGCATCAGGAGTCGGCAGAACGCCAGACTCCCATGGACGCAGAGCCACATCCCATAGCTCTTGGCCAACCTGCTTCAGCCCCCTCAGGGTCTTATCCGTAGTGGTGGGGTCCATGAGCTTTCAACGCGTAGCAATTAGTGTGGCATCCGGAGAGTGATGTAAGGAACAATCAACAGAAAACCGGGACCACGGGGGCCAGTTAGTTTATAAATAGGATTTCCACGGCCCACTGGCCAAAAACCCTTTCGGTCATGCAAATATGGAGTGACTTCGCAAACTCCTGCCACTTGAGAGCAGTGTTGGAAAGCCGGGTAGTTAGCGGACCCTCTTTTCCACAGCGGGTTCCAATCATCGCGTGGCTCCGAGGCTCAATATCGCCGTGTCTAGGTGGTCTTCTCAGCGTTTTGTAACCGTGAAAAGTAAAACTAAGTCAGTGGCATCGTATCCACTGCTTGGACATGCAGCATTAACGGGGTCGGTGAGTGACAAGTGTGTTCTCTCCAACTTCCGGGAGGGGCTCGCTGCTTTCTCCCCTCTCTCCTCACGGGTCGCGTACCCCACAGCGCCTGCTGTCTGTCTGTCCCTATTCGGGTCCCGCAGGCTGACATTCCTTCTCCAACAACCCCCTCACCTTCCATCAACTAGAGAAGAGACTATTCTCGAGCTCGTCATCACTTAGCACGTACATAGCGTTTTTACTGATCCGCTTCTTGGTCAACAGCCCCTCGTCGAAGGATGGCCATGGCTGCTGCAAAGCTAATTGACAAGCGCCTCCGCAACGTCCCTGGTGGGTGACTTATCTGTCTCGGCATTTGTCTCTGCTGACTGTGATTGATGTAGGAAAACTGCGCGTGGCAGAACTTTTCTTTGACGTCCCAGTCAATTACAGTCAGCCAAATGACGGCTCTATCCGGCTTTTTGCCCGCAGCGTGCGTCGGCAGGCGTCCTTTCCAGATACGGAGAGTAACGAGAAGCCACTGCCATGGTTTGTATATCTGCAGGGGGGCCCGGGCTTCGGATGTCGGCCACCCCAAGAGGTAGGATTTGTCCCCTTTGTGTTGGACAAGGGCTATCAGGTTCTGTTTCTTGATCAGCGGGGTACCGGCCTCAGCTCGACCATCACGGCTCAGACCCTTGCTCGCCAAGGCGACGCCGTTAAGCAAGCCGAATACCTAAAACACTTCCGTGCAGACAATATTGTGCGAGATTGCGAGGCCGTTCGCAAGTACTTGACCACTGATTATCCCGAAGAATTTCAGAAGTGGAGCGTTCTTGGACAGAGCTTTGGCGGATTTTGTGCCACTACTTATCTTTCATACTTGTGATTTTGTCTTTTGTCTTAAAAGAAAAGATAATAAAGTGCTGATCCTACTACAGTCCCGAAAGTCTGAGAGAGGTCTTCCTCACAGGAGGCCTTCCTCCGCTCGTCAATGGCCCAGATCCAGTCTATGCGAAAACATACGGTAAGATTTGCCTGCGAAACAATGTGAGATGTTCGAAGATTAACTCGAGCAACAGAGAAGGTTGTGGAGCGAAATGAAATCTTTTATGAGAAATTCCCAGATGATGTGGAACGTGTGAAGAAGATCTTCCAATACTTGAAAGACAACAAACCCCGCCTTCCATCAGGCGTTCTTACACCAGAACGTTTTCAGCAGCTTGGAATTAATTTTGGCGGCTATGGTATGACCCTATTTTTGTCTCAAATGAGAATGGAAAGGCAATTACTGACCTTTTTTAGGTGGCTTGGACTCTATTCATGGTATTTAACCCGTTTCAGGCTAAATTGTCCTTACTGACCTGACTTATGTCAGACATCATTTTGCGAGTCAGCAACGATCTTGACTTGTTTGGCTTTTTGACACGCCCAACTCTGTCTTTGATTGAGAGCTATGGTGGATACGACAATGCACCCATATATGCCGTTTTGCACGAGGCCATCTATTGTCAAGGGTGAGCAATCCACTCTATAAAAAGTGAAAGTTTCTCACAATGTCTGTAGCGAAGCTTCACGCTGGTCCGCCGATAGGCAGCGTTCCCAGAACTCTCGGTTTCAGACC
Source organism: Talaromyces sp. R2412 (assembly GCA_023626135.1). Lineage (NCBI taxonomy): Eukaryota > Fungi > Ascomycota > Eurotiomycetes > Eurotiales > Trichocomaceae > Talaromyces > Talaromyces sp. R2412. The sequence continues at coordinate 352,328 of JAMAGK010000031.1, read as the reverse complement.
GACGGCAATGCACCAGAAATATGTTTCACTGGCGAGATGGTATGTTGTTCTAGTTTGTTAAGAAGATAACTTAATACTCATATAGTACGTCTTTCAGATTTATCGAGACATGTTTGATTCATATGATGAGCTCAAAGAACTCAAGGATGTAGCCGAGATCCTCGCCTCAGCGGATGATTGGCCTGCTCTGTATGACAAGGCTCAATTGGCTCAGAACAAAGTGCCAGTGTACGCCGCTATCTACGTAGACGACATGTTTGTCCACTATGACTTAGCCACTGCCACGGCAAAGAAGATCAAAGGTGCTAAGCAATTCATCACAAACACCATGTTCCATGGAGCGCTGCGCGAGAGGACAGATGAGGTTATGCGTCAGCTCTTTTTCTTGAAGGAAGATTCGATCGACTAAGGCATTGGTCAAGAGTTTTTCTGCTTTACTATAGAATCATATCACCGAGCTACCCTTATAAAAAAAAGCATTTCCTTCTATTTAACTTCGAAAAAACCTTTAATCTTCTAGACTCCGCCCAAAATCTATCAAACGGATTCTTCGGGCATCCCGCGGGTGTAGCTGAGCAACCTTGGCTCTGATAAGAAACCTCGAAGCCGCAGATTCCTTTGAGAGCTCAACGTAAGATGTTCCAGCTTCTATTAGAGAGTCTAGCAGAGCACGCATTGAAGCCGCCGCAGCTTCTCTTTTATTTGTCGGTGCTGCGTCACTTTCACCTGAATCCCCTTGCTCCTGCCGACGACGTCGGAATATTTGATCAATGCGCTGTTGCGTGGGGTCTTCTTCCTCTTCCTGAGACGTTGCTTTCGGCTTCTTTGGTTTGCCATGGTGTGTATAGCCAGCCTCGAGAGTAGAGTCGGGCACCTCCAAAACATCACCGACAATAGGCCCACCTGAATCCTCGGCGGCGAGCATTGCAGCGAGGTTTTCGTTTATAAATCGATCAAGATCCTTCTTCAATTTTGTAGTGGCACGCTGTAGTTCGTCGCTTTTCTTTTTCTCGTCCTTGATGAGCTCTTTGGCCAGTTGAGATGGACCCTTTGATGATTTTTCAGCGTTGTCACTTTGAAGCTGCTTTATTCGGTCTTGCAGCCCATTGTTTATGAGTTTTGCATCTCGAAGATCTTCTTCTTCGTCCTTGAGAAGTTCTCGGTTTGATGGGAGACTTTCCCGTACGCTCAACACGGAGGCTTTACTCTCGATAACCACGCGTGAGGTTTCTCGCAAGGCTATTAGAGACGGCAGTGGAGAGTCTGGCGCGGGGAGATTCGGCTCAGACTGAAGTAGTGAGTCGTAGGCCTTTTTTACTCGTCTTGCTTGCGCTAGTCGAGTTCTGGGTTCCATATCTGGCTCGGAGAGCTCCAGAGCCTGTTTGGAAGCTCGAAGCTATATCTTGTATATCAGAATTATGTAATTCTTGAAGGGGTTTAACATAACATACCTGGTGCAATGCATCTTCCTGGCGCTTCACATGTTCTTGCAGCGATCGAATTGTGTCATCAAGTTTTCTATTGTATTGCTGGACAGCCTCTGAAGTGAGAGGATCCCGATTGTACTCTTCCTCTGCGTCTCGACCCCTAGTCGAAAATGCACGTATCTTGTCTAATTTCTCCTGGCTGACCTTCATGTTTGCCATACCTGTTTGTCCCAAGTCGAGACCAAATGGTTGGAAGTTCACAGAGATACAAACCGACGAACACAGCAATCAACAAGGCTTGTGCAATCTCTTGCAAATTTTCTATATTTCGTCTCCTTTCAATCTTTCATTTTGCTTCGATTGTTGTCGTGCTTGCGTAAAGAAACAGTAGACTTTGTAGTTTCGACGGGCGTCACGTGGCCACGCGGCACGGGTAGCGCGCTACGCGTCGGTCAGTTGGCGGGCGTCCACAACACTTGGAACTCGCTAGCTGGACATCGACAGGCCCCAAGCCACTCGGGGACAAACACCAAGGAACTTCATTCAGTTGGACGCAGGAGCGCAATGAATCGCTCTTACTATGACGATAAATAACCTGCGACAACACTTGAGTTGGCTCCTCAATCGCGGTCCACCAGACTTCTCTGCTGTTGATACCTTGACGCGATCCGTCCCGAACCTGGCTGTTGCCAATCTCAGCGCCCCAACAGTGCAACAGCCAAACAGACCTGTTCACCAAGAGACTCTGGTTGAGATCAACCCTTTGGATGATATACAACATGGACAGCCGCAAGTGAAACGTACCCGTGATGAGGATATCCCGAACGACGATCTCGAAATGGCACGGCTTCACCTTGTTCCCTCGTCTGAAACGAAGCCACGCCTGCTTAGCTCGTCTCGAAAAAGCCGTTCAATAACACCTACAACGCCAACTGCTCGCAAGGGTCGTGGATCCGGTAGCCCCTCGTTTGAGGATCAAAAAAAGAACACGGTTCAAGGTCCGTCTTTGGTATATCAAGCTTCCCGGTATCCACACAGCTAACTGGTAATAATAGCATCACCGTCGAAAATCAAGAAACGGAAAACACCATCCAAGCGAACAGCCGGCCTTTTTCTATCCTCGGACTTCAAATCACCATTCGACGATCTTGATGTTGAATCAATTGACCTTACGGGCGATGCCGAACAAACAACTTCTTCCGCTACAGTTGAGACATTCGAGGAGCCCACGCGTCTGTGGCGCGAAGACTTCGCTGCGCGCGCGGAACCTCTGTCGACCCGTGGCAAAAAGAGAAAGAGCGATGAATACCAGTCGGATCTAGTGTCCCCTCGAAAAATGTCTCCTAATCGGAGGAAGGGCTCCGGAACGCCATCCAAGGCCCGCGTGCTTGATGTTAGTTCTTCTCCTACGTCGCAACGTTTATCCACCAGGTCTGGGAAGAAGTCATCACGTGCTTTGGCTCCCAAATCGCCGGTTCGCTCAGCTGTCTCGGCTTCAAGGCCCTCGACGACAAGGGACATTTTTGACAACTCGGTTATTGACGATGACGACGACAACTTGGCGCTCGAAGAAGTTGATGATTCCGAACTGTTCTCTGGTGAACCGGAGGATATGCTTCGGTATCCCCATTTGCCTAAAACGAACCATGCCGAAGAAAAGCTGCCCTCTTCACCTTCCAGGAGGTCGAAACAAAAACAACAAGCCACGCCTGCGCCTCGACTGAAGCAAAAAGCACAAGCTATTGTCGAACCAGTTGCTGCGACTCCTTTATCCCAACAAAACAAAGACCCGAAAGTAGAGGCTTTTCTGGAATTGCACCCTACAGTGATAGATTCAGCAATCAAGAAGCTGAATCAGGACCTTGTTGCGAATGCAGACATTGTTGTGCAATATGCCATGGAAGGTAATCAGCCACCAGCAGAACTACTGGCTTCGAACAAAGCTGCTCGCTCCAAAATCGATGCTCTTGGAAAAATCAAAACGGAAAGGACGACGTACGACCAACGGAAAGCCAGGAAAAATGATCTCAAGGAGATCATGGTTCGAGCTGTGGCAAGTGGAGGTGACTTGTCAGGAGTAGCAACGGAAGTCAACGAAAGCCAAGCCATCATGAAAGAGCTTCAACAGATCGAGGCTCAAATGAGCAGTCTGCTGGCCCTTGTTGATATGGACTTGTCAAAGTCCCCTGCCGCTACAACTTTAGAAGACCAGAGCAATCCACAGGCTAATTCATCCCGCGACGCGTTTCAAACCTCCTCCGGACCTCGTGTCCAAGCTCTTCGTCAAGAACCTGGTTACAATGCATCACCTGTTGCACGGAATTTCACCCCGCAGCCATCTGCTTCTAGCGTCGAAAACTCTTTCAATTTCAATGATACTCGTTCAACTTTCCAGGGTAGGGATATTACAATGAGTGGTGGTGACTATAGCTACAATCGCACCACTACCTCGTTTGTATCAAATTCCAATGAAATGGACGAATTCGACTTTGATGCGGAAGATGATGACTTATTTGATGCCGCTGATGATCTCTCAAACATGCATTCGCATCCTATGGACGATAATCGCTCTTCAGGCCGCAAAGTCTTTGGAGAAACTTCGGGAAATGCCGGTCGTATCCCGACTCCGAAAAAGAACATAGCTGACACTAGCGCCATGATGTCTCATGCTTGGTCGAAGGATGTCAAAACGGTGATGAGAGACCGGTTCCATTTAAAAGGCTTTCGGCCAAATCAACTTGAAGCAATTAATGCTACTCTTAGTGGGAAGGATACTTTCGTTCTGATGCCAACCGGGGGTGGGAAGTCTCTATGCTATCAGCTTCCGTCAGTGGTGAGCAGTGGCCGCACGAAAGGGATTACTGTCGTCGTATCGCCTTTACTAAGTCTGATGGAAGATCAAGTCGAACATTTGAAGAAGCTGAACATAAAAGCACACTACATCAATGGAGATGTGAGTGCCGAGCATAAGAGATGGATAGCATCGACTCTTAGGAGCCCTTATGCTGAGCGAGAGATTGAGCTGCTTTATGTGACTCCAGAAATGGTCAACAAGAACCTAAGCCTTCAGGACACTCTCAGAAGTCTTCATCGCAACGGGAAATTTGCACGCCTTGTTATCGATGAGGCTCACTGTGTCAGTCAATGGGGCCACGACTTTCGTCCAGACTACAAAGAACTTGGATCATTCCGGGCAGAATTTTCCGGTGTTCCTGTCATGGCACTGACTGCAACTGCTACCCAGAGCGTCAAAGTTGACGTGATTCAGAATCTGGGAATGACCGGGTGCGAGGTCCTTACTCAGAGCTTTAATCGGCCAAATCTTACCTATGATGTTTTACCAAAGAAGGGCGCAGCGGCAGAAATCAATGCTCAAATCGCCGATATTATCAAGACTTCATACAAAGGCAAGGCAGGCATCGTCTACTGTTTGTCTCGGAAGGATTGCGAAACTGTTGCAGAGCAGCTGCGGGCCGAACATCGCATCAAAGCGATGCACTACCACGCGGGAATGAGTTCTGAAGACAGATCCGCGGTGCAGCGAGACTGGCAGTCGGGAAAACACCATGTCATTGTGGCCACTATTGCGTTTGGGATGGGAATCGACAAACCCGATGTCCGCTTCGTCGTTCATCACACCATCCCTAAAAGCTTGGAGGGATACTATCAAGAAACTGGTCGTGCAGGGAGAGACGGAAAACGGTCCGGTTGTTATCTATTTTACAGCTACAAGGATACAACGCAACAACGACGCTTCATTGACCAAGGCGATGGTGACTGGCGGCAGAAGAATCGCCAGCGTCAGATGCTTCGAAATGTTGTCCAATTTTGTGAGAATAAGAGCGATTGCCGCAGAGTACAGATTCTCGCATACTTCAACGAGTCTTTCCGCGTGGAAGACTGCCATGGAACATGTGACAACTGCAAGTCTGATGCTACTTTTGAAAATCGCGACTTCAGCCTGGAGGCAAAGAAAGCCGTGGAGCTCGTAAAGATATTTGAGCAAAACAGCGAAGATGTCACAGTACTGCACTGCATTGACATATTTAGAGGTTCTGCGAAGAAGATGAAGAAGGGACATTCCGAGATGCCACATTATGGTGCTGGCTCTCACATTGAATTGGGAGATGTAGAGCGATTGTTCTACCGTCTGATTAGCGAGGAGGCGCTTCAAGAAATATCTAAGATCAAGGCGAAATTTACACATCAATACGTTAAACCTGGTCGCAACGCCCAGCATGTTCTTTCAGGGCGACAACGCATTCAAATGCCTGTTATGTCCGGTAAAAGGGCAAGCGCAGGTCCTAGTCGGTCCCGGAAAACAACCAACAATGGATCAATTGGAGCCATGGACGATCATCCGCAATCTACAATGGTCCCATCCCCCACACAAGCGCGGCGACGGGCGGTACGCAAAGCAAAGCCCAAGAAGACTCTTGGAAACGAAAGTGAGGATGATGACAGTGACGGATTCGAGCCTATCCGAGTATCGGGAACATCTAATCGACGCAAAAAGGCAGAAATTGGGCCTCCTATTACTCAAAATAATGACCAACTAGCGAACTTGGATGATATGCGTCGAATGGTCGCGGAAGACTTTATGGCGAATGCCAAAGACCTGTGTCAAAGGGTAATCAATTTGGCGAAATTTGGTTTTCTGTGTGGCCATTGCTAATACTTTTCTCAGATCATGATGGAGAAACAACTGCGAGGTCAACCATTCTCAGATACTGTACTTCGCGAAATGGCCATCAAACTTCCCCAAGGTAAGGAGGCAACATTGTTCGTTGTAATTGCCCACACTAACATTCGCAGACATGATGCAAATGCTCGACCTAGAAGACGTTGACGAGGAGAAAGTCGAACGTTACGGGTCTCGGTTCTTGAAATTAACGCAGACCTCAAAGGCCTTCCTATTAGACATGCAGAGGAACCAGGAAATGAATAACGAAGTCGTCCATGATCCAAACCACACCAATGTCATTGACATCAGCAGCGACGAATACGGATATAGTAGCGATGATGACGAGATCTTTGCTTCGCTCTCACAAGTGCCTAATGATGACAATAATGATGAAAGCATCACCAGTCGGTACTTTGACAGTGCTCCTGACTATCGATCCTCTAAAGGCGGTAGATCGGCGAGACCGCCTGGCACTCAGCGTATGGCTCTACTCTTTTTCACCGCATTGGAATTCCTTGCTGATAATTATTTAGTGACTGATCTTGATGGGCCGAGTGCTCCGCGTCGAGGAGCATCAAAGTCTACGTCAGCCCGTGGTTCTCGAGCAGCCGGAAAACGCGCAATCTCCGGTGGCAGTGGAGGAAAGCGAAAGACTTCATGGCCCCCGAAACGCAATTTCAGTGGCGGCAGTCAGCGAGGAAAAAGGACTTCTAAGGGCAGCAGCTCTGGAAGAACCGCCTCAGGCTCTGGGGCCTCGTCATCTAGAAGAGGTGCAAAACCAACCGCCTCGCAATCTGCATCATCCCGCATTGCGATGATGCCAACGTGATTGATGTTCGATATCTAGTCAACTTTGCAAAGCAGGGCAGAGGTGAAATGTTCGACATACTTATATCCTGGGAGAGTAGAGTCAGGAATTAATGCGATAATGACGACAATGCTATCAAGCTGTCTATCGACAAGCCTTGTACATGTATATAATAATCGTATTCGAAAGACGTTATCTAAATGACCTCTTTCTATAGTCTATATTCGCTGCCACCACTGAATGCTGTCTGTATGTTTTGAGCTATCAATTCACAAGAATTACTTCTTTTTACCCCCTTTTCCGCCTTTCTGAGGGCCTCCTCCACCTTTACCTTTACCTCCCTTATCACTACCTTTGGCACCACCACCTTTGTTCCCTCCACCTTTCCCTCCTCCGCCGGCTATGGAACCGCCGCCGGACACAATACGTACTTTACCAACAGGCAGAGTGTTCATGACTTCAACATCACGCCAGCCCTTGAGCAGGCCTGCTTCGTGCGCACGCATCCGCTCAGCTGTAGCTCGCTCCATTCCATCTGCAACATCATCTGCAATGGTTTTCTTAGCAATCTTGACCCCATCCGGAGAACCGCCGGCCTCTACGATCCAATGGAACAAAATCTCTTTGATAGCTTTGCCTTTCTTGACGTTTCCAGGTTGAAGCTTGGCCCGGTATTTGAAGCGCGCGAGCGCAGGCCACGGTGCCGCCACGGGCAGGGCAGCAAGCACTTCGTCTTCCGGCAAAGGCGTTCCTACGAGCGCCGGCAGCCACGAAATATCCTCTGCTTCGGCCCTGGCCGTCTCCTCATCGTCCTCACCATCGCCTGCTCCTCCTCCCCCCTCAGCTTCACCGAACTGCTCTTGTCGTTTCCGCTCAGCTTGTGCGGCGCGCTCGTGCTGTACGCGACGACGTTTCCGCTGAGCTTCGAGGTCAGCTTCGTGTTTGGCCTTTGCGGCGGCGGCTTCGGCGGCTTTGTTGGCTTTGGTGTTGGAGCCGAGGAGTCGAAGTGCTAGTTCGCGGTCTTCTTCGTCTTGATGTGCGTACTTTTGGGCGGCCTTTTTGGCTTTGCCCTTTTTGCCGCGGGTTGTGTTGGGTGTTTGTTTGGTTGAGGAGATTTGTGAAGGTGTAGGGGTGTTGGATCTGTCGCCGGCTGAGCCTTTCTTGCTGGGGATTACATTTGGGGTGTCTGTTGTTTCGGTAGTTTCGTTCTCCTCGTCGTCGCTATCCTCGGCGTCTTCTTCTGCCTCCTGGGAAGCTTCTTTTGTGGTTTGTGTCTGGAGTGGGTTTGCCCTCGGTGTTTCTTCTTCGCCGTTTTCAACATCAGAGGTCGAGTCTTCTTCGTCTGCGTTGTCTTTTGACTTCGTATCAGCTTCAGCGGCTGTGCTTTCCGCGCCCTCATCAACCGCCTCCTCTTGCTCCACTTCTGGGGTATCTTCGGGTGCGTCATCCTGATCTCCTGTTTCTACCTCTGGTATGACTGTACCCGTCTCCTCCACATTCAAAGGTTCGTCAACCCGATGCTTGCGGTGGTTTGCAATACTCTCTTTGCTAATCTGGAACAACACGGCAAAGCCCAATATAGGCTGTGCCGGAGCCAGGAAGTTCTTTTCTCCTTTGACATGAAAGCCACCAGATGCTAAGAGTTCTCCTCGCTCGTTTGTTTTAGATATCTGGTGTGCGTGAGCCCACCATGATGGCATTAGGGCCTTTGAATCCCAGGCTTTGGACGTAGCAACACACAAACTTCCGGCTTGTGCTAGAGTACCAGGTGGAATAGGCGCGTCGGGTGTATCTTCTTTGTTCTTGATTATCATCGGCGTGGCACCGTCTAGATCAGCGTGAACGAAAATGTCACCCTTTTTGAGGTATCGTCTATACAAGATTTCCACCTGGTGTGCGTCCCGGCCACCGAGAACAAGATATCCATCTGTGGATATGAAGAAGAAAAATTTCTCAAACCAGAATGCTTTTCTCGACGGCCGAAGAACTTGTTTCTCCTGTTTGAGGTTGCGCTTAAGGTCCTGGGTAACCTTCTTTTCTTGACTTTTGAGCGCCTTTTCGGATGATTGAATGGTCCTTTGTTCCTTGACTGCGGCGACTTTCTTCTGGTCATAGTATTGCGTCGCGTTGGACCACGGAGATAGAGCCAGGTCAATGTCAATGGTCAGACTCTCTGTAGCTCGTTGCTGTTTCGAGGCGCTTTCAGACTCGCTCTCGTCGTCTGATTCTTCCGAGTCGAAATCTGAGTCTTCATCTTCCTCATCCGCGTCTTCAATTGCCTCGCTCAGTATCAGCGTGACGACATTTTCGTGCAGTTTTAGTGGTAGCTTGATAATCTGTGCCACGGGGTTGTTTCTTCCCTGCTCCATTTCAATCAACCTCTCGATTTCTACCCAGTCCATCCCCTGTGCAATCAGTCCGTTAACTGCGTCCATGGCCTCTTGAACACGATACACGTTCGCCTGGATGGCTTCTGCTTTGCGAATATGCAACTCCTGTGCTTGTTTCAGCGCCCCGGTTCGCTTCTGATGGTCGGCTCTGGCAGCTTCGAGTTTTCTTCTGGCTGTCTCTTCGTGCTCTGTCAGTCGAGACTCTAGTCTCTGCGACTCGATCGAGGAAAAGTATTCGTCCACTGTCTTGTTGAAACTGTCGTATTCAAGGATCTTGTAACCAGGCTTTCCTTCGAACTGTCGGGGCCGGAATGGATGAAAGTCTTCGTAGAGTAGATTGTTTGCGGAAGTAGATTCTTCGGATTGACCAGAAGCTTTCTTTTTACTATCTTCCACGGCAACAATGTAGCCAGCCTTTGCATCTCTTTTGGAAATATGCTTGATGACCCTCTCCGCCTCTTCCAGCACATTCATGGCATTTTGGAACAGCTTCTTGTCTTCCAAAACTCGCTCAAGGGGTACACTAGAGTCGAAGCCCGTTGCAGCAAAAGCATCTTCCAAAAGCATGGGAGGAAACTCCGGGAATCCATGTGATAGAGCTTTCCTAAAAGCATCCACCTTTTTCTTGGACTTTTTCGGCGCATTTTCTGACTTTTTGGCCGCCTCCGCAACGCTTTCAAGTGTCTCTCTCAGTCTCTCTGCCGATAAACCGGGTACCCCGTTGTAATATTGCGCTTTCTCAACAGCATATTGCAAACCCACCTTGACTTCCTCCTGATCACCAGAAGCCGGCACCTGACGAAACAGCGCGATAATCTTGTACTCCGCATCGGTAAGAATAATATTCCCACCTGCGAAAAACTCCAGGAATACGTGGAAAAGCCCATCACTGAGGACAATGTCGATGATGCGATCCGTGCCCAATTGTCTCACCGCAGTCACTCGTCGCGTCTTGATGTATTTGCGCAATCGACTCACAAAGCCGGACGGCGCGCTGGCCGTGGTGCGCGAGTATTCTGTGAGATGGCATCGAAAGCCCGAGTCGATGATGAGTTGTTTTCGGTTATCTGGTTTGGCTAGTTTGAAGAGGAATATTCGCTGTGATTTTAGATAAACTGTTAGCGTTCGTTCGGGTATAGAAAAGAAAGTGGCTTGCACTCACCGAGGAGAGGTCGTATATATTAGAGATACGTAGTCCTGTCAGAGATGGTCGCAGCTCCTCGCATATGAGCTTGACGTCTATCGACGAGAACCTTTGCTTCATCGTTGCAAGGCTGGTGTTGAGCGAGTTGGCTGGCGCACAAACGTGCAGACTGGCGAAGATGCCGTTCGAAAATCAGTCTTCCACACTAGTAAAACGAAAGAAAAAGGGGAACCCGATAGCAAAGAGCAAGACCCAGTAGGATTTAACTTTTTGAAAAAAATGTACAGGTTGAGTTGACAAAATAAAAAGGCAAAAGAGACGTGAGTGAAAAGAAATGCAAGACGTAAGTGACGTATGCGGGGCCGCCCGCGGGCTTTCCTTTTGTGGTCTCCGCCATAGTCTGAAGATTGTACACTCTACCATTCCATGTTTATTAGATCTACTACTTGGTAACAGCATCTGTACAGCTTTATCTACAGTGAGTCCGTCCACAGAATGCACATCGAGGCTCCTACTAGGTCATAGTTCATGCAATCATACAATCTATGTATAGAGATAATCAACCATCATGTAAAGAGACATGAACAACTGTAATTCCACAGTTCAAAAAGCATTTTCTGACTGACTGCATAAAAACGAGGGCGCCAAATCCGAAATCTTGTCCCCAGTACAAAAAAGAGTAAAAAGTAAAATGCGTTTCTAGAAGATTGATATGAAACATGAAACACAAAGGCTCGAACATTGACTCCAGTTCAGAAAAATGTGAAACAGAAAAAAAATATAACATTAAAGAGCTTAAAGCCCCTGTCGTAATTGCTCGGCAAGCTTGCGTCGGCCAAACTCCCAGGCGTTGAGCAAGCCCTGCTCTGACAGATCAATGTTCTTCATGTTGGGCGCATCTGCAGCAGGCGCACGGCTGACACGAGAGGCGATAAGGACTGGGTCGGTTTCTAGGATGATGCCATCGTCGATAATCTCGTCAATGGCGAGCGAGACCAAGTCGTAGTTCTCAATGATTGTGCGCTTGTCCGTGGCTCCTCTGGAAGACATTGCTGTTAGCAAACTAATCCATCTCACACAAAAGAAAACCGGCTTCCTTGTTTCTAACGCACTTGAATAAAATCCCCAATGCATCTCGCAGAGACAACACCACATTGTACAGCAAAACCTCGTTTTCGTCTGCGCTGCCAATCACGTACAGCATGACATCGCTCTCGACCTTGAACACGACCACTCGGTTATCGTACAGAATCACATCGTTGGTCTGTTTATTTGTCTTCTCCATCAACCCAGTCTCAAAGGCCTTTTGCTCCTTCACCGTAGGGTAAGGGTTGGCGCCAGGGAAGTCCGTTGCGGTGGGGGACACGCCGGCCGGGGGATGAGGGGGGGAGAAGTATTTGGTGTAGATGCGCGAGTTGTCCTCGGTGGACATGATCAGCACCGCATTGACGGTAAACAGAGACATGGAGCCCGGCATGATGGCGGTGTTTGTTGTGAAAGTGTACTGGTTCGTTTTTGTAGAAGTCGAATAGTGTTAACTGCGGAGAGCTGCTTTTTCCCGCATCCGTGGCCGCTTCACCACCGCTTAAGTTAGCCGCCCGTGATTGGCTACAGATGTGTTCACAACGAGATCTTCGAGAAACAGGCACGATTCTAGTTTGTTGCGATATGTGTTCGTTCAATAGGTCATTTCAACATGTTTATTGTTAATACACACTTCGAATGAGATCAGTTTACTATCTAAATATCATGCAGGGGGGAGGGCGACATCTCATTTCCAAACGGCATAGATTTCAGGCATCACAGGGACGAGAAAGAAACACATCAACAAATATATCTGATCATAGGTCTGGGTATTGAGCAGGAAAAGTCAAGTACGGTGTGGGCAGATACAACAAAATCCAATTCTCGCAACACGCCCCAGAGACAACAAAATCCATCATGACGGGGTGATAGAGAAATAATAGGGTCCAAAAAAATTCATGAGAAAAGAGGCATCAAAATAGTATCATCAAGGCTTAAAATCAAGGCTTAGGAGTCTCCTCCTGGGTTGGGTTGCCCGTGGCTGGAGCCCCAGGGCGATTAAACCAAGATATCCAACTGGCCCTGTTGGCTTTCTTGTTCGCAGCCTCGTCATCTTGGGGAGGCTCGTTTTCTTCTTCTTGGTTCTCACGAACAAGTCGCAGGGGCCGTAGTCTATTTTGCGTCATGACAGCACCAGTGTAGTTGTTCATGCCGCTGCTTGGTCGGCTAGGAGGCGTGGAGGTAGCCCCCAAAGAGCTGACCTCGGCATTGATGTCGCTGGACATGCTATCAGAGCTGCTGAGCCTCTTGCGGTCTGGTTGGCTGCCTTGAGAAGGAGTGCGCCTGTTGTCATTGGATATGTGAGAAGCACCAAAGAATCCGCTGTGTCGGGATCCTGGGCCCATGGTAGTCGGGCTTAGCGGACCACCCGCGCCAGAAGGGCTGCGTGTTCCTGAGAGACCGCGATACATTTGGCCAACCACTGCAGCGGCGGCACCTTCTCCCAATTGATCGGAGCGAGACCTGCGGTGACCTGTGCGAACAGACTGGGAACGCCCTAGAGGGATACTAGGGGCGGTATTGGGATTCTCGTGAGCAGAGGGAACTGAAGTTGGCGGTGGCATGTGGCTCATGGGCCTAGGTTTCGGCAGTGGGCGATTATTATTATTAACATTGCCTTGGCCAGTGACCACCGATTTGGCACGCTGAAGAAGTGAAGGTCCATCTTTCTCTGGCGGAGGCGGTGGAAGTTCCTTGTCCGAATTCGAGCTGCCTGGGACAGACAGTGGGCTGTCGTTCTTGTCCAGAATTTGCTCAAAGCCTTCGTGCTGCAAGAGGCGTCCAATGATTCGTTCGATATAAAGAGTGAGAGCCTTGTTTTGGTCCTTCAAAGCCTTTATCTCGCCTTCTAGTTTACGTTTCTCGGACTGGTTGCCCTCGCCCACGGACTCGAGCTCATCTGCCAGCGATCCGCTGAGGCCTTGAGAAGCAGCAGGCGCAGCATCGTGCAAGAAATCGCCTTTGGTGAAGTCGCCGTTCAGGGTCTTCTCACTGAGTAGGAGCTGATAGCTTTCATTGTCTTCCATGAGCCGAGCGTTGGCCATCCTTGCCTCCAAAAGCTCCCTTTCTAGTTCTTGCTGTCGGCCGCCGCCCTTGTTCTCCATTTCCACCAACTTGATTTGTGATTCTGCGAGTTCCAGTCTGAGGGACTCGATCAACTTGTCTTTTTGTAGCAATAGCTTGGCGTTGTTCCGAGAGGGGCTACGCTCGAGCTGCGAAGAGGGGGCAAATTGTCCATTGTCTACATCCGGGGACGGGCGATTGCGGAAACTTGCTAAACGAAAATTAGTATGGCAAAGTTTTGTCACGATATGGCGACGTGGAAAGCAAAAGACATACATGACCTTGAAATCTCCTTGTCGCTATCAGCGTTGACCCGGATGTCCTTTTGCGCAATAGTCTCCTTTAGTCGCTGAATGGTAGCCTGTAGCTCCTCTTCTCTGCTTGCTTGCTGTTCCTTATCTTGCAACATTGCGGTCCGATCTTGGTCGTGGGCTTGTTCCATATCCCGCAGCTGGCGCGCATGCTCACGGATCTCGGCTCCCAGCGCATCGAGTTTGCTGTCTTTCTCGTGCGCTTGGTCTTCGAGTTTCGCCTGTTCGGCGACGGCTTCGTCCAGTCGCATCTGCAAAACACCGAGTTGTTTCTGATATTGCTCCGACGCCGTCTCGGCCTTTTGCAGTTGTTCTCTCAATTCCTCGATAAGAGCCACATTCTGGGCTCTCGCCTCGTCGTCTGACGCATCTGTGCTGTTGGCGATCTTGGGCACGCTGGAAACGCTCAGGTTCGATCGACCTGGCTTCCGGGCAGCGGCACGAGCAGAGACAGGGGAGGCGCGACCGGACGGGGTTCGATGAAGGCCGTTTGGAGATTTGGCTGCTGCTCGGTTGGTGTCGATAGCTGGTCGCTCTTTACTGCCCGGCCCCGTATTTCCCCCATTTGCTGCTGGCTTTTTGGGAGTCGTGGACATGGTAGGCTGGAGTGAGAGCCAAAATGCTCCCTTTTGATTGTGTGTTGTTTTCAGGCAGATACAGAGGCAGGAAATCAGACCAAGCGTTGGCGCAAATCGACAGGGGAGGAAAAGCTAAGGATAATATAAACGTTATATAGTCCGGCGCACAGCAGGCGACCGTCCTGCCCGGGAATCAGCCGAGCGGCGGGAATGAGTCGACAGGTGGCAGGGAGTAAGAAGTATGAGGCGTCCGAGCAAAAGTCCGATTGCGATGCGTCGGACAGACAGGACGAAGGGTTGAGATGAAGCAGGGGCCAGATCGTTAAATTGATGCGGGCTGGCGGCAGGAGTCGATAATCTGTAACTGATTGTCGACCAGCACGGTTAGCGTTGTTGAGGCAAGGTCCCGCATGCTGCAAACGAAGCAAACATCTACATATTCAGTACGAGTCTATAAATAGGCCTTGACTCGGTGCTGGATCTGAGTGTAACATATACTGCGTAATTAAGTGTCTAGTGACAGGTTAATGTTTAAATCTTTTTTTATCTCTTTCTCTGGCAAGTCAGACCTCATGGTTGGATAACCCGGTAGAGATCAACTTGGTCGTTGCACTACAGTTGCAGCAGGGCCTGCAGCACAGGAGCCTTCCGCAATACTTGATGAGGTAGATACACTCTAACTGTCTCATATACATATGTATTGGCAAGTGGCTTTACTTGCTGGATTTACTCAGTGCATCATCAATGTACATTGTACACAGCCAAGCGCTAGTCCCAAAACGGACGGGGCTGGGAGATGATGTCTTGCAGAAGATTGTCCGCTTGACTGGAATGATGAATACGACAGAACAAGGGCGAATGCTATTGGTAATAATAATGCAATCAATGATCATCAAGGTCCAAGACATGTGACGCGGCCGGCGAAGTAAAATGCCCAGTACTAACAGTAAGTAATTCGCTGCTTGCCACTGAACAGTACAAAGTAGACAATCGTAGAGGCTAGTAGAGCAGGAACAGATAGACGTCACAGCATACTAAATAGTAAATAGTAGCATTATTAATAAACCAATTAAAACAAAGACTCATTATGATTCATCTTGAATGAGTTGCCTCCGGAGACATTAGTTAATCCGCCGGGCGGAAGACAGCCCGCCAGCGTCGCTTAGGGTTTAGGGCTTTGCCACAGAGAATGCACTAGCGTCACTTGCTTGGAAATCAAGCCGCGACGGCCTCGAGCGACTTCAGATCTCTTTCGACCCCCGTCCATCTCTCCGTCGCCAACTATCTATCCCATCAACTCGTTCGCAGGAAGTGCAATCAACCCTCGTTTCCAGCTCTCAAGATGGCCCGTCGTCCCGCCAGATGCTACCGCTACTGCAAGAACAAGGTGCGTGCGATTTGTGAATTGCTGCATATTTTCTACCCGGATCGAACGTTGTGGGGGCGACCAGAGCGAACTTTTGACGTCGCTATCGTCGATATCCTCGTCGCAGCCCTCGATACCGCGGATTCTCGGGTTTTATTTTTCTTGAAAAAAAGAAATTTGACTAACATACGTCCAGCCTTACCCCAAGTCCCGGTTCAACCGTGGTGTCCCCGACCCCAAGATTCGTATCTTCGATCTCGGACGTAAGAAGGCCAACGTCGACGACTTCCCAACATGCGTGCACATGGTCTCCAACGAATACGAACAGCTCACCTCTGAGGCTCTCGAAGCTGCCCGTATTTGCGCCAACAAGTATGTTTAGACACAAAGAACGGAAAAGGTCTTTTATTAATGTTGTTACAGGTACCTTGTCAAGATTGCCGGAAAGGAAGGTTTCCACATGCGTGTCCGCGCCCATCCCTTCCACGTCGTCCGTATCAACAAGATGTTGTCGTGCGCCGGAGCCGATCGTCTCCAAACCGGTATGCGTGGTGCCTTTGGCAAGCCCAACGGCTCTGTCGCCCGTGTGAACATTGGCCAGATCCTGCTGTCTGTCCGCACCCGTGACGCCCACCGCGCCACCGCCATCGAGGCCCTGCGCCGCGCCATGTACAAGTTCCCGGGTCGCCAAAAGATCATTGTCTCCAAGAACTGGGGCTTCACCCCTCTCCGCCGCGAGGAGTACGTGCGTCTCCGCCAGGAAGGTCGTGTCAAGATCGACGGTGCCTACGTCCAGTTCCACCGCCACCAAGGTCCCATTGAGCAGAACATGAAGCGCTTCCCCGAGGCTTATGAAAATGCTTCCCAGGCTTAGGAGGTTAGCGTCAGGAATTGATTTCATGTTACCCATTTGATCTTTTCTTCGGAGTTAGTTTGTACGGGACTCGGATCTTGACAGAAGTAGATGCAAATCATCCATTAAATTTGTACGTATCATGAATACAACTACTATCGAGCCGATACTACATAGTCTGTAGCACTTTCACAACGTTATACACGTAGGTTAAAGGTAATACCAGATACTGAGCAACAGCAGTCCAGCACCGATTCCAGCAGAGGGTTTGTATTGCAGGGCACTCGCAGCTCCGGTGCTTGTCGCACTTGCAGCAGTAGCGCTCGCAGTGGTTGCAACTGTCGCAGTCGTACCTGTGGCTATCCCTGTGCCTGTACCTGATCCTGTACTCGTAGCTGGAACTGTGGCAGATGTCGCCGTCGTAGCCGTCGCAGCCGCAGTTGTATATGTATATGTAGATGTGGATGTCGATGTCCCAGACGCGACTGTCACAGACCCAGTCGACGTCGTCGAACCCTGCGTCGACGGCGGTGTCGTCGTCGACGAAGACGCACTCTCTACAAGCAACCCACCCATAACCACATACCCATCCGTACTATCCGACGCAATACGCGCTGCTTTGATATACGCATCGAGCGTATCTGCCTCATTATCTCTGCCACCACTTAGTCAGTACATACATACTTGACACAATCAACCCGAACAGGCAGGACCAGGGAGAACGGCGTACGGAGGATTGATCACCATAACCATACCACTCTGACACTCATCACCATCTCTCTGCGCCGAATACAGCCAATGAGCATCGGAATCATTAAGCGTGACGCTAAACACCGTACTCTTTTTGAAATCCACCCAGTGTCATTCATATCATCCTATACGCAAAAGGCTGAAGAAGGGAGATGGAATACGTACAGCAACCCCACTCGACACAGGCACATACCCCGACCAAATCCCATCGCGCGTGTAGCGACATGGCGTGCGCACCAGCGACTCACTGACAGAGTGATTTGCCGGGTAGAAATGGAAGTTGAGGGTTGAGCCCTGTGGTGCAGTGACGCTGGAAGGTGAGAAGGCGAGTTGGTTGTTCTGGCCGACATGTATGTCGACTGTAGACGGTGAGGTGGTGCTCGAGGTTGTTGTTGCTGCGGTTGCTAAAAGAAAAATGATAGAAACGAGAGACGATGTAAGAATATACATTTTGCTGTTGAATTAGGGCTATTTTACTATGTGAGGAAAAAAGAGAATCCAACTTTCCGAACAATAAAACAGACATCTGGACAATCCAACATCTTTTATACCATAGATCAGCAGACCAGTTGACCCCAGGTTTCCATCAATGTCGCACACACATACGCGGACTTTTTGACAGGTGACTAGGATATCGGAATATGACTGGTAACCTCCTAAAAATCCCCCCTCATTTACACACCAATGAACGCCAAACGGGAAGTTAAAGACGCAATACAAAGTTACAATGTCGACGTAATCGGGCGATGATCATCTGGGGGCACATGCCGGTTTTAAATAGCAGGTATTATTCTTTGTTGATCTGTGAGTACCAAACAATGAATTGACGTAGCTTTAAAACTGTAATCTTGCTGTCCACTATTAACGTCAAAAGGAAGGGAAACTTTAGAATAAATATAATATGGATGATACTAAATCGCCGAAATAAATGCATCGAGTACATATAGTGTATACATGCAGCCAGATAGAGAAGAGACATAAACCAGGCGTTACAGCGTTAAAAACATTTCAAACCGAGAGCAACATTGAAATCATCAGCCATAAAAAATCTAACCCCAGTTTCTCATCATTATATAGCGTATTCCCTGCGTAATGCAAACACCGTCCAGCAACACCACATGCAAACGCCAGTATCAATGAAACGACAAACAAATCCTATGCTTCTCCCCATGCTCCAACACCACCCACAGATACAGCTGCACTGCCGCTGCCGACACTACCTCCAATATCCCAATAATGGCGACTAGACCCGCTGCCCAGCCGTTTCGCAGAGACTCTGGTACTTTGGCTGGCGCAACTCGAGCTCGGTCGGCGGAACCGATGACGGGAAATTGGGGAACTTGGTGTCTGGATACCCGCTGCAGGAAACTGTGCGCGCAGTGCGGACTGGCGTGCTTGGGATCGTTGGGCGTGGGCGCGTGCGACTAAAGGGTGGTGTTGGCGGATGACTGCTGCGCGGCTGGATGCATCCTGTTCTCTGTATATGGCTCGGGTGTTGGTGGTTGTAGTGGTGGTGTTGTTATTATTTCCAGTATCGCTTCGTCGGAATCTATTCTTCAGATATCTAAACACCATGGCAACGTCTAAATCGCGCTCCCAGTAGTCATGGTCTTCTTTCAAGTGTGATGATTCAGAAAGGGGCTGATCGCGTGCGCTTCTGGGCTGCGAAGACGCATTGGGGTGGATTTCATCATCTTCAATCCCCCATTGAGCAGCATGTTCAACAGTAGCTGGATCACGCAGTGTGGGAGTAAAGTGTGGCGACATGGTAGACCATGCATGACTTTCATCCGCCTCTGTCTGCTGCCGAGGCGTCCTAGACTCGGATGGCTTGACAGGCATACCGGCGTAGAAATCAGCCGGGTTTTCAACGCCCAAGTACGTGCTAAATGCGCCTGGATACTCCCACATTTGATGAACCAGGATACCCAGTTCTCGAGTGATGCGTTGGATGAGTTTCTCCTGCCAAATATGATCGTCGCTCGATGCCGTGATCGGAACGTCTCTGATGGCGTCGTCGATTCCATGCGTGCTAGGTCGTGAGTCGTGCTCTGTCGATTGCGACAGATCGACATCTTCAACTAAAGCTTCTCCGAGAATGACAGAGAGAATCGAGTCATTGATACCAATCAAATCGCGAATGACTTTTCGAGTGACACGCCGCCAGAAAGACTCCTCTGGCGAGTCTCCTTGCGTTGAAGAAGCAGTCTCGGTCGAAGATGACAACTGCGATGCGTCCACTGTGTTGGTATTCTCTGCGATACTGCCCAGCACCTCAGTACTAGAAACCCGGGACGCAGTAGCGGCAAAGCTGCTCCGTCGCTGACGCCGTTTGGTCTCACGCTCGATTTCCTGCAACAATATTCTCCCCTGGTCTGTCCTCCATTTCTCAATACGCTGCCATCGCTCTCGATCAGCCCCCGACTCTTGCTCATCCACGGTCTCGAGATACCGCTGTCGACGCGCAATGGCCTGACTTGCCAGACGCCGTGGGTTGTACTGCTCAAACTGCCAGAGATGCTCCTGGGCTAGCTGGCCAGAAGCATGAAACGAGCCCAGCCCGTCATGGGTGGGCAGCACAGGATGGCTATTATCCAGGACATTGGAATCGCGGAAATCATGCAGACCTTCGTCCAGACTATCCAACTCGGTCGCCCCATCATCCTCTTCATCCTCCTCCTCCTCATCCTGATCGTCTTCATCATCCTCCAAAACATCATCCTCAGACTCCTGCTCATCAGTACCCACATGCGTCGTGGCAGCATTAAACGAGCCAAAATCACTCAGGCGTGACAGGCCAGCGGTGCGGGCAGTGCGGTCGGTCGAGTCGGAGCGCGTGCGGGCGGTGGAAGCGGCTTGCGAGGGCGAGAACAGCACCCATTCTTTGGCATCGTCGTCTTCGAATTGTGCCGGCGACTCGATTTCTAGCGATGGACGCTCGGCGGTGGAGTAGGATGGCTGGCGGCGCGCAGACGCAGGCGCCTGGGTGGGCAGGCGAAAGGCCATAATGACGGTGATGATGATGCGATACTAAGATAGCGATAAGCAACGATGCGTTGGGTTGCTTGGTTTCCTTTCTTTTCTCCAGCCGCAACGACTTTGAACAGACGGCTGGAGAAATGTCGTCAAAGTAACTGTCAATCGATCGGAAAATAATAATTCTACAGAATGGATGAATAGGAAAAGACAAGAGTAATTAGACCAGATCAGATCAGGCGGGCCAAGTCACCGATGTCGTGTGGGCGGGCGGAGATGAGACGACTGGATGTCATTGCTGGGCGAGCGGGTCCCGTGATAAGATAGCCCGATAAGAACAGAACAACACGCGCTGATCTTGCCACTGGCTACATATTCATTATCCCCTCGGGTTATATGTTATTATTATTTGATGAAACTATTATTGTTGTTCTTCTTCTTCTTGAAAATCAAGGGATCGGGGCACTCAGCATGGACGCAAGGCGCTCTAGAAAGGGGCCGGCTGAATTACATACGATGTGATGTGATGTGATGCATCGGACTAATTAATCATCGCGAACCAGGCAATAATAGTGTTTCTGTTGGGCGCAGCTTGATTCGCAACCAGCCCAACGGACTGGAAAGGGCATTCTCATGACTAACCACCCTGTAAATAGGATTCGTATTATTATACAAGTACGTATTTGTAGTATTATGCGCCAGTGTTATCAGATCACGCTGAGTCGTTGGTAACGAACGCCTGATCGTTATACAATGTCTAACAATAATGCTGACCCAAACAGAACGAGACACGCTTCATGCCACTTTCTATTTCTATCATTATTATTCGTAACTGGCTGTAAACACTTGCACGCCACTCGATGATCAGTCCTCCGACTGTCGGTGACTGAGGCAGATCCCGACATTCCCCGCCAATCAGCGGCTCCGGCTTCACGTAGTAGACTGTTGGCGTTTTTGGAGTCAAATGGTGCCATCGTTTGAATATTTTGTAGTTCCATATGTAGTTCCTTGTCGTTTACAGGATAAAATACTATCGCACCAGTTTGTAACTCCCACCGCCCACAATCTCGAGCTTCCCTTCAGCCACCATCCCCGCAAGAAACTCCCTCAGCTCCTCATTTCCAAAGGGAAACCCGCCCGGAACAGTGATCTTCAGCATCATGATGATCCGTTGCAGCGGCATGGCGCCCTGGTTCGTCAGCATGCCCATGATAAACTGCCAGTAAAGGTTCATCTTCTCCATGGCGGCCGCGTGTGCTGTCTCTTTCGCTGCCGCTGCCGCCGCTGCGTCCGCGGCTGCTGCGGCGTCGTCTGCAGAGGCTGAGGAGGATAATGATAATCCGGCCATCTCGCGCTCGCCATCTCGGCCCTGGTTGTTGCGCTCTTCGTCCTGAGGCAGTCTCTCCAGCACGCGGAAAGAATCCCGCTGATCTTCGGTGAGGATGCGTTTGCTGACCCAGAAAAGGCACGCGCTGCGCACCAGCGAGGCTGGCATGTTTAATGTGTCTGCGAGTTCGCTCACAGTCTTGGTTACAGCAGTATTGCTTTCCGTCGGACTCGAGTTATCATCAAAGGCGTATATAACACTAGCCTGCCACGTCGTCACCTCGTCCGTAAACACTCGGTCCTCAAGGTCGAGCTCAACAGTGACCTGGCCGAGTCCATTAAGCCACGTGAGTCGACGTGACTGCTTCAGCGATTCGAATCCAGCCGAGTATCGCTCCTGCAGGGACGAAATTTCAGGAGGCACTTTGAAAGGCTGGTCCTGGATGGCCGGCCAGAAAAAGCGTGAGAGAATCTTTGCATGAAACTGCGGCACGTCGGCATCCCCTGATGTCTGTAATTCATCAGATCTTGCTTGTTTGCCAGCCAGCCCTTGGTCGTTGCGGATGACAGCATCAACCCGTTTCGAGTCAAACACGTCGCGAAGCATAACCTCGCAAGCTTGCAAGGCACCATCGCCAAAGCGGAGTTTTAGTAACTCGAGAACCGACAATTCCTGATCAAAGTCGGCCTTTTTCTTAAGCAGTCTTTCCGAAAGCATCTCTTGGAGTTCCTTCACAAATGCTTCTTTCGATTCGAACAAACTGATCAGACTGCTGATGACATCCGAGCCCTTGGACTTTTTGTAATCGGCAGCTGCATCGATGGGGTCGGGCATCCAGTTCATATCATTCCAGTCAAGCTCATTGGAGTCATTCTGAAGGCTGCGCTGGTGGGCATTACTCAGTTCCGTGGATAATTCTGCCAGCGTCTCGCCCGACCCAGAATTTGTTCCGCTCTCTGGCGCTTCCGAAAGAAGTCCGCCTACGATCGCTTTGATAGTGTCATCGCGATCCCGTAGATACTTACGGATGGGCCGAGCTATTCGGTCGAGCAAAACTCCCTTGGGATCCAAAAGGCTGAAAGCTCGTATAATTGAAATGTAAAGTTGTAGGATCTCCACTGTAGAAGCACCGGGATGTAACAAACGTTGGTTGAGCATACCAACAAACGCTGTCGTCACCGAATACCGAGCAGCCGGGTGTGTGGCATACTGCTTGAGGTCCTCGATGGCGCCACTGCTGGAATCCCACTCTACAATCACGTCGAAAAGCTCACTCGTACGTAGAGCGCCAAGGCGGGAGATGGCGATCTCCTGCCATCGCGCGACGTCGTCGAGACGGACATTCAAGTTTCCATCAGCTCGGTCAGAAGCAGACGGCTGGAAAACGTCCAGCACTTCAACAACCAGTCTGGCAAAGGTGTTCTCAGTCCACAATCGCAGATGTTGGTCAGCGAGAGATGGCGAGTCCCATTGGTCGGTATAAGAGGTAGTAATAAATCGGGTCATCATGTCATTCATAACCTGAGCAAAGACTTGTTGGGCTCGGTCTCCTCCGAGTCCCACGTCCTGCAAGGCTGCTAGCAAGGACAGAAGCTTGTTTCTGGCTGCATTTATGTGTGGATAGTCTTGATCAGCCATCATCTGATCACGAACTGAAGCTTGCGGTTCATTTTTCCACGTGTGGTAAGGGATGGGAGATTGGGCATCGATGTCCATAGTATCATCCTCGTACGTGTCCAGGGCCAACTCATCATGAGCGATCCCTAGAATGACAATGGCTCCATCAGTCAGAGCCGACGTTAAGACCTTCGATATCAGGCTAAACGGGAGAGAATATGCGACAACTGCTCGGAAAGTCTCCCGAAGCTTCGAAAATGTCGAGTCGCGGTCCGTCGACTCCAGGTTCGGTACTACGAAATTCAAGAATGGGGTAAAATAGAAACGCTGGGCCAATTGTAGATAATGCACTACCTTGAACAAAGCCTCTTCTAGTGCCGGATCTTGGAGGACCTTCACAAAGTGGTTAGACATGTCTTTTCGGCTGACTAAACAACAGTGAACGCACTTTTACTAAACTCGCTCGAAAATTGGCGAGAAAGTGGCGTCTTATTTCGTTCCCGTACCAGTCAATGAGGTCGTACTCTTTCCATTTCTGACTCTGGGATGTGCTGCGGAAAGACCGCGAGAGTAAATATGCGAGAGCCTGGGATGTTTCCCGCGAGGCCACCCGCCGCTGCTGTGATGAGAGTTCTGCGCCATCATGGTCGAGGGCAGCAAGTTCGCTGATAGTACAATCAGCGAACTGCAAGAAATCCGTTGCGAAATGCCATGCTCGATCCCGTGAGGCCGCCTCTGATGACTGCTTGTCGGATTCAAGATTTGTTCGATTCTCCCGGTCGCCGCCTGTTGCCTGCTCACGCCGTGAAGAAGCGCGCTCTTTTTGTGACCCAACTGGTCTAGACTGTTGATTTGGAGCTGCTGGTTGCCCAGTCGACGTTGGAGGTGCGTGTTCCTTCAGCGAGATGGGCGCAAACACTGAATTGAAGACGCGCTTGCGGTTAGCCGCAAGGGAGGCATTTTTGAACATGTTGCTCTGGTTGTTGCACCCGCTGGAGGCATCCTATAGCCAGTCCACTAACTCCTTCAGCCTTTCATCTTATGGTCTTTCTAGCGTGCAGGCCTGGGTGTGTTGTGTTGATATCATCTGGAAAGAGGATCGGGTCGCCAGTTCCGTTTTAGGACAAGGGCGACGGAATTCGCGTGGTCACGTGCACTTTGTTTACATGGCGATCAATCACCATTTACATCGAGACTGATATTCACAAAATGAATTGTATAGCTTACTGCGCGATTATTTTTTGAGATTTGGATTGTAAAATATGTAGAAAGGTCGGGGTGACAATATGATTAGGTATTGTCAAGTAATCTAGACGTAAACAAGAGAGAAATTGCGTTCATTCAATTCCATTCCATTCAGGGTATAAGGCTGTTTAAAAATCTGCACTGGCAAAAATTCCCTATCTTTCAGATCTTCCAGATTTCACACAGAGGTCGCAGGTTCTCGATTTCAAGCTGACTTGTCGACCTTTTCCCATTCGCTATCGGTGCTAGTGTATCCGGAGCTCTCGTTGCCTGCAGGTTCTCGCTTTTTAAGTGTATTATCGGCACCAGACACATCGACAGCAGTTGCAGGTGCCGTACCAGCGGTCTTGTCGGGTTGGTTCGTCCTGCGTCGTCTGGGCTTTGTCGATACTCCCTCCGTCTCCGTCTCGGTTTCCGAGCCACTGTTCTCGGCCAACGAGTCGTTGCTCTCGACGAGTTTCTTCTGCTGCTCCTCTTCTTCCTTTTGCTGGGCGGCCTGCACCTCGCGAACTTCTTTTGCAAACCAGTTTATCGAATACCACAGCGCGCCGCTAAGGAATGAAAGCACGATAAAGTGCACGCTGTATGTCGCGATCAGGAGGGTGAAAAGGACGAGCTGGAGGGCGGCAAAGGTTGCGTTGGTGGCCACGAGCAGTGTTGGCGTTGGGCCGGGGGTGAAGACGCTGGACCAGAGGTCCTCGAAGAATGAGGTGCTCATTTCAGAGTAGTTTCGAGGTAGGGATTGCGAGGACGACGACGAGGATCTGAGCTAGTGTCTCATGTCAGTGCTCGAGGCTGGAAATGTACCTTCGCAACTGAACTTACGCAGAACAGAGGAGAAATTTGTATAATATCTTAAATATCGAGGGCGAAGATCTATTCTTCACCAGTTTGGTCGAGAGTAAACAGTCGTTGGAAGCGCTTCCGATTATCGGGTGTCGAAATCACGGGACAGCAAGGCACGCGGCTCGTCAAAAGCCCCACGAGATCTTCGATGCGTTTGTGCACACTGACAACTGCAACCCCAGGCTGAGTACAAGACCTGTCACACAGACAAGAAAATAACAAAGAGAGTTGTTTTCTTTTTCTCTCACCCCTCTGCTATCAGGGCGCATGAGGGGTTCCTAATGACGGATGACGCAGAGCGCCGCCGCTAACTAACCCTTAACTTATCGGCCCTGTTGACGAGTTAGGCACTGATACGTCGCTGGCCAGGTGCTGCTTTTAGGCGATCGGCTCTCTCACATGACTGCGGTGTTCACGTGTTTTGCAGCGCTCATGTGACGGTGCCCTAGCCCTAAGTTGTTTACCTATTCGGAAGGTGCTCTGGGCATACACATTTATCGTCGAACTGTCTGTTCAAGGTTGTGTTGCTATTTACACTAATTACATATGTAGTTGGTTCAAAGGTTGCGTATACAGTGAAATACATGGTCTTATGCTGTTGAAAATAGTCAATATTAATTGTAGATGACTGAAACATGCCTTCAACTTGAACTACATGTAAAGCAAATTTTCGATAAATTCGGACTTTCAATGTTGTTGCTGATTCAATTCACTTTTACATAGCTTCCTTTGAATCAATTGACGTTCAACTGTCTGGTGCATCTATTTAATTGAAGCTGATGTCCAGAGTGTCAAAATGTATTGAAACATCTGCACGGATATATTTATATATATAAAATGTTCGTGATGTTGATAGGTGATGTACGATCGATATATACGATTAAAAGAGAGATACAGAGCAGATTTTGCAAAGAATACAAGTTGTTCTAGTTACATTTTATTCTTATTCTTAACTATTTATCTGGCTACAGAGATACATGTAATTGCTATACATCAATTGACGGACGGCAGGAGCGGTCGGGTGGGACCTTCCCCCAGATCTCAACTCCCCCCACATCGGGATTTCCAGATGTCGCGACGCTCTTGTCCGAAGGTGGCTGGCTGCACAAGCAATACGAAAACAGAGATACGAAAACAGCATTCAATTGGCCTCACCCGCCACTTCGAACTGCGGTGTACGCCGATCACATCGCTGGTATTGGTCGAGAACATGCTGTCGCAGCCAAGATCTTCACATCTGCAAACCCCTCATCGAATTGGCAAATCATGTCGCAGTGGCTGGAAAATCTCGACCTGAGGTGCGCAAGCCAGGTCTTTTCACAAGGACAGCCAGCCAAAATGATTCTTCGACTTGAACATACCTTCGTGAGAAGCGTAATTCCATCGTTCAAACACGACTAAAAATGGCAACCAAAGAAAAATCCAGCAATCCCGATGAGGAGGCAACAACCATAGGCCCGTCTGTACTGACAGGGCTGTCACAGCCTGTACCACAGGTCCATGAAAGGGAGCCCTACTGCCGAACAGGTTTGCGGGGCCTGATTTCTGATCACTACATCATCCTGTGCACCGCATGTGCCACGCTCGGTGGCTTTCTATTTGGCTACGACCAGGGTGTTATATCGGTAACATTGGTGATGCCTCAATTTATCGACGAATTCCCTCGAGTGGCCTCGACAGCGTCCGGAGCTGGATTTTGGAAAGGTTTTCTGACGGCAATGATCGAGTTAGGCGCGTTCCTGGGCGCCCTGAATCAAGGCTGGATAGCCGACCGGATCTCGAGGCGATATTCGATTGTCCTGGCCGTTTTCATATTCACCTTTGGATCGATACTGCAGACAGCGGCCGTGAACTATGCGATGCTGACGGTCGCGAGACTGATTGGTGGCGTGGGAATCGGCATGCTTAGCATGATTGTGCCACTATACATCTCAGAAATTAGTCCTCCTGAAATTCGGGGCGCTTTGCTGGTGATGGAGGAGTTGTCGATTGTGTTCGGCATTGTAATTGCCTACTGGATCACATTCGGAACGAGATCCATGTCCGGTCATTGGGCCTGGCGACTGCCTTTCTTCTTGCAGATGCTACCTGCATTTGTTCTCCTCGTCGGGGTCACAGCCTTGCCGTTTTCACCTCGCTGGCTGGTCTCTAAAGGCCGACACGCAGAGGCCCTGGAGAATCTGGCCAAGCTTCGCTCCCTTTCATGGGCCGACAAGCGAGTCCGCCATGAGTTTTTTGAGATTCTGGCCGAGTTCCGGTTTGAGCAGGAACTATGTGCAGAGCGGCACCCAAAACTGCAAGGCGGTGGCCGGTGGAAAGGGATTCTGCGAGAAGCAGCGTCATGGGCAGATTGTTTCAAGAAGGGCCATAGACGGCGGACGTGGATCGGAATTGGGTTGATGTTCTTTCAACAGGTAAGTCTATACACGGTTTGGTCCAGGCAACGAGGTTTTACCAACTGGGGAATGCAGTTTGTCGGTATCAATGCTCTCATCTACTATTCACCGAGCTTGTTTGCAGGCATGGGCTTAGACTATGACATGCAATTGGTAATGTCCGGCGTGCTCAATGTTACGCAGCTAGTCGGAGTCTCTACGAGTCTCTGGACGATGGACAAGGTTGGGCGCCGAGCACTCCTCATGTTTGGCTCCACCGTCATGGCGATCTCCCATATGATCGTTGCTATTTTGGTGGGACTATACGACAACAACTGGCCTGGTCACCGAGGCCAGGGATGGACCAGCGCCGCTTTCTTGTTCGTATACATGCTTGCGTTTGGTGGATCATGGGGCCCCGTTGCTTGGGCTTTGCCTTCTGGTACGATAAATGAGATTCTCAGATTTTAATTAGGGTTCAGTCTAACGGCGAGATTTCTGAAACTCTAGAGATCTTCCCCTTTATGCTGCGTGCCAAGGGAGTTGCGTTGGCTACCTGCTCGAATTGGTTGAACAACTTCATTATTGTGAGTGATGTGCGGTGCGGAGTTACTAGTTAGAAGCCAAAAAAAATTAGACTTTTTTTACTCACGGACTGTGATAATAGGGTTTGATCACTCCACCGTTGGTGCAAAGGACAGGGTTTGGGGCATATGCCTTCTTCGCAGTTTTTTGCGTTTTGTCCGGCGTGTGGACGTTTCTATTCGTTCCGGAAACGAAGGGACGCACGCTAGAAGATATGGATACTCTGTTTAAAGACAACATGGGAGGTGTTGCGAGCCAACGAAAACGTGCGGTGGAAGCGGAGCTGCGGCGGGAGGATGCTGTTGGGGACTGGTGAGAAGGTTGACAACCTTGAAACTCTGATTTGAGGCGATGCTATGCAGATCTAGCTGCACAGATAGAGTACGAGATGGATGCATGCCTAGAATAGACGACAGCCGAGTCGACAGTCGACAATCGACAGGCTCAGGCAGCAGCAAAGAAAAAGATCAGAGCTGAATGTTTAGAAAGTCCGGGCTCTGCGTGTAAGCAAACCGGATCTCTGCGGATGCTAAGACCTAACAGCCGTTTCACATTTCTATCCAACTCGATCAAATAAATGTCGACTCAGTTTCTTGGCGCCATGGCCGATCATTATTAGGCCCAAGCATCATGCAATATGCAATTCGGATATGCATGGAATGACTACTACTCATGGAGAACAACTCAAATTAAGAAAAAAAAAAGCTCAAGAAATAGCTACGTACGGAGTTTACTATTACCCGCAACCTAACATGTATGTACTCCGTACACTAACGCACTGTGCCTGGCCCCAAATTTTCATCATTATCATCATTATTGTCATTATTCGTTGAATGTTGCCCGTTGGGGCGGTTTCGTTGTCGATTCGGCCCTCGGGTTTAGTTGCTGATCGCAACCTTTCGCCGTTTCTTGAATAGTACGTAGTGCACGAGAAAAAAAAAAGCCAAGTTTGCCAACCAACCAACCAACCTAAAAATAAATACCAACTTTAAAAAAAAAAAAAAGATTAAAAAATAGAAAAAGGGAAAGAATCTCGAAAATTTCTAGACGTATGATTGGCTTTCGCTATTTATTCCGTATTCAGTTAGGGAGTTAGGTGGCTATTTGGAGGGAGATCACTTGACGTGAACTTTGAAGATGTCTCCTTTCCGTAATTTTTTGCTTGGCCCCTTGATCATCATCATCATCATCGTTGATAAGTTTGAGACAGTAAAAAAAAAAAAAGAAAAAAAAAGAAAAGAAAAGAAAAGAAAAGAAAAAAAATCGCCCTTTAGTCTTATTACTGCCACGTGGGAAAAAAAAAAAAATCTGACATGTACCGTACTAGTTTCGCTGCAACGTCAAAAGAAAATCATTCGGGAATTACGTAGGTACGTAGTATGATGATTATCAAATTGTCCCCTAACGTAGTGTACGAAAAGGGCGAAAAACGGTCAGCCAAAAGTCCGACGAGACTAAGCCCTAACGAAAAAATCTCAAGGTTGCAAAAGATTTTTGATGTTAAAAAAAAATAAAAGGAAAAAAAAATTCAAGACATTTCCAGACATTCCAAATTTCACAGCCTCAGGGGTCGGAAGTTGGGGTTTGGAGTTTGCAGTGTTGCCTTGATGTGGTATTTCGTTATTGTCTTGGCACGTGGGTTTTGATGTCACGCTACAATGCATACATACTTCGTAGTTCGTATATAGGAGAAATAAGGCAAGCTTAGAAGGTTATATGTAAAGTTTGTTTTTTTTTTTTTTTTTTGAAAAAAAAATAATAATCTTAAAAACAAAAAGAAGCTTTGATAAAAATAATATTCCATTGCATCGTACAGAGAATTGGCGGTCTGTGATGGCCCGGCCCCTGTCCCCTGTCTTAGTGGGAGGGTGTGAGACGTCGGAAATGACCGACTGAATCGGCGGATAAACTGGCCAGAAGGAAATTGTCTGACACAAAGAGAGCAACTGTGGCTTTATCATTATCAATCATTATTATCGGTGCTATTATGATGTTTTTCTTCTTTTCTTTTTCTTACAAGTCGGTGAGAATGCGGCGTAGTAGTAGTAGTACTTAGTAGTGTCGGAGTAAACGTAGTTGGACAATAATTGTATCGACTTACTCTGTATTATTGCACTATTATCATCGTATGTTCTCCGTATTATTGTATGGCTGGTTACACAAACAGGCCGAAATTACAGGGATTCGCCCACGTTGCGGGCGGGGTTTCCGCATATGTGACTATGAGTACTAGTACGTAGTTCTCAACGGTTGCCGGGTGGGGGTGGGGACTGTATTGTTGCCTGTTACTGCTTGTTACGTATCTTATCGGCGGCCCATCACTTTTTCTGTATGGGGCTCTGGTAAGCATACGGTAATTTGGTAGCACGTGATCGAACACACACTAGACCCTATCCAGACTAGACTGTCTACATTACTCGGTGCCGTTGGTTGACCTTGGTTCCAGGCGCTTTTTGCACTGCAAAGATCGATCAGCACCGTTGGTGGCTGGCAATAATTTGCGCCTCTTATAATCGCAAAAAACAACGAAACTGAACAATAGCAAAAATAGCAACACAGACGGACTTTTTTGCCTTGTTTTCTCGTGGTCTTGGCAGGCATGCAACTATTATACGATTACGATCTGTACGTTCTCCGTAGAAAAGTTCCTGACAGGACAGACTTCGGGGGGCTCCAGTTTTGCGGGAGCCATGCATGCAGCAGCGGGCTTAGACCGCTTAGTGTGTGATGATCACTGGATCAGTGATCAGTGATTACTGGATCAGGCGTGCGGCCGCGGCCTCCCATGGCACCAACACTGAATCGAATCGCATCGAATCACACGGGATGAATTGGATTTTGGCGCTACTGGGTAACTAGACTAGTGTGCGATGTTTTTGTTTTTTTTTTTGAAAACAAGAAAGCAGGAACAATAGCATATGGGCGGGCTCCACCGGGCTATTGTATAGGGGAAGTCCGGGTGGGGGCGGTTTGGGCCAACCAGGAACCTTAATGCCGCCCGCGCAACTTCCCCGCTGAGACTCCGGCCTTTTTCTCTCTCTTGAGCCTTGACAACGTTCTAATTCTGCTTCATTATTGTTGTTGTTCTCGGAACTATCCTCTGATAGGACGCTCCATCATTCAGACTCCAGCCTACTCGAGGGTCTTTGACGCACACCGCGCATCACATCGCAACTACACACCGGATTCGGTAATGACAGATCTCCGTGGCGATTTTTGGGCTAGCCTGCTGCACACACACACATATACACTCACAGCAACAACCAAAAACATCAAGAACAAAAATACATCCTCGCATAACTGACATCATCGTGGCTGTAAACGCCATATTCATAATACACACTACGTACTAACAGGGGTCACCCCAAAATAACCCGGTCGGCGACGACCGTCTAGTAGTAGTAAGTACTAAGTACTACTACTAAGTAGCCTTCTCTCTGATCGAGGCCGTGATGCTACTGCGCGCTGTAAGATAGATGTGGGCCGTGCCAAGTTTTCCCCCTGGCCCATCTCGAAATAACTGCAAAAGGAGACAAGAGCGTTGGTGCTAGTCGAGTGGGTATCTCCTCATTCTTCATTCTTCACCCTGGGCAGGCTTCCACCGCTAACCCATCTTTTCGTTAGCTTCACTTTTTGGAAACTAGAGCATTATTAGTTGATACTTCAGGGCCCTAAGGAAAAAGGGCTAACCCCATCTTGACCGGGCTAAACCAAACACGATGAAAGAACCCTCCGGCTCTTGACAGGCTGCACAGCAACGTCCGCCCTGCTTTGATTGCCCAGCCCTGTCTGCTGCAACGCGGCGTATTGGGCCCGCGCTATCGTGTGCTTTTCAGGCCTTTGTGGGCTGGAGGTCTCGATGTCGCATTTCCAAATCCCAAACTAGTGCTTCGTACTAGCTAGTAGTAGCACCGCCGTGCTGGTGCGTCTTGCCTGTTTGGTGTCTTCTAGAAGCTTTCCTCGAACGGTGGAGAGAGAGAGAGAGTTTTACTTGTAGTTACTAGTAGTAGTAGTACGTAGTGACGTCCATCGCCCGGCCCTCCTGGGCGCTTCCAATTCTCGCCCTTTTTGGTGCTAACAGGCTAACACGACTGATGGTGGGGGTTATTTTTAAATCTTGCTCTATTCTTTATCTCTTGATTTGACCTCCCCTGTTCGAGCTTTGAAGAGAAAATTTTTTTTCACTCATTGCTAGACTACCACCCTCGAGAGACATCGTTACACTACGTTGTGACCCTTTTTAAGCTCAACAACACGCCCAGCTCTCGCACCGCGGATTTGTTATACTGTTGTGTTTTCTGTGCACAGTTGATCGAAAAAAAGTATGTCGGTCGTCTCCCACGACGCAAGCCATGTCATATCGTTATTTTTGTTATTTTCGTTACTTTCGTTACTTTTGTTGTTTTTGCCGTTGCATTATCATTACTATTACTACTCCTATCTGGCTAGCACGCCGCCATGTCGTCTCCAGGAAGTGGGCACTCACACGACTACAGATTCCAAGACCACCACAACGAGCCTTCGTTACCGTCAACCCACGAGTGGGTGCTTGTCGATCCACCTGAGGAGCCGGGGATCAATCCTGCAGCACAGCGCCAGCAGTATCCCCTCCTCCCAGCCAACCACCAGTCAGCCCTATCAGCAGCGATTCCCGTGAATAACTTGCCTGTGCAAGACGCCTTTCCATTGGTCCACCCCGACCCAGTCCTTTTGGTTCAAGAACAAGCCAACGTCCTTCCTCTTCCTCCTCCTCCTCCACCTCCACCTCAACCCACAACTTACCACACCTCAAATCCAACTACTCCTATTGACATTCCTCAAGTGAATGCTGCCCAGAGGTATGTGTTGCTGTTATATGTCTTGCGAACACCTAATAACTCAATCAATAGTTCTGCATTTGACCTGCTCCAGCAACAATCCTATTCTCCAACCGAAGACTTTGATACCGATTCAATGTACGCCAGCGTCCAGAGTAAGCATTGCCGTCTTCGTTGTCTTCTTCTTTGTTTGTGCGCAACTAACGTCGACAGGTTTCTATCACCCTGATATCACTTCGCACCCCAGTCATCTGGTCGGCGCTGTGAGCAGTCCCTTTTCTGCGCTTGATTCTACCATGTACCCTCAAGGCCACGGGCGACAGGCGCCTATTCACCCGCAGCAGGCATCGTGGCCTCAGTACCAGCGGTCGTTGACTCGCACGCCGGAGGATCCCTACCAGCGACGACCACACGAGTCATTGACGCCCCCCGCAGGCTATGCGCCTCTTCCATCACAGACCACTGTTTTTTCGAATACATCTTTCCCGGCCAGCCTGCAGCAGCCGCAGCCCCAGGCATTTTATCCTAAGTAAGCGTCTCGCTTTTTTGTTTTTTCGCTTTGCTTTTGAATCAAGCTGACTTGTCTAGTTCTAATACTTTTGGCTTCAACCAGCCTAATTACGACTTTCCAACTTCTTTTGTTCCGTGAGTTTTATTTCTGGTGTGTATAGCGCTAAGCTGACATGACAAGATCCAATGCCTACCCCATTACAACCGGGCCCGACCCACGGATTCCGATGAGAACGTCTCCATACACCGGCAGCAACCAGTCTACGCCAACCACACCCGAGCCCGAGAGCCAGGTGCGCGTGCTTGAATCGAGACCAAAACCGCAGTGCTGGGACCATGGATGCAACGGGCGCGAATTCTCGACATTTAGCAACCTGCTGCGACACCAGCGCGAGCGTTCCGGGGCCGCGGCCAAGTCGGAGTGTCCTCATTGTGGCGCTGTCTTTACGCGAACGACTGCACGAAATACGCATATCTCTCAGGGAAAATGCAAAGGCATCCGCGACTCGACCGAGTAAGCCGCGCTACTCGGCACGCCATCTATCAGACTTGTTTCGCCTGTCTGACTGTATTATATTGAATTACGCCTTTTCTTTTGTTTTTTTGTTTACTTCTGGCTGCAAGCTTTTCTTATGAGTGAAGCTCGAGATTGAATATTTCTATTGCAGCCTGATTTTCTGTCTGGCTACTGGATTCGGAAAGGTCTTGAACACCATTTTTGAGTGCATTGTGAAGGTGTCGTGCGGAGTACATGTTCATCAATTTGGCGAGTACGGTTTTATTGGATGTGTTTGTTTTGCTCTAGTCTTAATACGGTTCTTTCTTCCTTTTTAGCGTGATTCCTGTCTACATAGAATACCTCTCTATTGATCATCATTAGCATTGCGATAGAATTATTACTACTACTGTTATTTTCGATATTACTGGCCTAATGCGAGTGGAGTACATGTATTTGTCAATATCTGAAACAATCTCTTTATTTTTAGCCTGGACATATACAACACCTATGTACGAGTCAGGTATGCATATTGATCGAGGACATAAAAAAAAAGAACAATCCCACAATCCATGATCATCGATCAGTAATCCTATCGCGCAATGTAATCCATCTTTGGACCTGATGGTCAGTGCTTTTGCGTGTCGTTTTCCTTTGTTATTTATTTCTTCAGCCAGCCAGCCCGTGCGCGCCACACACCACGCTAAAAAGTACACCACTAAAACGTGGAGATATTTGATAACAAACGATCTTGGCAGAAAAGCTGCATGTGGCTATGTATAGAAAGAGGTCAAGGTGTACGAAGAAGGTTGGTTTCGATTTTCATTTCAATATACGCAAAGAGGTCTATGCACACTCTAACCAGATGTATATACCGCAGTCACCAGTGGCAATTATATTGATCGTATCAATCCAGATGGCTCGCAATCCATGACCAACGTAGTATATATGCATGATGGTAGTGGAAGTTTATGTACTTGAGACTACTTTTGTGTGTGCCCGATTGCGTTTTGTCATTTTCGTGGAGACCAGCTCTTTTTTGACGTTACTAACTGTTTTGAGTATGGACCACTGTCGATGTTTGAACCTTGATGTTGTCTGGCCAAGTGTTTACTACGTAGTGGGTTGAGCAGGTTTGTTCCAAGGTTAGAGTCGTGTCAATCAACCATAAAAACACAGAAGTGCAGAGAACATAACAAAATGAGGAGAATATTGATTCGATAATTTCACCGAATCGTTGCAATACACTGATTGTGTAAGTCTAATACGGCCGTATTACAGTGATCATCTGATGAGAGCAAGTTTATCAAGTCTCTTGCTCAACAGTAATAATAGTAATACGTAGTATTGATATGCAATAATGAATGATATTAAGATGCAAAAGGACAAATGCACCCAATGCGGCATAGCGCATGAGGGGGGGCCGCTAGCCTGAAACTCTAGCTCGAGTGCGCACCTCGACGCTAAGCCAAACGTAGCGGTGCGGGTGAGAGGACCCACTTTGGAACCTTCCACGCAGGCTTCGTACAGGACTAGCACTTACTACTTACGTGCTTAGTACATACTGTCTACTAGTGCCTACTAGCCTAGTAGTTGGTAGTTAACACTAGTCAACTTACAGATACTAGCGCGCTTTTACTCTTGTAACAAGAAAATGCGAGCGAGCGAACGAACTGCCTGCCATCCTCAAATGGAAAGAATTTGACCGTTGGTAAAAGTTTATCTTTAGATTCTGGAAACCGATCCAGCCACCCCTGTCAATGTTCTTTCAACTTGGTGACCAACTTTGACTCCTCTCACCGGCCAAGTGTCCATTGTCCAGTATCCACCCGCCATCCGGTGGGGAATTAGTGTTTTGCACTATTTCCAACGATTGTCATAAGTATCATTCGATGGATGCCTGCTTCCCTGAGTCATGGTCGATCGGATCGCGGAAACTATGGAGAACCCGGTGACCGTTTTGTTCCCCAGTAAAAATTATTACGTCCTATAGTACTCCGTACGGAGTACGCCCGTATCTGACTACTCCTTACTAGTCAGGACCAATATTTGCACTGTACTATTGAACAACTCGTCATAGATCGTAAATTGTCGCCGATCGCACATTGGACTACGCCAATGGGCAAACAACCCACCTAGTCCGAGTCCATGGTGGTAGGTGGTAGTATGTAGTTTTGTACTAAGTACTTAGTACAAAGGATTTTGAGGGGGAAAAAAAAATTAATAATCTTCCTCTCAGAAGTCTAAATCCTTTGCAATCGTAGGTTTATTTCTAGCAGAGTGACATTGAAAATAGTATGTACATGAGAAAAGGATTTGTGTTTTCTAGATGAACTCTAAAATAACATTCTGGAAGGTTGAACTTGTCAGTGTCAATGTCACCGATCGTAGTGTGAACCTTTTTCTCCAACACATTGATACACAAGCACACACATTTTTTAATTTTGTACGTCGTATCCAAACCCCTTTCCCCTTTTTACGCACTCAAGAATCAGGCCTCCTGACAAATAATTTAATAACAACAACACTTCGATTAAGGCCTCATGTATTAGTCTACCGTTACGCCTGGCCAGTCGTGCCAAGCCCAAGGTACGGAAGGTAGTAGTAACCCCTGGGCGTATATCAAAAATAATCAATAATGTCGCAACTGACTCACTGACTCACTGACGTCTTCTAGAAACGCGGCACGCGCTAAAAAAGGTACAGATTAGCAGTCGATCACTCGACAAGGGAGGGGTATCTGTGGTCCCTCGGGAGTCGAGGCTAATATCGCCGCGTTTTTTTCTTTCTTGCTAATTGGTTGATTAGTAGTTGATTACTATTCAGTGATAGTGCGTAGTAAGTAAGTCTGTGTATCCACAGCACTACAGCTCTTTAGTGTGCGAGAATCATTCCAATGTTTTGAAACCCATTTTGAGTTTTAGATTTTTCGTCTTGCTTAGTATTTATTACTAGTAGTACGGTCTACTCCGTACTTGGTCGAGAGATCGTCTTCCTCCCGGCCACCGAATCGGGTATCCACTGCGGCCGGGCCTAAGCGTCGGTGGGTTTTATTTTAGTACGTAGCTACGTAGTACTAGCTACATACGTATGTAGCTTCTACTTTTGTTTGCTGCTTTCCTTTTTTGGGAGTGTGGAGTATGTACTCCGAACTATCTCCGCATATTGTACGGAGGATACTCCGTAGTATACACAGGTTCGGTGGTTCCTAAATCGGTATGTAGTAATTAGTATAGACTCCGTTTCCGACGTATCGTGATGCGAAACCAAATGATTGTAGAATCTATATGTGTGTGGCTGTCTTTAGTGTGTTATGTAGAGTTCCACTGACCTCACCACTCTTAGTACGTACCAACTAACTCCACGGTAAACCAACACTGTCCTGACACTGACAGGCTGACAGGCTGACTAGATTCAGCGATTCAGCGAAGGAACAACAAAAAAACCACGCATGCCACGTGGTAAGGCTTTCTTCTACGTAGTACGAACTCCCAACTTCCACCTTCCAACTTCGTACAGGGATAATTATTCTGTGTAACTGACTCGACTCGTAATCGTAAATTTACATTTAGTACGTCGCATAGTATGCCTTGTTGGTTTAAATGTTGTTGATTGCTTTTTTTCGTTTTTCTCTTTTTAAATGAAGTTGTTCATTTTAAAACTACCGCACGCACCACAAACGCCGAAGTTATCAGCTAGCCGCAAAGTGGAAATTGGATTACTGTTGGAGATACGAAAGAGAGTGAGATCAAGAATAGATCCAACGTCATCGTATCGTGTTCTCGGAAAAGTATCCCCAATGTGATCGATAATATTATTTGCTTCGTTTTAATTATTTGGTGGCGGTTATTGTTATGTGGGAAGTATATGGATAGTCGGAACAAAATGTAAACAGGTAATTATGCTATTTTTTTTTTGAGCGGATTCATGCATTTTCTTGCATTAGATTGATAACAGTCTTACCAGGTTTTTCCCTTGGAAATTTGTTTTGTTGATGTTACTCGCGAGTCCCTGCCTGAACTGTGACTCATATTTCAATGTTCGTGCTAGGAAATGCACCAGTTGATGATAATAATATTCAGTCACTCATCAAAGGTCCAAGATCAAGATATCTCGGTCACATCGATTAGTACTTCTCTCTATTCGATTTAAAGGCACGTGAACGCCATGAGATCAGGAACGCAGGGTGCAAATGCATTACCTAAGCGGCTTCTGATTGGCTCCCTGGAAGAAGGAGTCAAAACCTATTATATCCCTAAGACCGCGACACTATTATTGGCAAATTATATGAAAGATTCTAAGAAACGAAATCTACTCGTTAATCTACCAATACGTTTGATTTTTATTTTGAAAAGTTTTTCGTACTACTAATCGCTACACTACGTTCCGCGACTATGTACTGTGTAGAGGATGCCTTACTTCTCAGGCAGTAACCCCGCTTATCTCTTGGCGCGACCTGCGGCTCCGCACCGTCATCATGTACAATCTGCCGACTCATCCATCACCAGCCCATCAGAGAACATTTTATCAAGAAAAGACATTCAAAATGCTCTTCTAGCCCTTTAAAACCATCTCAATTTGAATCTTTGTTCATCTTCCACCCCGGAACCGAACAAGATCTGGCTTTTCTTCCATTCTGTGGCAGTTTATTCCAAAATGAATCATCATCTATTATCACATCAAACCCAAGGCTTTGCGTACTTGAGCCCTCTTACTGCGGTCACAGCTGCAATACCATATAGGAAAATAATACGGCTTAGAAAACAGCAGTGAAAGTGAACACCGTTGTGTTCAGTCCGAGATATACTGAAAAAGTGCTCCACATTTGTGACATCTCAATGGCGTCCGTCTTTACTTATGACCCCGATCCTCCTCGGGTGTCTTCGCCGTGGTCGCTGTCTGGCTCTTCGACCCCTCAGCAGCCACCGACTGGCACTGGTGAAGACACTGAGAGCCGTGTCAACTCCAGCTCCGACAAGCTCGCCGATTATGGAATCACCAAGCTCGAACCCGAGCCGCAGGAAGGCCCGACAGAGTACAAGCTGCATCTGCTGCTCAGACGTCGCAGGTTCTTCACGGCAATGTCCACTGGTCAAGTCGTCGGCGGCGCATATCAATTTCGCAATGCTCTTCCAAAGCTCGGCTCTGGCGTCAACTTGGCTGCAGAGGTGGCAGCCGCGGCGACGCCTCCTCTTCGGTCACCGTCTCTGAATACCAGACAGCAGAGATTACAGCAACTTACGACGCAGCTGCTCTGGCGTCTGCAGCAGTCTTCGCCTTTCCATTCTTCTTCTACGGCGAATTTGGTGCTGCCTGTTCTCCCAGAGGCCACTCCCAAGCTGGGGCTTCCGCAGAAGCCAACGCGGCTTTTGCCAGGCCTTGAGGAAAGCCAGGGAGCGCTCTATGAGATTGGTGTTGCCGATGACGGTACCTTTGTGGGTTTGACCACGGACGAGCTTGATGAGAGTCTAAACAATCTTCAGGTTATGGCTGCTAGTCTGGGCTGCAAAGTTGAGGTTCTCCGCAAAGTAGTCGTTGGTACCTGCGAGTGGACAGAAGAGAAGGAAGCCGCAGAAAACAATACTGCCAAACCACATGTCGCGGATCTGTGGGTGGCCGAAGCCTTGGTCAGTCCCGATCTTGAATTTTATACGCATCAGTCAAAAAAGGACCTCGATATGGAGAATCTAAGCCTGGATAGCCCTGGGCCTGCTTCTGAAGAAAAAGATCGCAAACAAGGAGCCTGTTCGCAGACGGAGCAGATTCGTGTTTCTCTTACAGGGCCAAGTGCCGCGGGGAAATCCTCTCTCCTGGGAACTTTGACGTCGTCTACCCTTGATAATGGACGAGGAAAGAGCCGTCTTAGCTTGCTCAAGCACAGACATGAGATCTCCTCTGGAATCACTAGTTCTGTTGCCCAGGAGCTGATTGGATATGGTCCCCTTCCATCGGTAGCCAACAAACCAGTTGATGTGATCAACTATGCTTCTGGAAACGTGACCGCCTGGAATGATATTCATGCCGCATCAGATGGTGGGCGTCTAGCGTTTGTGTCTGATCTTCCCGGCCTTACCCGCTATATGAAGTCGACCTTGCGTGGCCTTATAAGCTGGG
The DNA here is from genome assembly GCA_023626135.1 of Talaromyces sp. R2412. NCBI lineage: Eukaryota > Fungi > Ascomycota > Eurotiomycetes > Eurotiales > Trichocomaceae > Talaromyces > Talaromyces sp. R2412. The sequence goes on along the minus strand of JAMAGK010000031.1, from coordinate 311,962 downwards.
CTCCTCATTATACAGTTCTCTGTATCCCGGCAAACAGCTCCCAAGATATATCTGCAACTCAAGATGATGGTGAAAGTGCGCCGGAGATAGATCTTTGTCTGGCTTATTTAGACCTCTGCATTAGACTTGATGTTCCGCTCATTTTGTGTATTACAAAGCTGGATCTTGCATCTCGTCTGGGCCTGAAACAGACTCTCGCCAAGGTTTTGTCTGCTATCAAGCTCGCGGACAAGAAACCACTGATGCTTTCGGTTTTTGGAGACAGTCCCGGCCAGGCCGTAGACCTGCAGCGAATTTCCACAATGGACTCCGAAGAAGCTCACAAAACCATCAATTCAGTCAACGGCCACTGGTCCAGCACGATACCAATCCTTCTTACCAGTGCCGTGAGTGGTTCTGGGATCGGCAAACTCCATGCATTGTTACGCTTTCTTCCGCTTCCTGGCACTCCATCATCCAGACTAGTACGCCAACTGCCGTCGCAGCCCCGCCAGGAGATACCAACAGATGTGTTTGATATCGACGAAGTCTTCGCCATCCCCCCGTCAAAAGTTTATCTATCCGCGGATAGTGCCCATTCGGAAACCAAAGGCGTCGTTCTTTGTGGGATTGTGCGGCACGGCAGCATTTCCATCGGCGATGAGCTGGTCATTGGCCCGATTGCTGTAGAAGCAAAGCCAGATGATGGCGTCCCTCAGGCTTCTTTGAGATCTTTGAATGCTTCGCCTCGGCCCCGTTCGCTTCGGGCCCGGGCGTACTCTGGCGAGTCCTCGCCGTTCTCCCATGGATCCTTCCCTGGCAAGTCGCGAACCTTCAGCCATGCAGAATGGCAGCGGGTCCGGGTCGTCAGTGTGCGATATCTTCGGTTATCGGTACGGATTCTGCTGGAGGATCAGGTGGGGACGATTGGGGTGGAGCCTATTCCTTGGGGTCCCGGAAGAGAGGTCAACTCCCTGGGGCGGCTGAGAAAAGGCATGATTCTAGCACAGGCTAGGATGTCTCCGGATGCTTCCAAGAGCACCGCCATCCCCAGCTCGCTCGCTTTTAGTACTGCTTTTGTGGCTACGTTCCCGGCTCGAGACTTCTCAAACCCTCTCTCTCCTCCCTTGATCTTGGGTGGGAGTGTTGTGATCTACATTGGCAATATTCGCGCGGCAGCCAAAGTGACCTGTGTTTCTCTGGCCGACGACGATGCGGTAGGCTCACTCCCTGGCCCCGTGGACGAGCCGGACGACTTTTTCAACTTTGACGACGACGAGGATAGAGAGAGACAACACAGCAACAGGGTCCCTAGGCGCTCGCGTCCTGAAAGCGAAAAAACAATCGATATCTCTAGTGCCCACGGCCATGGGTATATTGATATCACGTTCGCTTTCATCTCGTCTATTGAATGGGTTGAGCTTGGGTCGTTGGTTGTGGTCATGCCCGGAGCGACTACGGCTACATCTGCCACTGGAGACTCGGTTTCGTTGTCGGGGCTTGAAGGGTTTGTGGGCAGGGTTTCTGAGGTGAATACTAGTGAGGATATGTCAGAGCGGTAGTATTTTTCCTGCTTGTTTTACTTTGTTGTGTATCTTGCAATGCTTCCATTTCGTGGTTTGCTGTATTTGGTAGACTTTTAGAAGTTAGAAACCTTTTAGAAGCCATCCAGCCTGTCATCTTGACTGAATCACACGCATCTGTTCAATAATTAATAATCTGATGCAGCACCATTGAACCAGATCCAGCTATCCCAAATAAGCCTAGCGCCAACGCGATCAACGCTGCGGATCAGTTCCCCGCAGGCGGGTCACTTCCCCGGCGAAGGCGCTGCCGCTCCTCTTCCTTTTCAACAACAACATTCAACATTTCAACCCCATGGTTGTTTGTCTTCTAACCGTTCGCGAAGCATTATTTCAGGGAGTCTCCCTCGCCACAATCTCTCGATCTCATCCTCATCCGTTCTCCCTGGTTGAGTGGGCCGAGACGGGTCAAATCGTCTTGTTCCCGTCGACTGTTTTTTTTTTTAATAAATTATACCCGATGTCATGCGCACTGGCACCTGAGACCTCTTAAATGGGACAAATTTCGTAATTGTTGGACTTCCCACACACACATATCGACACCATGGATGACGATTCTTTCACCGCCGCAGCATCGCAAAGCTCGGATATCGGAGAGGATGAAGAGGCTGATGATGGCATTTCTCTAAGCGAGCGGTCTTCGTCACCGCACCCCGAGCATGCACACAATCAACCGCTAGAAGCTATGGAAGATGCTGCTGTGGATCGACAGCCGAGGGGCTCGTCAGAGCTTGATTCTGAGTCTACACCCAAACCGGCGGAATCGAGGCTCAATTTGCTGGATCTGCCCCTCGACATCCTTAAAGAGATTCTGAAAGAGGTGAACGGCGTTTTGGTTCTTTTCCGTGATCATCTCCATACTAAATACAGTCTTATAGATAACATTGACAAACGACCTCACGGCCCTTGCCCTCACATGCTCTGCCCTCCACTCGCTAGCGATCCCCGCCATGTATTCTCGTTTTGACATCGTCTGGCCGGAACCAGGCCCGAGCTCAGATCAACCCGTTGGCGTGGATGCTCTGTCGTATGGACTGGCTACATTGGTAATGGGAGATCACGCCTTTCGAGAGCTGCCCGCAGCGTCCAGTTTGTCCGATCGCCATTACTGCGAGACCTGCGGATGTGACCAACGCGAGCACCGGACTGTCTGCCAGCCGTCTAAAATAAGCACGAGATTTGGGAATATCAGATTCGGCAACTACTACGCTCGATACACCAAGAAATTCTCCGTCGGCAATGGTCCGTCAGAATGGGTGCACGAATACTCCGTCACAAAGGAGACGGGGAAGATGCTGGGCACGCTTGTTGCATTGGCTGTTGCAAGGATGGTCAACTTGGAGAGTTTTGTTTGGGATATGCCCACGGGTGTCATGAGAGATGTTTTCCTGGCCCTTGCATCCCTAGGCACAAGGGTGAACCACGAATGCCGTCTGGAGAAAGTCTGGATTCGATGGCACGATAATTCTGAAAACAACAATGCCCGCAATTCACTCAATGCCCCAGATAACGCAGAGTCTTTGTCGCGCCGCTATGGCCATATCGAGCGCCCGTCATTTTCGGTTTTGCCGCCTTTGAAATCGTTGACGGTTCTGAAAATCGACGAACCGGCATATCTAGAAGAAATGGCTGTACTGATTGACAAATCACGATATAAATTGACGGAATTGCGCATCGGCATGTCTGCCCGCTGCCATTTACAAGACTGGGTTTACCCGATAGACCTACGACCAGTGGCGGCCCAAACTCAGCGCCACGTTGGATGGCCAAAAGATGAAGGCGTATTGTCAATTCTTCTGGATGATTATGATGTCGATGGCCCCCCACTTTCACAAGAATCCGGGCTTGAGAATAAGGAGAATGAAGACTCCGCCAATGTCTCTACTGCACCAACCGAGGTAGCTTCACCAGACTCCAATGACGACATTGCGCATGCCGCACAGGGACTTGGCGATATGACTATTGATGATAGACAAGATTGTCCTAAACATACACAGGATACACAGGATGCCAATGATTCCTCTAGAGATAATCGGAATCCGTCAGATCCTGAACGAGCCAAACGAATCAAGGCAAAAAAACCCAGGAAGCTCACTCTTGAGATACTGGAACTCGAAAACATCGTCCTTTCAGCACCAGTTATGATCAAAGCTCTAGACTGGACTCGCTTGACCACATTGACGCTCCTTCATTGTGATGAACAGGACGCTGTATGGCGAGCCCTCCGAAAGGCATATTCACCCCCGACGAATCCAAAATCTTTGGACTCTCAAGAGACGGCACCGTCGAGATTTCCCCTAAAACTCAAACATCTCCACACTGACCGAGTGTCTCCTTATCTGATGCTGTTTTTAAAAGATACTATTGCGCCTAATTCATTGGAGAGCCTCCTTTTCCAAGAAGGGAACTCGTATGAATCGATTGTGCCAATCGAAGCGATTTATAAGCATGTGCTTCGTCGTCAAAGGGCTAGTCTGAAAAAACTGTTGATTGACCGTTCTCGGCGATCTGAGGCTGTGTCTCTTAGTCATGGACATTGGCGCCAGTGGATGCTTTCAAGAGAAGCACTACTATTTGTAACTAGTGGCCGGATGCCGCAACTGCGAGAGTTCGGCATCGGGATGCATCGTCGAGATTGGGTGAGTTTTTATTGGGTTTCCAACAGTATATCAGGTTACTGACCATATAGCACACATTTCTACGGAGACTCCCCAATATACCCCATTTACGTGCTCTCTACTTGCCCAACATGCACGATCCCTCATTGAAAAGAGACAAGCAGCGGGAACTGGCTCTACAAATTCTAGACATTGTCGCACTGAAGCCTGAGATGCAGCTGTGCTACGTTGGCATCGAGACGAAATGCTTCGAGATCCTCGAAACCACAAAAAAAGATAAAAACCCAGACGATGATTCCTATCTCGGGTGGTCCGCCGGTTCGGATGCTGATAGCGAGGGAGAAGACCAATCGAACACGCAAGGATTCGCCTCTGACGAGGACGACGAGACCTCAAGTTTGGGTTCGCCCGAAGAGGATGACGCTTCTTCGGAAGAAGATGGGGCAAATGGCGTTGGAAATGGCGAGTCGTATTTCAATCTTCGCGAAATATTGTATTATGATGACAAAATATCGATCTTCAAAGCTCGACATTGCTGTTTGTAAAGGAACTTATTCGACTGAAGCGAACGACAAGAAACTCAAGCTTGAGTTCGTCCGGATGAAGATGACGCTTCTTTTGAAGGAGACGAGGCAAACAGCGTCGGAATCAGCGAGTCGATTTTCAACGTACATGATTTTGTATTATTTCGATCTTCAAAGCGACACTGCTGTTTGTGAAGTAATTCAACAGCAGCGAGTCATTTTTCGACTTACATAAGATTTTTTGTATTATGATAGCAAGATATCGATTTTCTTGTGGAAACGAAAAAAAGGGACTTTCAGGAGGGCGCCCATGGTAACTTATGATGGATGGGAATGGAGCTCTTGTCTTGTGCTTGTTTATGATTCAACGAGATACCATTGATCTTTTTCTTGTTTGTCATTTCAGCGTGTTATATTTTGGGGGGGTTTCCTCCTTGTTGTGCGCCGGAGTAAGGTATCTTGATTGTCTTAACGTTCCGATATTCTATTCATTTATTCATTTGCATTGATTCAAATGTAATTTTTCATTTTTCAATACATAGATCTGCTATATGTAACATTGAAGTGCACTAGCGAACAGTCATGATTGAAATCCATTACCACTTTTACAATTATACACGATGTATCAACCTGCTCTGGAAGCAATCCTAAGCATTCACTAAGCACTGAGAGAGTAATCACTCTTGCTCCTAGATTCTATAATAAGCAAATTTTGCTAGTCCTGAAGCCCTTAAAGACACTTATAAAGTATATACGAACACTATACTAGCTTAAAAATATAGAAAACCAATCTCTTAAAAATCCTATAACAGTCGAAACTACAATTTTATCTACTATTATAGCTATATCTATCTAATACTTTACTTTCTATCTCTAGAATCTTCCATATAAAGACTATTAGACTAAATACTTTAACTAATAATAGTTAAATCGCTAATAGCTATTCTAAAGAGACTGTAAAGACAATTACCTTCTCTCTACAAAAATCAATTTTCTACTAGAGCATTCTAAAGATAAGTGTATAGCACTGCTCTTAAAACAAAAAATCTTTCTTACTATTTGAAAATAATATTATAAAAATTCTAGATTATTATAGACTCCATTGAGATACTATCTTTAACCTGACCAGTATAGTTATAAAGTCTTATGGGTTCCTTGCTCTAAACGATCTCCTTCCAGATTCTCGCACGCAATCTGCGCATGCAATCCACAGAACAGGAGCCTGGTGTTCAAGTTACCACAGCAAAGCTAAGTACTTCAGATATTCAATTAGCTAAACTAAATGGATGATAATTGGAGAGTTTTATCACTTGTATCAATAATAATGCTGTTTTCATCGGCTTGTAGGTAGATGAATTGCGATGAATTGAACAGGTACCACCAACAATTTATCAAGTTGATAAGATGGACCACCCAGTGAGACGCAGCGGAGAGAAAACAAAAACCAGGACAGAATAGTGCCGAGTTCAAACAGACAGGAATCAGCAGAGCAAGAGGTCGCCAGTGTCGACCTTCGGAAACGCGCAATTGTAAGCGATAGTTAAGTCACAACGATAAGCGAGCTTTAACATTAGTAATTAACTGATCATTGATTATGTCATGACAGTTTAATTGTTATCAGAGCGGACAGAAATCAAAACAATGTTTAAAAACGCGTGCCAAGTATGCCTGGTAAATATATATACAGAGTACTCAGTAGTGCTTACCATGAAGAATAACATAGGTGCTAATGGTCTGGCCAGCAGACTTGGCTGCTAGATCTTGGCAGTAACGCTGCTGGATGCGTACATAATTTTCACTGGATTATCAGCGAGCGGACTTTGAACCAACCGCGTCCAACTGTCTCTTGAGTGCTAAGAACTATGTCTACGTCTGATGGACAACGCAAGAGATGATTAAGGTCACAGCAACTGCACTGAAGCGTATCTCGATATACTTTGAAACAACACCAGCTAGTCTTCCCTTCGTTCCAGATAGTCTCTATCTAAATGAGCATCTTGACGAGGCAGTTCCGAATGGGAGAATAACCCAGGAGACTCCCACAACGATCCACAATGCGGCACTAATAAAGGGAAATCAAAATATCGCCGACCGGAAATGGAAGAATCCTCCGGCTGCATCAATGATAGGTAAGTTTCACTCCTCCGTCTCAGTGGATGCCAGATCAACCTCACGGCACCGGTTTTGCCGAGCGAAGATCAAACGTCATGAGTTCCCCGAACTCTCCCTGATCACCTGGTTTAAAATAAGGGTAGAAAACAGCCTCGTTTCCATAAACATCGCGAACGGCGAACCAAGCAGGTAACGACCAATAGGGCTCAGCCACAGTGTCGCCGGCCAAAACGCGGGTGCAACAAACAGCATTCGAGTGGTCGTTGACAGCGACCTCCCCCGTATAAGTGGAACCATATTTGTCCCGGAAACCAATAGGCATAGTCTCATGTAGGATGTGCCACATATAGAACAAGAAACAGCTATTGTGTCCGTCCTTGGAAACCGCACGTGCAGCGTATCCATAATACTCCGGCGAGGGCTTCATACAGAAATCATGAATTTCCATTCCTGTCAAATGCTTCATCCATCGATACTTCTTGCTGACTATATACCAGTTTGTGACCCTGCAATCTCGCAAGTTTTGGCCACTATGAAGAATAATTCTCTGAATATCCCCCTTCTCGATAGAAACGTCATCCAGCGTGTATCTGACTGGCTGGTGGCCGGTGAGAACAACCCGGGAGTCGCCTACATTCCCGGCAGTGTGCCTGATGGTAGTACCATCGCCTTCGACAACACTGGCTGCGATATTCTTGGTCAACACTTCAGTGGTTGAAACCCACCATGTTTTTGATTGGAATTCCTCTTCGGGTCGCTTTTCTTCGGCGGTCTTGCCTTTTTCGACACCACTCGAGTCTGCCGCCGAGGAGGGATAGGTATGATCGTAAATACCAGGGTCCGCGGAGTATTGCCAGCCAGAGCTCAGCTCCTTGGAAGGTTCGTAGTAATCCACCAATTTGATAGTAGCAAGCTCGGCATCAGTCAACTGGTAAGGCTTTGCTGGCTCAGCCTTTACACGAGCCTTGATCCGAACAACCACAGCAACGCGCATATTGCCATTGGCAAAGAGAAGATCGGATGCCCCACCATTCCGGGTAGATTCTATGGTAAGCCTGGCAACCTCCCACATGGTGGATAGTATATTGATACTTGTTATGAGTATACAGAGGGGGAACGACAAAGAAATGGTAAAACAGTCTCTTTCAAGATCTAGGGATTCGCCAGAATTACAAGTAGCGTCTGACCAGGAAGTTAGAATAGTATTTTTATACACGACCGGTGGTCCTATTTGAGCGCGAGCGAGCTGCGCTTCGCTTCTCACTGGGACTGACTGCATGAGACTAGCTTAATTAGTGTTGCTGCCAAGTAGTCATGCTTGAATAGCAAAAATGCCTCACAAAAACAGTTGTACAGACTTTCTCGAGAAGTAGGAACTGTAGTACGTACGTGCGGCATGCCGGTCGTGCAGGCTGCATCACACTTGGTCAAATGACACCTCCTTTCCTCGAGCAAGCTAGCTAATGACCCCGAGGAACCTTTCAAATCAGCAAAGCGCGCGGGGTATTTGGAATCCTTTGACTCCATGATCGAGATACTAGACTGTTTACTCCGTACTCGACAATGAATTCCCCATCATTATGTTCCAAGCAATCTGGCCTAATTTACTGCCAACATCAACACAATCATTGACTAGATATCAGGTGGCAAAGAGAAATGGCAGACTCTCTTCGAAGCCATTTACTGCATAAAACGAAAGGGCGAGTGTAGCCCTGATGCATCACCCTAAAGCCCTGAGAGTACATATACGGACTCTTCGCCGCCCCACCCAAACCGTGGGGACTGGCTTGAGAAGGCGATCGACTAGTAGGGCGGACTAGGTGGAATATAGGGATTATGCGAAATTTATACCAAAATGAGCAAATGCAATAAATATTTTTTTCATTCAAACATCGCTTTACTTCCTCGTAGAGTAGAATGTAGAATGTAGAGTGGGAGGGTTGAGGTGGAAATAAAAATTTCAGTGTAAAAACAGCCATTGTGTCCCTAACTTCCCTTTAGTCCGCCAGAATTGCCAATCTGCGCAAACCAAGTACTAGGATAACAGAAATGAAAAAATGTATACATGGCCACGTAGTGCAGAGTACGCAACACCATAACAAGGCAGAGCTGCATTATTAAGGCCTCCCAACTGCAAGTCCAAGACCCATGTTATTGTCCGGCTAATGCGATATACATCACACATGATGATTGAATTGCAGTACCCACAGTAAATGCATGCAGTGTGAAGGGACAAAGCTTTTTCTACTTCTGGTTTCGCCCACATGATTCTACAGCACCCCGATTTGCTAGTATGGGCATGACGTAGGCATTGAATTGATAAAACCAATTTTTGAAGCAAAGATCGATAGGATTCGGCTCTCTAATACTAACTCTACGTGGGGTACACCGCAATGTGGCCTCGTGGATATGTTTCTCTCTCTCTCTTTCTTCTATCTCTGGTAACATTGGGAGAAAAATCAAGAAGAGGGGTCGGATTTTGTCTCTGATTTTTCCTTAAAGTCTATCACGTTGTTCTATACCGTACCGACAAAGGTGAATTACCATCTGCTACTCGTGTTTTCGTTCCTCATTGCGACTCACGTGAAAAAAAAAATATACATGTATTGAATAGACCATGTCTTCCAATCCGAAATCCATCTACTCTCAAGCTTTCAACTTTGATAGTTTCCTGGAGAAAGGCGTTGATCCGCGCACAGGGCAGTACACCTGCACTCTCAATGTCTACACCAGTCCCTCCGAGACCCGGAACTGCCCACCCTTTCAGCTTGCTTTAACGTACAGTGCTCTGAACGGCGAGGATGTCGGGCTCGGCAGAGGCTGGTCTTTCAATCTGTCCTCCTACCAGCATCGCAAGAGTAGCAAAACCATCTATCTCTCTACGGGAGAAAACTTCTCGGTCACAGAAACCACCAGTAATTTCACCATCGACGACCAGAAACTCAAAAGTTTCCGGGCTGAAAAAATCAATGGTGATTATCACGTCATTTTCAAATCCGGCCAGGTTGAGATTCTCTCCAATTACAACAATAGTTTCGACCGGGCCGTTCCAGTTAAGCTGTATGGTCCCGCTGGCAACTCTCTGATCTTTGACTGGACCTACAACGGAGAGCAACCGCGACTCCAGAAGATTCGCGATAGCTCAGAAGATCTACTTTCTGTGACATATGAGAACGACATTGTGAAAATCACGCGTGCTCCAGGCACGTCTGCTGCCAGTGCCTTCACTATCATCAAGACAAATGGCCAGTTGGAACAACTGCATACCCCGCTGGAAAATAATATCCCTCCATGGAAATTTGAATACGAGTATTTTGAAGAGCTATCCTGTCTCAATCGGGTCGTCAGCCCTACAGGTCTTATCGAGCAAGTGGTTTACAAAAAAGACGGCCATCTTTTGCCAAGTCGTGCACCATATGACGCCATTCCATATGTCATGTATCATGAGGCCCTGCCCGGTCAGCAGCAGCCTCCCACGAAAACCTCCTATAGCTACTCTACCAACAACTTCTTAGGCTTCGGAGGATCCTTTGACTGGAATGACGGTGAAGATAATCTGTATCGCACCCCTGGTGGATATACATACAAATCGACGGTTACAGTCGAGGGAAAATCAATGACAGAATATGAATACAACAAATACCACCTTGCCACGAAAATCGTGCAGACACAGGGATCGAAACAAATTATCCAGGACTACACCTACTATGCCGAGCAGCAAGGGGTGGCCGGGGAGTACGGACTGTTCGATTCCCAGCCTGCGAACTACCAGCTGCCCAAGTCGGCTAAGAAAACCTATCATGACCTACAAACGAACGAATCACGTGTGGAGGAAGTCACGTATGAATTTGATGAATGGGGGAACCCTACCCGAGAGATCCAGGCAGATGGCGTGACCATTGATCGTCTTTATTATGCAGCGTCTGGTGAAAAAAATGAAAAGGGCGAAACCGTCTGCCCGGCTGATCCCTATGACTTCCAGAGATATATGAAAACAGAAACAGTGACTCCAGCGACAAGCAGCCATTCAACGCCGACTCGCAGTGAAGAATTTTTCTACCGCGAGCTCCCCACGGCAGATGCTACCAAGGCGAAGTATTTCGTCGTTGCTGAAAGGCTGATGAGTTGTGAAGATGGCAAGTGCCTGAGGACCACCGAGTATCAGTACATCGACGCGCCCTCAACAAGGAACCATGGACGTGTGGAAAGACAGACCACTGCAATTGCAGAAAGTCAGCCGATGGTGCAGGAGTGGAAGTACGAGAACGAGGCTGGTGACCAGCTGAAACAAAGTCTCACAACTACAAGTTATGATGCTCTCACTACCAAGAAGGATATCAAATATTGCCTTCATACAGGGCAAGCCCTTGTTCATGTGGATCGCGCGGGCGTTGAGGACCGCTTCCAGTATGATCAACTGGGCCGGGTGGTCAAGGCTACGACAGCTTCCGGCACAGCGTATGAAGCTATTCTTTCTTACGATTACGACGTCTTGAAGGATGAGCAAGGCGCTCTCTTGACCGTGACTGACTGTAAAGGCGTCCAAACGCGCTACATCACTGACGGCCTAGAGCGTGTGTGCACAGTCGAGAAACAGGACGACGACGTCTCGTGGGAAGCAAACAAGGCGTATAATGGCACGTTTCGTATTGTACAGGAACGCAATTACGACGCCCTAGGCCAATGTATCGAGAAGACTGAAATTGATTGGTTGCGCAAGAAAGGAAGCTCGTCCCCAACGGCACAACGGACCACTCAACGTCTGGAATATGATGATTGGGGCCAGGTGTGCAAAATCACAAGTTCTACTGGAGTGGCATCGGTGTCGCTTTACAACCCCATTGACTTGACACAAATTGAATGGATCGAGGGAGAAGGCCAGAGCAAGACGTATCTTAACTTGTTCGGCTCTCCCGACAAGACAGAGGTACTCACGCAAGAACAGGTGGTGGATAGCCATGTCGATTATTCATATGACGGGTTTGGGCGGTTGATTCAACACACAGATGTATTCGGTCGCACTACGGAGTACGGAATAGATTATTTCGGTCGGATTTCCAAAACTACATGGCCCGATAACCGCGTGGTTGAAACCCGATATGCCTGCCATAGTGCTTCGACGCTGCCCGTATCCATCGCCATTAATGATCACATGATTGGCCAGCAATCATTTGACGGTCTTGATCGTATCACAAATCGGACGATTGGAACACGCGAAACTATTGAGAACTATCAGGGCAGTTCTCCGGAGCCTTATGAGTTCATCACACAAAAGGGTAGTCAATTCGGCCTCACATACGAGCCAGGCTTGGGGTACGCACTCACAGGTCGAACCACCGACAGATCTAGCGAAAAAAGTGCCAGTACGAATGAAGCGGAAACCTACGGTTATGACTCGCGAACTGGGGCGCTTTTGCAACTGAAAAACTCGTATAGCACGATAGACCTAGAATATCTACCATCAGGTCTCCTAAAGCAGGAGACAATCCAGATAGCAAACGGACCCGAATTTTCTGCCCACGCCATTTACTCTATGGCTGGCAAGCTACAGGGCTACACGAATGTGCATGGGCAGGAATACGAAGCCCAGTATGACAGTACTGGCCGAGTTGAGTCGTTGCTTCAAGGATCACTGAAAGTCACGTTCACCTATGACAAATCAGGCCGTGTATCGCAGGCAGAGGCTCTTGATGAAGATCGTAATAGTAATTTGACCACGAAAATTTCTTACGATGATTTCGGCCGGGAAAGCGAGAGGACGATTATGCAAGGTACCAAAACATTATACAAGTTGAAGCAGTTTTATGGAAAGACCAGCTTGTTCAGCTCACGCGATCTCGAAGATGGTGATGGCAAGATTTTGCGACATGATGGGTTTGAATACGATGTCCACAATCGTCTCATTGACTACACATGTGATGGGGAGCAAGATCAGTTGCCTGTAGATGAGCAAGGGCGGTTTATCCGTGCCCAGCATTTCGAGTTTGACGAACTGGACAATGTAAAAGAGGTAAAAACTCGGTTTCAAGACGGAAGTGAGAACACGGCGACCTACAAACGCAGCAAAAGCGATCCGACCCAGCTAGACACCATCATCAACACCCATACTGACTCTCCTCCTGAAGTCAGTCTGAGATACGATGAGAATGGCTGCTTGACTCGTGATGAGAGGGGTCGCACGCTCGAATACGATGATCTGAATCGCCTGGTGGCCGTTCGCAGCAGCAGTGGCGAGACGCTGAGCGAGTATTTCTATGATGGGATAGGACGGCTGGTCTGCCAAAAGATCCCTGATCAGCCAGAATACCATCTCTTCTATCGTGAGAACCAGCTCATCGCGGTCAAGGCCGGAGAGCTCCGGGTGAGCTATCTATCCGACGGCGACGTATACTGGGGACAAACGGTTCAAGATGGTTCAACCACCATAGCGACGCAATTGTGGGCATCAGATGGCCACCAGTCAGTTCTCACGTGTGTGGATACTACGCAGCCAAACCAGATCCGCTCTCAGAAGTACACGCCCTACGGCGTCGGGTCTCCGTCAACCTCGGTCGGGTTCAATGGGCAGTGGCACGATCCGGTCACAGGATGGTACCACTCGGGCAATGGATATCGTGTATACAACCCGGTGTTGATGCGCTTCCATTCGCCAGACCCCTGGAGCCCCTTCACCTCGGGCGAGATCAACCCATACGTCTACTGCCTGGGAGACCCCATCAACCGCGTAGACCCTAGTGGCCATTTCAGTCTTTTCGGCATCAAATTCAGCTGGAAGGACCTGATCAAGAGCATTGTTTCGATCGCAGCCTCGATTGCTCTCGGCGTTCTTACTGGCGGTACAAGCCTGGCAATTCAGATCGGTGCCGCTGTTGCCGTGGGAATTGCGACTGAAGTTGCAGGTGGTGCGCTCGGCGACTGGGCCGACGGGAATAAAATCACCTGGGGAAGCGTTGGAAAGGATGCGCTCGTCGGAGGAGTTAGCGGACTCATCGGGACTGCAGCCAAGCCAGGCATACAAGCAGTTAAAACCGGTGCCAAAAAGGCGCTGGGTCGAGCTGGGTCAGCCACGATCACAAAGGTCGCGAAACAAGGAACAGAGAAGATCACGGCTAAGGCTGTTAAGAAGATAGCGGTCAAAGCAGTCAAAGACGAGGTGAAGAGCTTTGTAGCGGGGAAACTGCTCGAAGGTGCGACAAACATGTTTTCCTCTGATGGAGGCGCAGACGAGAAGTCTTCGGCCGTGGGCGGAGGGTCTTCCTCGGTGGCGAGCAGAGATCCTGTGCGGCCTGCGCTCAAGGACGGCCAGTTTTCAGTGGGAAATGTCGTCTTGCAGCAGCCCAGCTTGAGTTCGGCGTCGAGCTACGGGTCAGACATGTCTGGCACTGCACAGTCGGTGGCCGGACTGCTGAACCGCGATGTCATATATCTGTTTTCGAGTGGTGCGTCAGAGATGATGATGCCCCGAGCAAATGGCGTGTTCGAGTCTTTCGAACAGAACATCCGCGTCTTTGCCACGCTGAGAAGTGACATCCGGAGACCTCACTGGCCTGCTTCAGACGGGCTTCCTGGTTTGGAGGAATGATGGCCTTATCTTGACCTTCCAGCGGGGTTCAAGAATTCATTCATGTAGTCAATGTGCCCGACCACAGTTTCAGATCATCCAGCCCTTTTGATGGTAATAGCTTGTTTCAAACTATGTCCTGGATTTGAGATATGAAACCATCGGTTCCCCATCCTAGTCATCGTCCATAGCTTTCATGCACTACCAAAATTCAATGCTATTGAATACACCTGCACCATGCGACCCGTTTCTGATGGCACTACTGAAGGTGGTGGTATTACTATGGCCTTACTTGAATATTTCCGTTAAATTACACTGATTTTCCAAACTCTACACTAAGCTTGCGCAGAAAATAAATTGGCCGAGACTATGACACACGGGTACAAGCAATTATTAGTGTAGATGGGCCGCTGAACCAATGTGTAACCAGTATTGCAAAATCTCCCGATATACATTATCTTCTCATTCTTAGGGTTATATACTGTGAATTCAAACGAATGTTTATTCAAAACATAATACTGGTGCTTTTCAAGGATGTATACGAAATGCCTACAATATTCAGAAGTTGAGACTCGTATCTCACACCTCGACGGCTCCCTCTGGCATTGCCTTCAAGTTATCCTTTGCATGTCCTTGTAATCCAGACTTGAATAGACTCTCCGAGTCTGTCGGTGCCGCAGTTCGATTATGCGTCTTACTCAACCCCAGTGTTCCACGACGCAATCTAGGCACAAAACCCTCGATAACGTCGGTAGAGAAGGTGTCAATGTTCATGGCCTCGTCGGTGCGCAACATCTGCCGCGCGCGGATGGTTCGTAGTATAGTCAGCTCGTCCTCGTTGAGTTTCTCTAGATCCTGCTTTGTTTCCGCGTCGGGGTCGCTCTTGACGCTTTCGAGCTTGTCGAGGACTGCCTGGCGCGCTTCGGGTGAAATCTCCTCGAAGGCGTGGAAGCAGAATTCGACCGACTTGGAGACGAGATTCTGTGTGAGCTTGCCGCCTACGTCGGCGTCGGCGAGGCCTTGGATAACTATGGTTGTTTACGAGTGAAAATGTGTCAGCAAGAGTTGAAATCATTGGAAATGAGGTGAACTCACTTGGCTTGAAGAACCCAAATGCCCTGTCGAACCCATCCTCGTCAAAGTCGCTGAGCACTGGTTCATCGCCCTTGCGAATTTGTCTCAATGCCGTCATGACCACCAAGAGAAAGCGTGAGTAGCTCTCAGAGATCTTCACACAATGCCACTTGGCCGCCTCAGAGGCACTGCAATCACCATTACGGGCAGCTTGGATGGTCATGGCAGCCGAGAGTGCACCGGCCAGTGCAAGATGCACGCCGGAACTGAAATACGGATCAATGAAGCAGCCTGCGTCGCCTACCAAACGGAAGTTGGGACCAGCGTACGCTGATGCACTGTATGACCAATCCGACGCGGCCTTGATAGTTGGTGATACGAGGTCAGCATCAGCCAACCTGGCGTGGATTTCTGGGGCAAGGGTCACGCAGTCCTTGTAGAAATCGACCATGGACGGTGATCCAAGGGCTTTCTTTCGAGCGAAAGACAAGTCCTGGCGCATCACAACACCGACTGATAAGGTATCGTCATGGAGAGGAATTGCCCAGCACCAACCACTATGATCTGTTAAAGCTTCGAAGAGGGGAGCCCCTTCTTGTTCAGTGCCCGGAGCATATGTTTTGGCTCCTTTCCAGTAGCCCCAGTTGGCTACGTTCTTGAGCGCCTGGTTGAACTTGCGGTTGCGGAGGTACTTGGTGGAAATAATGCCGTTGCGCCCGGTGGCATCGACAATGTAGTCAAACTTGATGGTGCCTGTTGCACCGTCCGCCTTGCGTGACCAGGATGCCGATTCTGCACGGCCTGGGTTGCAGATTCTTTCATCATCGAGGACGTCTTCGGTCGGGACAAATTGGATCGAGTCCACCTTGACGCCTTGGAAAGTTTTGGCACCGCTCTTTTCAGCATGGTCAAACATCAATTTGTCCGACTCGGAGCGGATCACGTTCCATGAATACCCATTGGGGCCATTGACGGCGAGGAAATCAGTATCTGTGATGCAATCAGCCTCGTCCAGATAATCTATTGATTTAGGTTTCCTCACAGCCTGCTCGCTTGTTGTTCAACTTGAACGCCGCACCGTTCTACCCGCCATGGCTTATTAGACTCTGATACACTCATGCTGTGAAAAATGTACATGCCTTTCTACGAAATCCGTAGGCGTCAAACGTTTCCTCAAGGTCAATGAAGCGTAAGAAATGGCGTATCGACGCAAGCATAGACTCGCCGATATGGTATCTCGGAAAATTATCGGCCTCGAGAAGCACAACATCGACGCCCTCTCGCGCAAGCGCCGATGCTGAATACGAGCCGGCAGGACCGCCTCCTACGACAAGCACAGAACAGGACTCGGGAAGAGACATGATATTGGGTGTATAAAATAAGCTTTGCGTTAGCGGACAAGATTACTCGATGTGAAATGTAGTCACGAAGATTCAAAAAAGTTTTTTGCAAGTTGCAAAATGCCCAAATACAATGCGGTCTGCAATGCCCGTCTAACAAGGATATACTACTCTCTGCGAAACGTCAACTTCTCTTGCTGCGACATCATTGCTCACACGCACTGCATCGTATCTGAGAGTAGAACCAACATAAACTCCATGCAAAGTTGTTTGTCAGCTTACGGCGGCGTGTAGTTTTTCCACCCAAGTCCGTGCTTGGATGATTCTCCGAAACTCCTGACTCCGGACCACGTGTATTAACCAACGAGCCCGTCGGCAAACCTTTTCTACATCTGATGTATGACAATGACGCGGATCCCTCTTAGCCGTCAATGTGGATTACAAGGATAGTTGGTCACATGCTGCGGAGTAGATAACTGCCGTCGCTAACAGTCAGATTTCAGTTACGTTTGAGATTCGACGAGCGGTTCAGACAGTCCACGGTGTCTGGGCCTCAGTAAATCTCCGGTCCCCTCGGACTATGCAAAATGTGGCCCAGTACAGCGTCAGTGAGCTATGTCCATACGACAAAAATTTGTAGTAGTTGATTTATATTTGCCAAATGAAGATTTTACTCCACCGAGATAGTAAAACTGTCAGCGACATACAGCGCAAACAAGAATATTGCCTCGAATAGATATCTTATAGCATATATGAGAGCAGCACATATATTGCAACGTTCTTGTAACAGTTCATTGTTTATAAGTACGTTAAGAGACCCGAACATCAAACCCTCAAAAATCTACCAGACGGTATCTCGCCCATTATTTACTAAAGGTACCATGTCGATAAAGTCGATACAGTTAATAGTGCCCTTGTCTAGTTCTAAGCAATCCTGCAGGGGTCTCCGCACAAGGAGCTGCATTTATTAACTTTAGCGTTTGAAGATTGTCCCGTGCAAGACTATTAATCGCTTGCACATCTCTAAGCCTACGAAGTAAGTGCTCAACACCATCATTGCCCCCTACCACCGTGTGAGAAGGCGTGGAGAGAAAGGTAGCTGCGCAAGTAAGCGGGTCGGGTAGGAAAGGATGAGCTTTCAAGCAACTAAGCGGTGGTACTTCCTTGATCAGACGGACAATTTCCAGGGCTGCCACCGAGGCGCGACGCTCGTAGGCACTCGTGACAAATTGATGTTCCATGGTGCTGTAGGAGGCTGTGTACCTCTGCACCGTGTTGCTGTGGAAAATAATCACGCTATGGACCAGCAAGTGGGTAAAGAGAAGCATGGGATCACTGTCGGCTGCCGAACAAGGTGCGAGCATCTGCAACCTTTTCTCTACTGCCGAGGCGAGCCATTCCTGACGAGTCCAAAAGTCTTGCTGCTCAGTTCCTGGTGTCTCTGGACCGTCGTTAATGTACGCGCGCCGGTGCTCCATGCATCGCCCGTAGAGCGCCGCCAGCACAACACACTCAGCAAAGGGCGAGAGGTTGCTTGGACCATTTTGCATCACAGTTTCGGGGAGGAAGCTGACGCTAGTGTGTTGATTATTCTGAAAGTTTGCTTCTGGCGCCGGGAGACGCGTGCGGATCTGAGATCAGTCAGTAACTTCAGCATATCCTGGGAAGATTATTTAAAAGACTTGCCATATCCTCCCGCAATGTCAGGGGCCATTCATTTCGCAGGCAGAGGAAACGGTCCAGGCTAAAGGCAAGCCAAAAGGTCCGTCTCCTTTCCTCGGCCTCGGCAAAATCCTCGTCCAGCTCGTGATGAGATTCCAGCGCGGCCTCGTGAGAGACGGTGGAGCTAGAGTCGGCCGGCCCATCCATGTCAACATCATACAAACGTGCTATTTGCAGTAGTCGAAACGCACGTCCAGCTGTAAGCATTGCCTGGTGTTCACCCATATGTAGCCGTTCGGAGAAAGCTAATAGCAGCCACGCCTGTATGTGCTCCAGCTGGATCTCGTCTTTGGACACGGCCCGTATGTGATGCCACTGACTCTCTAGCAGACGGCGCGTTTCGAGACAGAGTTGATCGACGAGGTGACGCCAATTAACCGACATGGCCGCTGCCGTAGTTCGCATCGCCAACTGAAGACAAACACGAGATGGCGTGATATTCTCCTGACTAGCCCACGCAAAATAGCGCTTTCGATGGACTATGGGGCATACGGGATATACACGATCGAAATAGAGCAGGTCCCTACCACATGAAGCAATCAACAAATGTTTTCAGGGACAAAAAGAAACTGGAAGGATATTGGGTCATCACACAAGTCCGCCCGCATGAGCTCGTTCAACTTGAACCCTGCAGCCATCAAAGTGGAATCCGTAAGACTCATCAATCCAGCTCCTGTCTCGTCCGAATGCATCAGGTCCTGCCAGTCCATGTAATCCGTCCAACCAGCGAGATCGGCGTCAGCAACATCCAAGCCAATGGGTGTAGATACTATCGTCGACGCTGTAGTTGCCGCTGTCACTTGATTGACGGTTTCATCCAAAGAGTTTGTTCGGAGGCCGTTATAGTTGTCAGGACCTATAGCGGAGTCTGCTTGTGAAGAACCGAGGTCCTGCTCGGGGATTGGCTTTGCAGAATTTGTTCCAAAGTGTTCATCCAATTGCGATTGAAGGGTTGCTGTACATGTCAATCATCAGGAATAATAGCGGCCGCGAAACACATAGCGAAATTTGCGTGTTTGGACAAGCCGTGGAACAATACAGGGGACAAAGTTACATAACAGGTGTTGACCCACCAATTTGTAGTCGCATTTGGTTAAGCTGACCCTTCTTAGGCCCCCTCTGCTGCCTCTTGTCGACAATAACACATGTGGTGCCTGTCGCAGTACAGAAGCCACACTTGGGCCGCCCTCGATCACATCTGGCCTTGCGCCGCCGACATTCCTCACATGCAAATCCAGGCTGCTGCCGTAGCCCTCTACCATCTATGTTAGACATGGTTAGAATGGAAAAGTTATGATGTTTGGTAGGGTCGGGCAAGGCACGGCATTGAATTCATCCTCAGTAAGGGAAACGTTGGCAGGCAAGCAATCGATAACACTCATTGCTGAGGATCTTTTGCTGCGCAGCGGTGTTGATTTCTTCTAGAAAATTTATAACAGCCCTCTTATTAATAGTTTATGAATCTTTGTTGAATCGGCATATATACCTTGTAGTATATTGCAGTCCGTGCAATCAGAAATTAAATTTTATTAATACATGTTGGTTAGGATTATAAGCTGACTACTGCATCTCGTTTAGCGGACGAAACCCCTGCAAACAATCCCTGTACAATCGCTCTACAACCCCTGTAAATACGAGCTTCAGAAGCCATTTTCCTCGACGGCTGAAATTTGAGGCGATGGAATTATGATTGGAAGAGGTTTAGGAGGCTTCCCGGACATCAGTTATACGAGGCTATTAATGTATTCAAGCCTTCCAACCTCAGGCCAACCAATAGGCCGACCGATAACGACTCTTGTCAGCTAAACGACCATTAATTTCTTTTTTATTCTATGCAAGTGACTTCAACTTCGTAATCACTCCGAAGGGAAACATGCTGTCACTACTATCTAGAAATGATGAGGTGCAGGGCGAGACGCCGATCCAGTTCATGCGATCTCGATCTTTGTAGAATTAACCTATTACAAGCTCTCCGGTAGTCCGAATGTATCTCTGCATGACGATGTAAGATATCTAGGACTTTATAAAACTCCTCGGAGTTAAGTTGGTACTGTAAAATGCCGTGGGGTATGTGTGGATTATGCGGGGGACTTGAAAACTAATCTCAGAAGCATTATTTGAACCACGTCAGATACAATGCCTTCCTCAGTGGTTGGGACAATTATTAATGGTCAGCAATTTTACCCTAGATTTAGAATAGCCTTAAGTCAATAAATTGAGTCAACAACAAAGATTGATAATATTCTATCGGTTGAGAGAATAGAGAACCCTAATCAGCGTCGTCTCATTAGATTGCCTCATTTTGATGGAAATAAGGGAGAATTGGAGACCTGTGTTTTAGACCTTTGATCGATGTATACGTTAAAGTGGTATAAACATAGTGCCGATAGGGATACCGGTCTCCAGCAAGATCGAGATGTAATTTGATAACTACAGCCTAGTGGTTATAACCGCGAGGATATAGACCCACCAATTGACTAGATGTAACGTTCTAAAAGGCATGGGATCAATCAAATAATTTTATGCGGATATTTATGTACGTAATTAATCCATGATATTTGCTGTATAAGGCCGATTTTTAACAATAGCGTTGTTTATCAGGTCCCACCGGCCCTACATAGGATGCACCAGTGGACGTCAATAATACACCAAACGAGTCATGTCGTGCATAAAGTAGGCACAGGAGCCGTCCTCTGTATCACATACTAACAACAGTAAATGGAGAGTTGTTTCTGTTCATTGGGAGTTTTTGTATTGTCAATCTAGTTTGTCATTTCTCGTATTCGAAGTAAACACAATAGATGACACCAACCTAATATAGAAAATATCTAGTGGCCTTTGCCATTAGGCAAGACGCCCTGCCGATTATGAAATACGTCACTCGCATCGTAAGCACCCTTGACAGCTTCCAGCCTCTGCAAGTTGGCTCCCCAGTAATGATATCGCGCCTGATTCGGCTGCTCCCTGGCATCAACAAACCCTGCGTACTCGCCATAGTAGGCTTCCGGATGTCCACTTTTAGCCAGAGCATGAATGCCATCAAGGAAGGATGTAGTCTTTGCTGTCACGCTCCCACTTGTGGCGGCATAGGAGAGAAAGACGAACGCAGCGTCTCGATGGGGAAAGGCTGTCTCAGAGGCGGGGACTGCACCATTTTTTCCACCGCCGGCCTGAATCTCGAGGTCCCAGATGTCGGCGCCGCTGTCCGTTGTGGCGAGATAGTGAAAGATTTGGTCAACGACATTATCGGGAATACGCGTTTCGGGTCGGAAAACAGTCGATTTGGTGTAAAAATATGCTGGAGATTCCCTTCCGCTCTGAGAAGTCTGCTCAGCCCACAACTGCGATAGAGTCAAGAAGTTCGTGTAGAGGTTGGCGCTTCTTGTCTGTGCCGGCGGAAACAAGCTCGAAATCCCCAGGGCATGGAAGTCATCCAGTCCTCCGAAATATGCTCCTGACAAGAAAATACTGCTATTCGCAACACCGAGGACGGTCTCAACCGCCCACGGAAGACTAGAGTTGTAGGCCAAGGCCTGCCAGGACTTGAAGATGGCTGCTCTTGAGTGCACATCGGTCGTGTTCCAGAGGTATGTAAAACTCACTGTCTGCGCCGGGGCAGGAAGCGTGTTGAAAACGTATTCTGTAACGATTCCGAAACTTGCTCCAGCGCCTCGAATGGCAAAAAAGAGATCCGAGTGCTGTGAGGCAGACGCTCTGACTACAGTGGCATTGGCTAGAACTACCTCAACTTCCTGCAAGTGATCTATCGTCAGGCCATACTCGCGCCACCCGTATCCTGCCCCTCCGACAGTTGCATGGCCGCCGATTCCAACTTGTCCACTAAAGCCGTGCGGGATAAAACGCTGCCCAGCGTTGTACATTAGCTCATCCATATCCCCCAAGAGTATGCCGGGCCCAACTGTAGCGCGGAACGTCGATGTGTCCATGGAAAAATCATGGAGATACTGAAGGTTGATTGATAATTCGCCTGTAGATGATCCTGGACCAGGTATTAGCAAATAAGAAAACAAAAACTAAACCAGCTAAAAAACCATTGTACCATAGTTGGCAGCGCTGTGGCCGCCGCTTTTCGGCTGTACTTTGTAACCCCCCTCGACAGCACACTCTACAAGAGCGGAAACATGATTAGCTGTAAGCGGAAAGGCTACAGCAGCAGGAGTTACAGGATAGTCCAGGTTATACGGGGCGACAACGCTGGAATAGTTTGCTTGTGATGGGAATGCGACAAGGCTCGAGTTCGCGCCAACCGCAGCAACGAGGCATTCTGCGAAGTTTGAGAACACCATTTTAATACAACGAGTCAAATGATTCGCAATACTAGAAGCAACACACGTTTATTCTTGTTATAACCATTGCCATAGCCTCGTCTTAAGTAGTTCAGTAGGGCGATACAAGTTACTCCGTAGTCCGAACGTGGGTTGCAGTCAGCTGGCGTACCCCGGGCAATCGATTTGCAGCTTCAAATCGCCCCTGCTTCTTAGCGCTGACAGTAAGTCTCATTTAATCCGAGAAATGGTCATAAAGCCTCACACATAGCAATTCGCCGGAGAAGTGGACGTTTTCGACTGGGTGAGTCATCTTGCTTACTTGCTTAAATCCTACTTTGCACAAAGATTTTCAGAGTGCATTTGGGCACTTAACTTGCAACGAGAGACCTAGTGGATGTATGACATTAGATTAAGATAAAATACGTAGTTCCAGACCAAAAAAAACTCAGCTAACTGCAAAGGACCCTCTGTTAACAACGAGTGTGTTCACAAAAGGCTTCTTACGCTGCATGTGGAAGCCCGAGAGAAATTTCACACTGAAGCTGCCCCAGTAATTCGAATAAACTCCTCCTCAACGTGCGACCAGACTTTCTGTGCTGAGCCCTCTTTCCTTAACTTACCCAGAAGCTGCTCTACCTTGTGCGGTGCAGTCTCACCATCCTTCGAAACGGAATAAACGCCACTACCGGTCTCACCGTTAGTCCCTCGCGCAACTGTGACACCCTTCGGCATTGGTACACCAGCGGCGGAACTCTGTCCTTCTGTCGGGAACCTTGCACTTGTCGCAAAAAACAATTGTCGTTCTCCAGTTTCGTCGATCGGGGTAGCAATAAGCGGCCCAATAAGGGGGAAGATAGCGTTGAAAACCGCCTTCAGAACGGTGACCACTGGCCCCTTGAGGTCATTTCCGTAGTTGGTCTTGACAAAACCGGGGAAGGTATGGACAAAAGACACGGTTGGGTTCTTTTCTTCAATAGCTTCGAGCGCCAATGTCATCAAGGAGCTGAAATGGCCCTGCAGAGAGAGCATGGATCCATTGCGACCCGGCAAGTCATTTGTGTGAACTTTGCCTTCTTTGGTGCCTGCAAGAACGGTAATAACACGTCGTAAATCGGTCGCGCTCTGTAGAAGAGGCAATAGATTGACAATAAAGCGAAGACGGGAGTAGTATGCTACTGCAACAGGATAGATGAGGCCTTCTTCGGTGTCTGCAGTAGATAGGTTAGCTCCCTTCTCGCTGCAGCCACATTTTTAGCCTACCTTTCCCAGAAAGCATTGTGCCAGTACTGAGGAACAGCAGGTTGATTGCTTCTTCCTTTGCTTTTATCTCGCGGCAAGCAGTATCCACCGCACTGAGCAAGCTGACGTCAACGCTCATGTAGATATACTCTCCTTCCGGGTTCAGCTTCTTCAGGTCTGCAGCTATTCGGCTACCAGACTTCGTGGATCGCCCGATGAAATAGATTCGTGGACGAACAGCATGTTTGGCGAACTGCTTTAGCGACGTCTCGCCAATACCGCTCGTTGCACCAGCGAAAACGGCGACCAGGCCGGGCCGAAGAGACGTCGCGATCTTTGAGTTGGAAGATCGAATTTGGTCCAGAGTAACCATCGTGGGTTTATTGATTTGCTTGTTTCTGTGGGTTGTGGAAGGAGATTGGAGAGAATGTAACAACAAAACAAAAGACTTGAGCGATGGGCATTGCCCGACCCTTTAAACCTATTAAGTGGACCGGAGTCAAGTCGATCCGGGCCCCACTCCAATTTCCACACTAGGAAACCCTTGTTCTTTGTCTTACAGAACATAAAATTTATGCATATGCACAGTGTAAAATTACCTGACAACGCTTACCCCCATGCACTGCCCGCGTGGCATCATGCCATGTTACTATTGATCGAGAGCAAAGAACCACCATCTTGTTGCCTAACGTTAAGGAGTTTAGGCTTGATTGCAAGAGTTTGCTTCACGATTATATCTATTATGCCTGGGAAAGAACGTTCTGTGATATTACTGAGGTAAAATTGATTGATAGTACTGCGGTATTATTACACTGTGATACTATAGAAGATCTGGCATAATTATTAGGAACCTAAATGCCTTGTGCAGTATCGTTCCAGTTTTCTACAGAAACAAAGGCGACAACCTATTATAAAGGAGAGAATGAGAAATATAGAAACCAGTTGGAGATTAAAATAATCTCATAAGACGTCACTAAATCTGATCAATCTAGGCTTTAGAGTCGCGGATCAACGCCGATCGTATGCCCCATACGCACAGACCAAGTGTCAACTAGTATACAAGGACTAATCATTCTAGCGTCAGGGTCAATTTAGTGTGCACATTGGTATCTATAAACTTGAGGCTATCGGTGTTGCGAGAACTGTCAGAAGCAAAGATGGTGAAACATGATGCGAGCAGGTCCAGGACCAGAAGAAGCTGCATCCCTATATCGATAAAATCCAGTTCGGTAAATGTTGACGAGAACAACGAAGAACTTAATAGCGATTGTAAATAGAAAAAATTTAAGCTATCAAAAAACACATTTCCGCACTCAAGAATTCAAAAACTCCATCTTCTTCCAGGAACTCACATAAAGACGAGCCAACTCGGGACTTACGGGGCCCTCGCCGGCCATAGTATCAGAGTGCTCCCTAGCCTTGGTCGTATCCAGTATTATCCCACCGCACGACATACGCTCGAAGTGTTGATCGAGAAAGTCAACGAGACGAGACGCTGGGTTCTCCGTCTCTGCCAGAAGCGGCGACCGACGAACCCTCCTGATCCAGCTCCTGAAGGGAATAATGGCGTGCGGCGGGATATCAAGCGCGGCAGCGAGAAAAGGTGACATGGCTTTCCATTGCTGACCTACCGGATTGTCAATGTGGTAGACAGGATACGCTTCAGACTCATGGCCAATTTTCAGCAGATCCGCCATGGCGCTCGCACAGTGATCAACCGGAATCCACTGCAACACACCTTCGAGGTCAGGCCATGCGCGCAGGGCCTGCGCAGACTTCACCAAGAAGGCAAAATGCTCTACTGGATTCCAAAATCCGCTAGTAGATGACCCAGAGATCTGCCCTGGACGCACTATCATGGGCCTGAAGAGTCCGGGATACTTGTGGAGGGTTTCATCGAGCATACGCTCACAAACCCACTTGGCATCCCCATAGCCGCTGGGAAGGACTGCAGAAATAGGAAAACGGTCCTCAAGGACCCGCGGAGTTCCTGCATAGCCAACTACACCTATAGATGACACAAACTGAAATCCGACTCGGACGAGGTGTCTCGCGTCGCACATGGCCATTTCTCGTGCTAAATCAAGCAGGTTCCTCATTCCTTGAAGCTGAGGCTCAAAGGCACTCAGAGACCTCGTACCACTCATAGGCCACGCATTGTGTACAATATGTGTACCGTGTTGCACTAACCCGTCATACTCATGAGGTGGAAGGCTTAGCTGTGGTTGGGACATGTCCACCTCCAGGACGCGAAGCTTGGCGCGCGCGCCTGGTGATAGTGCTATTCCTCTGGATCGGAATGCCTCCTGCTGCCTCTGTTCAACAGATGAGCCGCGGTTGGTGCAGCGATTGAGGCACACAACTTGCGCAACAGCAGGATTCTCGGCTAGCTTCTGCACCAAATGCGAGCCAAGGCTTCCTGTGGCGCCAGTAACAAGGACCACCGAGCCAAAGTCAATTTTTCCCGTCTTCTTCTTCTCTCTATTGTCATTTTCGATGCGGGCATTAAGGGCTTGCAGCTTCCGCGTAGACCAGCCGTCCGAGTACTTTGTAACAAGCCGCTCCGCTTCGTCCGAGCGACCCACCACGTCCCGCTGCAGATCCGGGGTAGAGTCTGGGGGAGGCTTCGGCAAGTGGGGCCCCTGCGGTCCTGAAGCCAACGCTATTATGACCTTCTGGAATGAGTTCTCAGGTAAGTTGCCGTCGGTCCAGTCCACATGCCCAAATCCTGCAGCATGCAGCTCGCGCTCCCAGTGCTCGGCCGGTACAACGGCGTGCTTTCGCCCATCGTCAAACAGCCACCAGCCTTCAAGCAACCCAAAGACAAGATCAATAAAGGGAACAACCTCGGTCATTTCCAATATCATAAGAAAGCCATCTGGTCGCAGGGCCTGTCGAACGTTCGCTCCAGACACAACCAGGCTATGTGTTGCATGGATGGCGTTACTGGCAAGTACCAAGTGCTGTCCTCGTAACTCTTCCGCTGGCGGCTTCTCGATATCATGGACGGCAAAGCGCATAAACGGATAGAGTTTGCCAAATCGCCGGCGTGCGCTCGCAATCATGGAAGGGGAGATGTCAGTAAACGTGTATTCCACCTGCACGATACCTCGCTCTTGCAATGATGCCAAGAATGGTGCCATAACAAGTGTAGTTCCTCCTGTCCCGGCTCCCATCTCCAGCACTTTGATTATCTCTCCAGTCTGGCTGCTTTGGATACGATTAGCCAATGATCCAACCACGTCCCGCATCTGTATATAGTTCATGCGGTTAAATGTATGCTCGCAGTACATGGCGGCCGTCAGCTCCCGGCCCTCGGGACTACCAAAAAGAACACGGATGCCGTCCGTCTTGCCACTCAGGACACCTGCAAGATGTTTTCCCGCGTAATAGGTCAACCTGTTTGGGACAGCAAACTGTGGATGCGCAACCAGCAGCTCTTCTAAGATGGCATGACTTGTCTTACGGGGGGCAGAAATACACGTGCGCGTCAGTTGGCCGCTCGCGACGTCAATGTCAACTAGTCGAGCATCATGCTCAAGGATTTCGTACACACAATCCATAAGACGGCGGTGCTGCGGTAGATAAGGTACGCGCTCAAGTAACTCTCCGCTTGCGGCGGTGCGGAGGGGCGAACCTAGTTCGTCGAAGGCCTCAACTATGAGTGCTGCGCAGAGGCGGTTGCTTCCAGCAAGGAAGGCCTTTTCGGTTTTATCAATCTCGTACTCACGCATAAGGCTATCTGTGGCCATTTTAACCTCGCCAAAGGACTCCAGTATGTCAGATGACGACAGTGCTAAAGTACTCATGTCTGGTAGTACTGGTGATGGTGTAGCGAAGGGCGGACTGGTATCGACTTTCTGCAGAGGTGGTGTGTACATGTCTGAGTCTGGAGTTTCTATGCGCGACAACTTTTCTCTACCATCTTGGCTAGGCTCGGACCATGTTTCTCCCCCATCACCGGTAGAGGATGAATCATCCTCATTCTCTTCGTCGCCACTAACCTCATCATTCTCAACAGGGATGGCATCATCTGCGCCAAACAGCGCATGAGAAACACACGCTACGAACTTGCGCAAATCTGTGGCTTCCATTTGTTCGGCCTGGTCCAGCTTGCATTTGAACGCCAGCTCCACTTCACGTGCCAGCTCCATGCCCATCAAAGAATCAATACCGAAGTCGGCCAGCTCTGAGTCAAGTTGTATTTCGCTGGCTTCGATACCCGAAACACTGGCTACGAGGTTACGTACCTCTTCTGTGAGGTCTCGCCTGCCAGCAGACGGCTTCTCCTTCCTTGGCTTGTTCTTGGCTTCATTCTTTACTGACTTCTTGCTCAATGGTTTTGCGATTGTGGTCTGCTCGACAAGAGTTGAAGTGGAAGCAGGCTTGACGATGGGTGCGAGAAGCTTGTTCCGCAGCACCGACTCGTCTGTTGTCATGCGTTGAAGCATCTTGCTCATGGATGCCTTGGATACCCGTCCATACTGCACACCCAACATGACTTCAACAAGTATCCCAGTCGCAGCATCAAAGACAAATAGGTCCGTCATGTATGCCTTGTCACTCTGAAGCGAATGGCGAGCATAAACGTGCCATACATCCGTCTCGGCCCTTGGTGGAGCATTGTGTGAACGTATCGAAAGTTGGCAACCCGTGGCGATGTACATGTCTCCAGGTGGTAGGTCTGTCATCAGGTTGACCCAGAGGCCACCCACTTGGCTGAAGCTGTCGCTTAGGGGAACGTCAAGCCAAGTATCGCCACGATGGCACTTCGGCAGTTGGATATGACCGGCGCACTCGTTGCCACTCCCCACAAGGTACCGCACACCGCGATACATTTCACCGTAATCAACAATAGGATTGAATGCTCGGTACACATTGCGACCCTGCAACACTTCGACGCCATCCGAGTCCAGGGAAAGGCCAAGCAGCTCTAGGCACCGTGAGTGACTGACTAAACGTTCAAAATGGGCAAACTCCTGGTGATAGGAGGCGTCGGTGGGTTGGCGCATGGATACGTGAGCCTCGGCGTGTGTTTGGGACTCGCATGAATTGCTCACACTAAAGATGTGGATGCTCCATTGTGTGTTCTTCTTGTCGAGGGCCGACATATCTATAAAGACGGCGCGAGTTGGGTCTACACAGATAGGCGTATGGTTCACCATATCACGAACTTCGGGCAGTACACTATCCTCTTTCCAACCTGGATGCAGGCTGAAGAGCGCCTCGATGATTATGTCGCACTCCAGTGTGCCAGGGCAGATGGGAGCCGTCTGCGCAATACAGTGGCCCAGTACATAGTTGTTGTACTTATCTGACATTGTGTTAATGCGAAAGCGTGGTTTCTTGTTGCTGCTATCTTGGTAGCCAACAAACTGCCACAGACTCAAAGGCTTGGAATCTACAGGCGTATCTCCTTGCAAATTCTGTTGACTCCCTGCCACCAGCGCCTTCGCTGCCTTATTCACCACCTCTTGGGGAGACTTCATCGGGAGCCAGTGGCGCGACGACTTGTCAAACTGGTACGGTGGCAAGAGCAACTGGATATAAGATTGTGCCTGTAGAGCATGATGTGCCCAAAATGATACTCGCAGACCTTCTTTCCAAAGAGATACAGTGGTATCTGTCAGTCCCTCAAAGCCTCTCTCAGTGGCAATGGACACAGCTTGAAAGTGATGCGCGTCTGCTGAAGACACGGGGTTTTGACCGATGGCTCTGGAAGCCATGATTGTGATAGTTGAGTTTGACCCTGCTTCAAGAAAGATGGCTTGCGGGTGGCGCTTTGTCAAACGTTGCAGAGCATGGTCGAAATAAACAGGTTCACGCATATGTCGAGGAACAAAAGTCCAGTCTATCTCGTTCGTGTCCATGGAAGTTTCAGTTGCGTGCTCCACGTGTATGGCGGCCTTATGGAAGGTGAGCCCCTTTCCAACCTCGCCCAGACCACTAACCAGTCTTTCCACAAGGACAGAGTGGAAGGCATTGGTTACCTCGAGACGTTTTCCTTTGATGGCTCCATAAATAGACGACATTGCAGCTTGAAATGCATCAATAGCGATGGTAGATCCGGCAATGGTGAAACTTCGTGGACCATTGTAACAAGCAATGGCGGCAGAGCCATCCGATTTCTCATTCACTTGTTTCAAGAGATCTTTAACCAACGTCTCGTCGGCCTCGACGGCCATCATGGCGCCAGGATCAACGCCCCAGGCATCTCGTACCAGCTTGGCTCTTGATGCCACGAGCTGTACCGTGTGTTCCAGACTGAGGACACCAGCTACACATAGTGCTGTTATTTCTCCAAAACTATGCCCCACGACTGCAGCAATTTTGGTGGAGAGACCACAGTCTATCCAGCTTTTTGCGCATGCGTACTGCATAGCAAATAACATCGTTTGCAATTTCACGGTGTCTTGTATCGGTTCTCGGGAGAATATGTCTGGGGCGGAGTAGATACTGTCAAGTCCAAGGGCTGTCACTACGGCATCACAGTCATTCAAATGGCGCTGTAACAAGACTGTACTTTCAAACACCTTGCGATCTAACCCGACAAAGCGCGACACCTGGCCCCCGAAGCATAGGACGACGGGCCGCTCCACCTTAGTTGGCACAATACCTACTTTTGCGGCTTCTTCCTTATTAGGAACTCCAGCTGCCTGATCCAGTTTTTCAAGTAGTTCCGTCGTGGAGCGGCAGGTGAAAACGAAGCCTTCGGGCAGACCCCGGTTGGACTGCCGGTTCATATTGAATGAAAGTTCGGCCAGAGTGGTGTCCTTTGGGCACGATAGCAGGTATGGAACCAACTTGGCAGAGTAAGCAGCAATAGCCCTGGTATCAAGACCTGTAATCCAAAATGGATATCGCTTATTGTCCGCATTTTTGCTGCACATCGACCTAAACAAGCTTTTCGGCGGTTGGGAGACTATGAGGCTTGCATTGGAACCGCAAGCGCCGTAGTTGTTAAGGAGTGCAATTTTATGCTCTTCTACCCATGGCTGTAGCTTTGTCACGACTTCCATCATATCATCTGCTTGTACATCGATGTTACGGCTCATTTTGGTAAAGCTTGCTTGTGGAGGAATGAATCCGCCGCGCATCATCATGATGATCTTGACCAACGCAATAACACCTGACGCCCCCTCAGTGTGTCCGATGTGACCCTTGACGGAACCGATAGGGAGCTTCTTTTGACGTCCAGGGCCCCCCAGAGCACAGCGAATGCTTTCATACTCGGCTGGATCGCCAACTGGAGTTCCAGTGCCATGTGCCTCGACGAGTGAGACGTCACGCGCGGAAATATTGGCCTTGCGCATCACATCTCCAAACAGTAACGACAATGAGGGCGCATTGGGTACAAATAAAGGCGTGCAGTTCTGATTTTGGTAGACTGCGGTGCTAGGGATGGTGGCTAATATTGGATTGCCGTCTCGCACTGCATCCGAAAGCTTCTTTAAAAACACAAAACCCAGACCTTCTGCGCGGCAGTAACCATCCGCCGCATCATCAAAGGGTTTACATTGTCCTGTGGGACTGACAAAGCTACCAGCACTGAGATTTTGAAACCACAGCATGTTCGTGACGGTGTTAGAGCCTCCCGCCAGCGCTGCCGTGCATTCACCGGACAGCAGATTACGACATGCCGTGTGAATGGCCACAGCTGAGGATGAACATGCTGTATCAAATGTCATACATGGACCAGTCCAGCCAAAGTAATGAGATACCCGGCCTGTAATGAAGCTCTTGAGTGCCCCTGTTGCCGTAAAGGCAGTGGGCTCGTGACAGGTAATGTTGTGCTCGTAGTCAACTCCGCACGAACCTAGATACACGCCAACATGCATTTTATCGCGCTCCTCAAACTCCCTGGTGGGCGTCTCCGTAAAATAGCCAGACTGCTCGACAGCCTGATACGCTGCCTGCAGGACTAGACGACTTTGTGGATCCATGGCAGCCGACTCGCGCGGGCTGCGTTTGAAAAACTTGTGGTCAAATGCGTCGCCATCTCGAAAGAAACACCCATAGTATTTACGGGAAGGATCTTTATCTGGTGCTTCGCGGAAAAGCATGTCGTGCATGAGCCTCTCTCTAGTGATTAGCTCGTGTTGGGACTGGCCTGTCTTGAGCATATCTGCAAATTCGGCCAGGTCGTCTGCCCCTGCTGTCTTGACTGACATACCAATGACAGCAATGGTATCCTTTTCTGCGTCGATATCCGAAGGCTGTGACTGCATTTCTGGCTGGATATCAAGCACTGCAATTGGACGTGCCGTAGAGACCGTGTCCTTGTCCTCCAGATCGTCAAAATGCACCTGTCGATTTCCGAAGCTGCGCATCAAGCTTGGCGGGACACAGCGCTCAAGACCAAACGTTACAACAAAAGGGTCCTTGCCTTTCGTCGCTCCCAGGAACGTACCAAACCAATTGCACTGTTCCACTAGGATTGCGTGCAGTACCATGTCGGTCATATTGCCACTATCTCTTGACAGAGGTTTCCCCTCAGCCTGGTTGTTGTAAGTTGGAAGTGCACAGGAGGCTGCGTCGGCATAATTCAAGTCATCGATCTCCCTGCACATTTCAATAAGCTGGCGTGCATAGCGTTTTCTCTCTGGGTCCGGGCTGTGGATGTGGCCTTTGATACCAATTTCCGCAGCCGTGATACCAGAGGCCCGGAGACGATTCAAGAGAATAGGAGCCGTGCGATGCGAAGTGGTCAGCGTAGCACGAGCTTCGTCGTAGAGAACAGCGATATAGGCGTTGGGCGATAAACTCTTAACGATGTGAGTTACCTCGTCGGCCTGCGCCTGACCGCGCCATGCTATCGCATATGATATGGAACCACCCTTTTCGTGGCTTTTGTCCCACGCTTCTTGAGCGTCGATTAACGTGCCGATTAGCATAGCCAATCGCACCGCTACAGCGCCGTACTTGTAAAACTCCTCTCGATTGTTGGCGCTGGCGACGGACACAGCAGCCAGGAGCCCAGCGCAGAATCCTAGAATCTCGACCTTGGGGCCTTGTTGTTGTTTCTGGCCTAGCACCAAATCCGCCTGGAGATCTACCTCCTTTCCTGGGTTGTTGGAAGCCTTGATTTCCAAATAGCGCCAGTATTGAGTCAGTTGTACAAGCACTACCAACGGACCAACCACTATACTGGGAAGGTTTGCATCGTCATTATCGCTCTGTGTGATGTCCTTGTCGACCGTACCGTGCCGAAGCCACCGGTCAAGGCCGTCTAGTTGTCGACGACCCGGAATTGTGCCAGCAATGTTGGGTATCTTGTCAGTAAGGGCGTCCCAGTACTTTGGAAGTTCTGCTATGATTCCCAGGATCCATGATCGATGGATACTGTGAGAGAATGGCCGGATCAGCTTTTCCACCGACTGTTTAGTGAAGGTACCAACGTGAGGACCGAAAAGAAAAATTGTTGATTCGCAGGAGTCATTATCGAGCGTTGATTTGACAGCCATTGTGATTAAAGCAGTTATAAAAAAGTGCAGAAATGAATATAAATTGTTAGACGCAAGTAATTTAGAATGTGTTTCAAGCGTTTACCACAGTTCAATGAGGATAGCACTTCTAAAGTGATCGCCGCCACCATTAGCCCTAAAACAGTCTTGGGTCAGAGATAGATGCGACTATGTTGACGAATATCGAAACCATACGGCTTTGCTACCCTTCTACAAGCTACCAATTCCGTATATACTTGCATTAGCTCCATCTAACAAACCCAGGGCCCAAACTCTTCCGCAACGGTCTTTTTTTTCGGACTGTCAACTCCGAAAGTCCGTGGCAAGAACTCCCTATTTTCAGCTTCCCCCTTATTGCGAAGATTGGCCCGGGAAATGTCTCCTGAAAAGTCCTGGCTTTTTCCTAGTCCTAGAAACCTGTATAGGTGACATCGTCATCTTCATGTTATAGTTCCGCAGTGACGCGGCGGGAGAAATAATATTAAAACACCAGAAGAAAAATAGCCAGTTCATCACAGCTGCAGTCGTGAACAGTAAATTCATGTTATTTTTCTTAATCAAGTAGTTCATTGTACCGTATTTCCAGCAAACTTCTCGTATTCTTTCTTTGAAAAAGCCACCATAGCATCTACATCAAAATCCCAAATCTTTTTCGCCCGACCCTCAAATTCAGCCTTGCATTTAACACTATCATCATCTGTACCAGGGTACCGCCACTCGTAGATATCCCCCATGTCGCGCGAGCTCTGCACCAACCATTGACTACGGTCGATGCGCACAACGCTGAAAGCCTGTAATGCGGCTTCGACAGAGCGTCGTCTCAAGTGAAGAGGTAAGGACTGAACATGCCCCAATAACTCAGAAAGGACAAGAGCATCTTCGACGCCCATGCACGCTCCTGCGCCATGGAAAGGGCTGCTGGCATGAGCTGCATCGCCAGCAACACATACGCGTCCAGACGCGTACGTGGGTGCTGGGTTTTCTGCCATGTCAAAGACACCGTACTTTGTCAACTTTTCTGGCAAAAGATGAATCATTTCAGCCACGTGTGGACCCCAGTTTTGCATCGCCAAAGAAATTTCCTCGCGCGTGGTTATGGCCGTCATGTTGTAGGGATCTGGCCACTCTTGCGGGTCGTGGATAGCGATGAAAACGTTATACATTGTTCCATTATTTACCTATTCGTTCCTCAGTTACCTGGAACTAGCTATATATTTACTCATATGTCTGTATGTGGGAGAAAGAACAAACCGGAAAGGATATCATGTGGGCATCGGGTCCCAAGTGAAGACAGTAGTCATTGGCCTTGTCAACGCCTAGAGCCGCAGCAGCCCCGGGAAACGGAACAATCGCACGGAATACTTTCTTGTGAGTATAGCCTGGACGTGAGGCCGGATGCTCTTTACCTAGGAGAATCTTGCGTGTGGCCGAATGGATTCCGTCACAACCAACCACTGGCACCACATGTTAGAAATGATACTATACAGCACATGCGATACTAAAAACAAACCGACGTCCGCTTTGGCATTTGTATCATCGTCAAAGTACAAATTGACTTCGTCACCGTTGTCAGTGAAGTTCACGAGCTGTTTCTCGAATTGTATAGTTCCTTCAGGCAGCAGGTCTGCCATGCCGCTTAAAAGTTGCGAGCGCATACAGGCCCAAAAGGCCAAGTCTCTCTCTGGCACGTCAAAGAGCAATGAGCTCTCTTCTTGCTCTGCAGCTTCTTTGGTACGTGGATGGAAGCCGTCCCAGTAACGAACTTTCTCGTGAGGACTTTTACGACCAGTTTGGCTTAAAACCTCTAGAACTCGCGGGTTTAAGCGCTGCATACATTCACGTGCAACTCCTGTGAAAGCTATGGCTGCCCCTATCTCTTGGAATTTGGTAGCACGCTCGTATATAGTCACATTCATCCCGCGGTGCAGAAAACCAAGAGCTGTCATGACGCCAATAATGCCACCACCCACAATTGCGACGTCTAGACGTTGGTCATCTCGCTGCATTATTCCCATGACTTCAAGGGTTTGATTTAGATAACCCTGAGGTGTTAGTGCTCTATATTCGTGTTAGTCCATTTCAAGTGCTTCTCGTTTTCCTTGGCTAACCTTGCAGGTTATTGCTCATAAGAGGCAGTCTAAACCGCAAAAAAGCCCTTTCACTCTTCGGTCAGAAAGTCAGTTGTAGCAAAAGCCCGATATATTTACTCCATATCTGAGAGTCCAGGTTGTTGCAGGGTTATTGTGAGAGGTATAAGGTTTTATGGCGCTCTTTATCTCCGCATCTTAACGGAGTCAATATTCTCCGATAAATCCATGTCAGATCGATCGTGGTGTTGTTGTGTCGGAGCTGTGTTGCAGTGAGTATTCCCAAACAGAAGCAGTGTTTTGATGCTGCTCGCAATATCATTTCGATCTCAGGACAAGTGTGGTCTGTCATTGGTATATACGCGTGTTGCACTCTACTCCCGATCCAAGCTAGTTTATATACATGCGATACAATCTAGATGGAGCTCAACTATAACAACTGCGATGCGAACTTGCATCTCCCACGCATACTCTGTCTTCACGGCCAAGGAACCAATGCGCGCATATTTCGGTCACAGTGTCGGATGATCCGTGCCAATCTAATAAACTCGTTCCGCCTGGTATTCGCAGAAGCACCCTTCCCTAGTCCACCAGGCCCAGATGTTGAGCCTGTCTACGGCGACTGGGGCCCGTTTCGATCCTGGGTTCCAGCCCGCAACCGAATTGATGTTCGCAGCATTGACACATGTGTTACTGCTGCTCAGCGTGCAGACGACGCGCTCGGGGCCACCGGTAGATGGGTGGGATTGTTAGGCTTCAGCCAGGGAGCCGGAGTAGCAGCGAGCTTGCTTTTGAGGCAGCAGAGAAAGAATCAAGGTCGAAAGGAAAATAGCGGTGACGGGGTCAATTATCACTTCGCTGTCCTGATGGCCGGGGAGCCTCTTTCGCTCCCGATGGATATTGGTGCTGCAGCAGATGATCCTGTGTTGCTACTGCCAACGGTACATGTCCATGGGCTGCGGGATCCTCTTATTGAGAACCATAGAACTTTACTCCATTGCTGCAATGTTGATAACACGCGGCTAGTAGAGTGGGACGGAGGTCATCGAGTCCCCATCACGGTCGAGGACGTTGTCGCGGTGGTCACCGAGATTGAACATGTCGCATTCCAGTGTAAAGTTTTAGGGAATTTCAGCAGTGCTGTAATTGCGAAGTCAGCCAACGAAGTTGTAACTGAAGTACTTGATTTAGAATAATTCAGATCTCACATGTTTGACGCCATAACCACAAGGTAAAGCATAATTTTGTTGTATAGCGGTAGACTGTGAGGTCTACTACTGTCACACAAGTCGGTGGGTTTACGGATTCTAGATCAACACTCCGGACACTTTGGCGTGCACTTTTCTTTTTCTTCCGAAACAAAGAAAGTAATTAATTTTTAAGACTTGGTTGTAGCTTCCGACTGTTTTTACAGGTTGGCGCGACGGAGCAGGGATTCTGGTCCTATATTCCGACTCACAGCACGGAGTTCAACCCCGTCTGTCCGACTTCACTAGCGATGGCTCTTTCTCTTTCCCCTTCTCTTTCTCTTCATTTCCTTGTCCATAATCTACTAAAATCTGTTCGTCACAGACTACTACGCCACTATACTAGCACAGTTATCTTGACATGGCCGGGGTCGAGGAGAACAAGATGGACCCCTCCATCGAGTCACAGAAGCAGAACGAAGACAAAACAAGTGCCCCTGATAATGCTGAAGAAGAATTCAAGCATGTTTATCCCGAGGGCTTGAGACTCACTCTCATCCTGACGGCAGTCATCATGGCCTATTTCCTGGTTTATCTCGACCTCGCCATCATGTCTACGGCCACTCCTTCTATTACATCCGCATTTGACTCAATTATAGATATAGGCTGGTATGGCGGAGCCTACCAGCTTGCCAGTGCTGCATTTCAGCCCTTGAGTGGCAAAATATATACCTACTTTTCCATCAAGGCAAGTCCCCGTTCTACTCATAGATTAAATCAGATGATTAACTAATTCATTTCTAGTGGTGTTTTCTCCTCTTCTTCGTAATTTTCGAACTTGGGTCTGCCCTTTGTGGAGCAGCTCAGTCGTCGCATATGTTCATCGTCGGCCGCGCTATCGCAGGTTTAGGGTCTTCAGGCATAACGACCGGGGCCCTGAGCACCATTGCCGCCGCTCTCCCAACCAGGAGACAACCCCTCTTCATGGGGGTAACAATGGGCATCAGTCAAGTAGGCCTTGCATGCGGTCCCATTATTGGAGGTGCTTTCAGCGCAAACGTGTCTTGGCGGTGGTGTGCGTCTCTTCATCAATCCATTACTTCGACCTGGTCACTCATTCATTACAGGTTTCTATGTAAATCTCCCTCTAGGCGCCGTGGTCGGCTTATGCCTCCTCTTCCAGAGTGTACCGGAGCCAAGGCTAAAGCCTCCTGTGCGACAAGTTCTAGGGACAGCCATCAAGTCGTTGGACTTGGTAGCCTTTTCGCTCATCTGTCCCGCAGCCATCATGTTCTTCCTAGGCCTCCAATTTGGAGGCAATCAATACGCCTGGGATAGTTCGGTGGTTATCGGCCTATTGGTAGGAGCTGCTGTGATGTTCGGTGTTTTTCTCGCCTGGGAGTCCCAGCAAGGAGACAGGGCTATGGTGCCATTTGCCATGCTTAAACATCGCGTTATCTGGTCCGCCGCGATGACTTTGTTTTTCAGCTTGTCTGGCATCCTCATGGCCGACTATTACCTGGCTATTTTCTTTCAAGCAGTCCGTAACGACTCCGCTCTTATGAGCGGAGTGCACATGTTGCCAACGACTTTGGGCCTGGTTGGGTTCACCATGGTTTCGGGCAGTGGGAGTAAGTGTAATTTTTACTCTAGAGCTATCAAAAACGGTAATAACCGTGGTGGTATATAGTCGAATTTCTGGGATACTACCTTCCCTGGATACTTTTGGGCGGAGCACTCTCGGCCATCGGTTACGGACTTCTCTCGCTTTTAAGTCCTACCACTACTGTTGCCTCTTGGATCGGTTACCAAGTTCTCTACGGAGTTGGCAGTGGTTCGGCTGCCGCAGGTGTGAGTTTCTCCTTCACTCTTCTATTTCTCCTCCCTTCCATTTGATACTATCTGATATAGCCACTCGGCTTACTCTTAACCAGCCCTATATCGCAGTTCAAAATCTTGTCCCTCCGGCACAAATACCCATCGCCATGTCAATTGTCATTTTTACCATGAATATTGGCGCTGCCACGTCTCTAATTGCCGCAAATGCCATCTTCAGCAACAGACTCCGCAAAGAACTACAGCAGCGTCACGACATCATTGGCGTCTCACCAGATATAATCGTTAACGCTGGGGTTCGGTCCGTTCGTCAGCTCGTATCTGGGCCTGCGCTAGCTGCCACGCTTGAAGCGTACTGTAAAGCTATTGACACTGTCATGTACTTTGGGATCGCAGTCACTCTCTGCATTCTACCCTTTGCCTGGGGCCTTGGATGGAAGGATGTTCGAAAAGTGAAGAAACTCAATGAGATAACTAACGAAAAGCCTGCTCCTGACGAAGAGAAAAGCGAGGAGAACGATACGGAAAATGACAAGGAGACGTAATAGTTTCAACAAACTCCCCTGAAGACGTCGTGAGCTGGTAAATTTTTGACTGGAAGATAGAAAGGTCTAATTGGAGCATTTAATGATTGTAGGAACATGAAGAGTAATAGCTAGGTGAAAGGGGGTAATGGGTCACAACGACATCAGTCGGGTTTTGATATTTCCTATGAAGCGTTCGACAATATAATACTCTGATTAGTTATGCAATTTCATTTTAATCTTTGATTTCAATGCCACTGAGTAAGAATAAGTTTATCCTGAATGTAAATTTTGGGAACATTCCAACAAATTAAACTCGTTCACTTGTCTAAATCATTCAGTAGGCCCCAGTCTGTATTTTTATTGGTCAGGACCATGTGATAAACGTCACATCTTGACAGAATGCTACGGAGTAAAGAAAGTCCCCTGCATAACTTTTAAGCGCAGACATAATTTGAGCACTGTGCATATATATATAAAAATGGTAATTTCTAAGAACAAGTCCTGGAGGGTCCTACATGTATCTGACCGTCCCTAGTTATTGCTCACTTTGAATAAGGTGTTGACTTTAGAAAACAAAACAAGCCACAGAATGACCTCATCGCACGACGAGATAACACAGAAGCTGAGAGGAGTCGAAAATGGCGACGAAAGCGTTTATCTTGATCTCATGGGCCAGTTTCCCATCTTAGATGCCTAC
Source organism: Talaromyces sp. R2412 (assembly GCA_023626135.1). Lineage (NCBI taxonomy): Eukaryota > Fungi > Ascomycota > Eurotiomycetes > Eurotiales > Trichocomaceae > Talaromyces > Talaromyces sp. R2412. The sequence continues at coordinate 272,123 of JAMAGK010000031.1, read as the reverse complement.
ACTCAATTATGCTTCGGCTTCGAACTCCCACTTGATATCGATCGTGACGCTGTTGTTTCAGCTCTTCGAGGCAGCCTCAATCAGCTGATTGAACAGATTCCCTGGCTCGGATGGCAGATTGGCCAAGATTCGGGGGTTCGCACAGCTGTTCCATGGCCGGAAGGCGTGGCTAGGGACCTCTTGTTTGTCAAGAATTGCGATGATACTGTCCAACCCATGGCCGATCTCCTCGCAGCTGGAATTCCCATTGAGAAACTAGACGGTAAACAGCTTACACCATGGCCGGCACTTCCACAGCCACACGGGATAGTAGGTCCAGTGCCGGTCATAGCCCTCCAGGCCAATTTTATTAAAGGCGGACTCATACTCAACCTTAGTTCCCACCACACCATGATGGATGGCACAGCAAACTTTCAATTCCTCAAGCTACTTGCCACGGTACTTGCTGGAGACGTAATCCCGCCAGCCGAGCTGGAGCAGGCAAATCGTGATCGGAGAGATCTGATTGCTCTGATCCCCCGAAATGAGCCTCTGAAAGACCACTCCCATCTGCGGCGTCCGGCTAACTATCAGTTCGTGTTTCCTGCAACTCCGCCGACATGGTGCTACTTTAAGATGCCTGTAACTTCGCTGTCTAAACTTGCCAAGACCGCTCACGATCCGTCGAGACCTGTGACGGAAGATGATATACTTCATGCCTTCTACTGGCAGCGGCTATGTACTGTGCGTCTTGCGCGAGGAATGGCCCCGGAAACGGTATCTAAAATCTCCCGCGCCATCGATGGACGCATGGCGCTCGGTATACCAGCGTCATACATGGGTGCCCATGTCTATACAGCTATCACACGCTTGCCAATCGGCCAGATAGCATCTCTCACCTTGTCCCAGACGGCACAAGTACTTCGACGCGAGTTTTCTGAGGCCAACACGAACTGGGCCATTCGCAGCTTCGCCACATTTATAGCTCGTGAGCCAGACCGTTCCGTGCTAATGTACAATGGAACGCATAACGGCAATACCGATGTCGGTGCCACGTCGAGCTTGAATACAAACCAGACTCTGCCAGCGTCCTGGGGCTCCTTGCTGGGACCGTGCCGCTTCTTTCGCCGCTCAATATCTGCGCCGATTCCCGGTGCATTTGTTGTTCAGTCAGCCGAAGGTGGTGCCATCCCCATCCTGGTGTGTTTGCCGAAGGATGATTTAGAAGAGCTCAAGAAAGACTCGCAATGGAGGCAGTATACGAGATGCATTGGATGATGTTGAATCTAACGATTGGAAACACTGATAATAAATACATTGATAGGTTATGTACTTATGGCACTCCTGTAGCAACTCAATTTAACACGGTGATTTCTTTGATGTACTGCTCATTGCACCAGTTACCAGTTCTCATAGTAATAGTAACACTTTACTACATAGGCTACATCTTCCAAATGTTGTCTCTCAGTTTCACATCATAGATGCAATAATCGCATGGCACTTAGACCAAGGATCCGCAGTTCCATTTTACCATAGAAGAAGCATAGCTATGGATGGAAATAATGCAAGCACAAACCTTGAATAAGATAAGTATAAAAATTTCTCTCTGTTGTATGTAGAGTCGCTGCTAAAGTGGGGCGGAGTAAGATGGAGTAAATTTACGGCGTTCACACCAGCTCATGCCGGGGAAAACTTCAAAGTCCCACGGAGGCTAGCCGGTTCGGAGAAATCGTCAGAGAACAGGATATGCACCGAGATAACGAAGATATGTTTCTAGCCTATCGGTCAAAGATAGTCATTGCTAGGCGGAGCTCGGAGTACGGTCCTGCTGCGCGGTGCTTCTATGATATCTCTTTTTCCATATCGGGACGACAGGTGCAGGAAGCGTGCAGGACAAACACCTAAGGACTGCAGCTTATTTTCATATAGGAAGGGAACCTTTTCGTGCTCCAAAGCCCGTCAAGAGCACCACGTTAGCCTTGGCCTAAAGGTGCCCATTATCTTAGCACTATCAGTATCCAAACGTGCTCCTCTACGCACTATTGTTCCAACTATTAAAAACACAAAGAAAACATTTATCGGTCTTTGAAACCAACAAAATGGGAAGTACAAGCCAGGAGTGGGCGAGCGAGCCTATTGCCATTATTGGCTTGAGTTGCAAATTTGCTGGAGACGCTTCCAGCCCTGACAAATTGTGGAAGATGCTAGCTGAAGGCAGAAATGCCTGGTCTGAGATTCCAGAGAGTCGCTTCAATCTGAAAGGAGCATATCATCCTGACTCGGAGAAGCTTAGTACAGTAAGCTGTTTTCCACCTGTTGCAGGTCAAAATTAGGATATGGGTGCAACCGCTGACGGCTGGCATTCACCTAGACACATGTCAAAGGGGCACACTTTATAGAAGAAGATCCAGGATTGTTCGACGCCGCCTTCTTTAATTATTCAGCAGAGACTGCAGCCGTAAGTCAAAGATCCACCCCATATAGAGTGCTATCCTAGACTCACCAAGTATTTCTTTTTGTAGGCGATGGATCCTCAATATCGAATCCAAATCGAGTCTTCTTACGAGGCGCTGGAAAACGGTAGCTCAATCACTCACCTCTCAAACTACGTGTAGAAATAACTAACTCATAAAAAAAAATGTCTAGCTGGGCTTTCCATGTCGCAAATCGCGGGCTCCAACACGTCCGTGTATGCGGGAATTTTTACTCACGATTACCACGAGGGCTTGATCCGGGACGAAGACAATCTGCCCCGTTTCTTACCCATTGGCACCTTATCAGCGATGGCATCTAACCGCATATCGCACTTCTATGATTTTCGAGGACCCAGCATGACGGTGGACACGGGCTGCTCGACGTCTCTTGTAGCGCTTCACCAGGCAGTGCTCGGGCTTCGGACCGGCGAGGCCGACATGTCGATTGTGAGCGGATGCAACCTAATGCTTAATCCAGACCTATTCAAGGTGTTTTCGTCGCTGGGACTTCTGGGACCTGATGGTAGATCGTATGCATTCGACTCGCGCGCCAATGGCTACGGGCGTGGCGAGGGCGTGGCTACGGTTGTGGTCAAACGGCTGCGAGACGCCCTGGAAAACAAAGATCCAATTCGCGCTGTAATTAGAGAGACATGCCTAAATCAGGACGGACGCACCGAAACTATCACATCTCCCTCGCAGGAGGCGCAGGAAGCCCTTATTCGCGAATGTTACCGGCGTGCGGGCCTCAGTCCGCAGGACACGCAGTACTTTGAAGCGCATGGAACTGGCACGCCCACTGGTGACCCCATTGAAGCGCGAGCCATGGCGGCCGTATTTGGCGGAGCAGGAAGAGCTGGTAGCGAGAGACTACGCATCGGGTCCGTCAAGACTAACATTGGGCACACCGAGGCCGCTTCTGGGTTGGCTGGTTTGATCAAAGTTATCCTGGCCATGGAGAAGGGCCATATCCCGCCGAGCGTCAACTTCAAGAAACCCAATCCTAAACTGAAATTGGACGAATGGGGTCTTCAGGTAGCGACAGAGCTGGAACCATGGCCGGTCACAAACGGAAAACCCCGACGTGCGTCCATCAACAGCTTTGGCTACGGCGGAACCAATAGTCATGTAATTCTGGAGGATGCCCGCGCATGGACTGTGCCAACTCCCATCCAGATGTCCCTTGGTTTTCACGTTGGCGATAGAAGTGAGGTTCTCCTCTTCTACGGACGTGACGAACAGGCTTGTCAGCGCATGGTGTCAAACACGAAGGAGTACCTGCGGCGGCGCAAGCTGGAAGAGCCGGATATGGATGTGAAGGGCGTTGTCACGCTAATGAAGAGCCTCTGCTTCACGCTCAGCAAACACCGAACACGCTTCTCCTGGGTGTCAGCACACGCAGCGCCGTACTCGGATGACTTGGAACAGGTGATTAAAGCGCTGGACGCACCTCAATTTAAGCCTGTGCGCATCCCTTGGCGAGCACCGCGCATCGGTATGGTCTTTACGGGTCAGGGAGCGCAATGGCATGCCATGGGCCGAGAGCTCATTAATGCATTTCCTATATTCCGCTCGACTCTGTTCGCTGCCGAGGCCTGTCTACGTAGCTTTGGCGCCAAATGGTCTCTCATGGAAGAGCTAAATCGCGATGCAGACTCGTCACGTGTTGGAAGCACCGAACTCAGTATCCCTGTGTGTGTTGCGGTGCAGATTGCCCTGGTGCGTCTGCTCCGGTTCTGGGGCATTTCGCCTACAGCCGTGACAAGCCATTCATCGGGCGAGATTGCAGCTGCATATACGGCCGGAGCTTTGACCCTTCGCCAGGCCATGGCTGCAGCTTACTACCGTGCGGCCATGGCTGCAGATAAAACACTGATGAACGTATCGGGGCCCAAAGGTGCTATGGTAGCTGTCGGGGTCGGGCATGAGGCGGCGCAGGTCTATATAGAGCGGACCGCGAAGAAGGATAGTACTGCTGTGGTAGCTTGCATCAACAGCCCGACTAGCGTGACCGTTGCTGGCGATGAAGGGACTGTGCAAGAGGTCGAGGACCTGGCCACCGCAGACGGTATTTTTGCCCGGCGTCTGAGAGTTGACACTGGCTATCACTCACATCACATGCTGCCCATCGCCGAGCCCTACCGACAGGCTCTCAAAGCTGCCCTAAGCAATGAGTCACAGGACAACAGTAAGGAGCAAGATGAGTACAAGAAGCAGTTAGATTCACAGGAAACTCCCGAAGGCATGCACTGGGTAGAGCCGTACCGCGCGGCTGTGCGTACTGCTGTTGCGGCAGAAGCCGAAACGATACGCAAGCAGGGAAAAATCGCCTTCTCTTCACCAGTCACGGGCAGGCGTATTGCGCGTCTCGAGCAGCTTGCTGATCCGGAGCATTGGATAGCGAGCTTACTGCAACCCGTGCAATTTGTCGACGCATTCACCGATATGGTGCTGGGGGGCGATATAGACGAGTCGGGAAGCAGTGTTGATGTGATTCTCGAGGTCGGACCACACAAAGCGCTCGGTGGTCCCATCAAAGAAATCCTCATGGAGCCTGAGTTTGAAGATCTCGATTTGCCATATATGAGCTGCCTCGTGCGTAATGAGGATGCGCGTGACACCATGCGCGCGACGGCGTTGCAACTCCTGCGCAAGGGCTGCCAGGAGATCACGCCGGCCAACATTAGCTTTCCTTGGGGCCAGTGGCCCTTTGACCCACGCGTCCTGACCGATCTACCCTCATACCCCTGGAACCACAGCATCAAACACTGGAGCGAGCCACGTGAGAACCAGGCATACCGGCAACGTAATCAGGAGCCGCATGAGCTGCTCGGCGCGTTGGAACCTGGCACGAATCTAGATGCCGCCTGCTGGAAACAGCAGGTGCGCGTGTCGGAGAATCCTTGGCTCAGGGATCATGTCGTCCAGGGAAATATTCTGTACCCTGGTGCTGGTTTTGTGTGTTTGGCCATTGAGGCCATGAAGCAGTTGGCGGATATCGACCAAACCCATAGCCCTAATAACCAGCCCAATCCGGTGACGGGGTACAAGCTTCGTGACGTGAAAATGCTCCAAGCGCTTGTGGTTCCCGACAACGCTCAAGGTATCGAAGTGCAGACTGTACTTCGGTCTGTGGATGACGAGGCAATTGGCTTTCGTGACTGGAAGCAGTTTGAGGTTTGGTCCATATCGGCGGAGAACGTGTGGACGCAGCATGCCAAAGGCTTCGTAGGTGTCGAAACGGATCATGTTTCTCCTTCTTCAATGAAAGTCGACAACTTTCTCTCAGATTCGGGCTACACGCGGCGCGTCGACCCCGAAGACATGTTCGCCATTCTGCGCACCAAGGGGCTGCACCACGGACCCATGTTCCAAAACACCACGAGCATCTTGCAAGATGGCAAATCCACTGAAGCGCGTTGTGTAACAACTATCGAGATAGCTTCTGGTATTGGGCAGAAACACGTCCTGCATCCCACTACGCTGGACTCGGTCTTCATTTCGTCTTACGCAGCTCTGCCAGGCGCTGGAACTGCGAGCGATGACCCTCCCAAGGTACCGCAGTCTATACGGAAGCTCTGGGTTTCGAATCGTATAGCCACAACTGGTGGCCACAATTTCACATGCAACACTACGCTACCGCACCGAGACGGGCGTAGCTATGAGGCTGACATCTCTGTCGTCGACGATGCCTGCCCGGTGCTTGAACTGCAGGGGTTTGTTGGCCAGTCTCTGGGTCAAAGCGCAATTGACGCCGAATCTGTGCAGCCGTGGACAAAGGAGCTATGCGCTGAGGTCAACTGGGCGCCAGATCTGGCACTGTCGCTTGGGCTGCCCGGTGCGCTGCCGGCCGTGAAGAGAAAACTCAGCCCGCCCAAGGAGATGGAATCTAAGGACAGAGAAGTTCTTATGGCCCTTCGCCGAGTATGCGTCTACTTTTGCCATGACGCAGTCCACGCCCTGACTGAGAAAGATGTGGCCGGCCTTGCCCCTCATCATGTCAAGTTCTACGCCTGGATGAAGGGCACTCTGGAGCTGGCAGCCTCGCGTCGCCTGGGTTCTGATAGTGACACCTGGACAAGTGACGGACCACAAGAACGCGCGCAATATACAGCCCTCGCGGCCACGCAGAGCGTCGACGGCGAGCTGATATGCCAGCTGGGACCGGAGCTGGTGTCCATGCTGCGCGGTGAGCGAGCCCCGCTGGAGGTTATGATGCAAGGTCGGTTGCTGTATAAGTACTATGCCAATGCCTTCCGCATGGGACCGGCTTTTAAGCAGTTCACCTCGCTGCTACGCGCCGTTGCACACAAGAACCCGCGGGCGAGAGTACTAGAGATCGGTGCTGGCACTGGGGCAGCTACTCGTCATGCGCTGACCAACGGCGATACAGACAAGGAGGTTGGACCCCCGTGTGCGACATGGCATTTCACAGACATCTCATCCGGTTTCTTCGAGGCTGCCAGGGCCGAGTTCGCTGCCTGGGGTGACCTTTTGGAGTTTGATCGGCTTGACATCGAGCAGAGCCCTGAGTCTCAAGGTTTCAGCGTGGCCAGTTACGATATTGTCGTGGCTTGCCAGGTCTTGCACGCAACAAAGAGTATGGCACGCACTATGGACCACGTACACCGGCTAATGAAGCCCGGCGCCACACTTCTGCTCATGGAGACAACACAGGACCAGATCGACCTCCAGTTCATCTTCGGCCTGCTTCCTGGCTGGTGGCTTAGTGAAGAACCCGAACGCAAGGCCAGTCCCTCACTGTCGGTGCCTTTATGGGACCAGGTTCTCAAGGGCGCGGGATTCAGCGGCATCGATATCGAGCTACGTGACTGCGAGACGGATGAGAACATGTATTCAATCAGCAACATGCTGTCGACAGCGCCTGCGCAGCCTTTCAAGCTCTCAGCGGACAGTGTTGTCGTCGTCACCACTAGTAAGGCGCCTCCACCGGCCGACTGGCTTCAGTCTCTGTGTGAGTCTATCGCCAAATTCACCAAAGGCCCTCTTCCGGCCGTGCATTCTCTGGAGGCGGCTTCGGCGACGCCGGAGACCTATCACTCCAAACTATGTGTGTTTATCGGTGAGATGGATCAGCCCGTGCTCCACGGCCTCGACGCAACGGGTTTGAAGGGCATCAAAGCAATGGCGACAGGTTGTAAGGGCCTTCTCTGGGTCACTCGGGGCGCGGCCATCGAATGTGAGAATCCAGCGCTGGCTCTGGCAACTGGTTTCCTTCGTGTTTTGCGCAGCGAGTACGTCGGTCGTCGCTTCGCAACGCTTGATCTAGATCCCAACACGCCAGTGTGGTCAGAGCCGGGCATCACGGCCGTGGTACATGTGCTGCAGGCTTCTTTGGGTACTCCCGATGACGTTTACTCCATCACAGCTGAGGCAGCGCCAATCGAGAGTGAGTTTGCACTTCGTGACGGACTTATCCTCGTACCACGTGTATCCAAAGACGTCGTTCGCAACAAGATACTCTCACCCCAACCTCCAAACTGGTCTGTGCCTGAATCCATTCCGGAAGCGCCGCTTTTCCAGGACGAGCGCCCGCTACGCCTGGAAATTGGCATCCCGGGGCTTTTGGATACCCTGGTCTTCAACGATGATAGGGACACCGTCCTCGAAAACAACTTGCCGGCCGATATGGTCGAGATCGAGCCTCGTGCCTACGGCTTAAACTTCCGCGATGTCATGGTAGCAATGGGCCAGCTCCGTGAGCGCGTCATGGGCCTTGAATGTGCCGGCGTCATTACACGCCTGGGAAATGAAGCCGCCGAGCAGGGCTTCACCGTAGGCGATCGTGTCATGGCCCTGCTACTGGGTCCCTTTAGCAGCCGTGCTCGTGTGAGCTGGCATGGAGTCGCCCACATACCTGAAGGAATGAGTTTTGACGACGCTGCCTCGCTCCCGATGATTTTCAGTACTGCGTACGTGGGCCTCGTGGATATAGCTCATCTCCAGCGCGGTCAGTCAGTCCTGATCCACGCTGCTGCTGGTGGCGTTGGCCAGGCGGCCATCATGCTGGCCAAAGACTATCTGGGCGCTCAAGTGTACGCTACCGTCGGATCCCAGGAGAAGCGGGACCTGCTTGTACGTGAGTACGGAATTTCCCCTGAATGCATATTCAGCAGCAGAGACGCCTCCTTTGCGCCGGCAGTCCTGGCTGCGACCGGCGGACGCGGTGTAGATGTTGTGCTCAACTCGCTGGCTGGCCCTCTACTCCAAGCAGGCTTCGACGTGCTCGCCACCTTTGGCCGGTTCGTGGAGATTGGCAAGCGAGACCTGGAAGGAAACAGCCTGCTTGAAATGGGCACCTTTTCCCGTGTTGCGTCCTATGCTTCTCTCGACATGATGACCCTGCTACGCGAGCGCGGACTGCATGCACACCGTGTACTTGGCGAGATTGCACGACTTGCCGGAAACAAAGCCATCGGACCTATTCATCCTGTTACTGTCTTCCCGATGCAGCAGATCTCCAGGGCATTCCGCCTGCTTCAGACAGGAAAACACACGGGCAAAATCGTGCTGTCCGTTAGTCCAGACGAGCAGGTGAAGGTGCTGCCTCAACCCGCGACGCCGAAACTCCGGCCGGACGCCTCGTACTTGCTGATAGGAGGTATTGGTGGTCTTGGCCGGTCCATTGCACACTGGATGGTTGATAACGGTGCTCGAAATCTGATACTGCTTTCACGTAGCGCCGGCTCTCAGGCTTCAAGTCCGTTTGTCTCGCATCTGCGCGAGGCCGGATGCCGTGTCGTGGCCGTCAGCTGCGATGTCGCCAACAAAGACGCATTAGATAGAGCACTGGATAGCTGCCAGCGTGACGATCATCTTCCGCCAGTCCGCGGCGTTATCCAGGGTGCCATGGTGCTGCAAGACTCAATCCTTGAGCAAATGGCGCTGGATGACTGGCAGACGGCCATCCGGCCCAAAGTCGCGGGGAGCTGGAACCTGCATTCACGCTTCTCGAAGCCCCAGTCTCTTGATTTCTTCGTCATGCTGTCATCGCTCTCATGCATCCTGGGCTGGGCCAGTCAGACAAACTACGCGGCCGGCGGATCATACCAGGACGCGCTGGCGCGTCACCGCCATGCAATGGATCTGCCCGCGGTCTCTATCGATATTGGCATTGTCAAGGGCGTTGGCTATGTAGCGGAATCACGCGTGGTATCTGACCGCATGCGTCGAGCCGCACAGTCTCTGATGCTGCCGGACAATGCTGTGCTACGCAGCATTGCGGCCGCAGTCATTCATCCCCATGACCAGCCGCAAATTCTGCTCGGTCTGAACTCGGGCCCAGGGCCACAGTGGGATCCTACAAGCGAGTCTCAGATGGGCCGTGATGCACGCTTCGTGCCTCTGAAATACCGCAGACCACCGAGCCTCCAGGCCCAACAACGTGCCAACGCTGAGGATGATGCAAAACCGCTGTCTGCTCGCTTGCAAGAGGCTGGGTCGGTCGACAAGGCGACGCAGCTGGTTGGCGACGCCATTGCCAGCAAACTAGGAGACATCTTCATGATCCCTACCGAGGATATTGACCTGACGAAGCCGCCATCTCTGTATGGTGTCGACTCACTTGTGGCCGTGGAGCTGCGTAATATGCTGATGCTGCAGGCTGCGTCGGATATTTCTATCTTTAGTATCTTGCAAAGTGCCTCTTTGGCTGCGCTGGCGACCGATGTGGTGGCTAAGAGTCCGCATGTTGAGGTCGCAGTGTAGAATTCGATCTCTTTTTCCTGTTCTTTTCTTGTCAATTTACATGGTGTAAACAAGTTGAATCCTTTAGAAACATTGGTGTCTGGTGCGTATAGCGTAAACATGAACTATATCTTGATTAGTGAATAATTGAAAAATAATATGCACTAGTAATCAATAGTAAAAAAAATGATGACGAACATCTCAATACTTTATCGTCCTCTACGACGTTGACTTGGTGGATGTCGACGCCAGGTCACGTGCGCCTACGTCGAAGCGGAAAGCTTCTGAGCCGCAATCGGGCCTTCCGCACCAAAGAAAGTCGGCAGAGCAACCTTTGATTCCCTAGATATCTTGTCCATCACGCAAAGTCCGAGTCGACATCCTGCTTGAGTAGGGCTATTTCAAGTCGAATTTTTTCTCAAGAAAATTTTTTATTTAAAAGCATCGGAGCCGGGCGCTCCAAGAGTCTTGTCGCAATGAAGCTCGTTCGGTGCGTGGTGCTGCAGCTCTGGGTTTTTGCCCTTTTTATGGCCGGAGGAGTTACTGACGTTAATCGTGATAGGTTCCTTATGAAATGCATGAATGAGACGGTGACGATCGAGTTGAAGAATGGTATGGGGAAAAACTACAACAACGGGAGCTGTGTTGGGAAATGCGAAAATCAGTCTCTAATTGACGTTGTTTATAGGAACCATCCTCTCCGGCACCATCGCGTCCGTGTCGCCACAGATGAACACGGCTCTGCGAACAGTCAAGATGACCCCCAAGGGCCGCGACCCGATCTCGCTGGACACGATCAATATCCGCGGTTCGACGATCAGATATTTCATCCTGCCCGAGAGTCTGCCGCTGGATGCCCTGTTGATTGACGACCAACCAAAGCCCAAAAACAAGGCTAGGAAAGAGGCTGACCGTGGTGGAAGGGGAGGTGGCGGTCCTCGTGGTCGTGGAGGACGAGGTGGTGGTGGTGGCCGTGGACGTGGACGCGGTCGTGGTCGAGGTTTCTAAGAAAACGAAAAGTTTCTTTTTTATGTGTGTCTCGCTTTTTTCTCGTGCCTTGTTTCCGGACAGTTCGTCGGCTCGTGGGGTGATTTCGTTTCGAGGTCAAGGTCTAGGGGAGCTATTCCAAAGGGAAATATTCTACGTCTGATCCAGCTTGATATTCGCTCTGTCAAGGATTCGAAGCAATGAGCCCAAGGCTTTGCTTCAAGCCTCAATGCAATCGCGCCATCATCAGGTTCCGGATTTCGGCAAGGTTTTTCATGTGCTCTTTTAAGGAATGTTTCTATCTGTGTACTTTTGGTGGGCGTGTGTGGATTTTTTCTCTGCTACCACAAGTGTTTGAGGACTTTTTAATTAGGGTTGGCAAAAAACCAAACATGGCGCTATGTTGTTGACCATTGATCATAATGGCACTGAAAATTTCAAATAGATAATACGAAACGAATACTGAATACGAGATTAGTGAGGATGTACCAAGTACCTGCTGATGCTTCTGCGGTGAGTAACCTAATACATAATACCCACCTTGGAAATTTGCTGTCTGCATGTTTTAGTTCTATATTAGAATGAGGCTGCAATTTTCTTTCCACGTGTGTTACTTTCTGATCAAATGATCAAATTGATGGCGTTGTTCCTGGCAAGGCAGTGCTGGGGCCAAACATGATTCGCTGGTTTATCTAGGGCAGATCAACCGGGCTGTGACTTTGGTATCGTGGGGTCCAAATGAACATGAGCAAACCCATTAAATAGCATTTGATAAGCCGCTTTTATTGGATAGTCATCGGCTATTATGACATAATTTGAGGCGGAGAGAGTTTGGGGCGCTGTCGTACGTAGGTGGGTGAAAGTTGAGGCTGATCGACGTGTATAAAGACGGCTTGCTCTCTTGTCTTGCCCTGCCCATATCAATATACTATCTGTCTCTATGTCTAAATATTGCACGTCCTCTACCGTCTCAGCGACTGACGATCTAAGCACAACAACAACACCTTTTTCCTACATAAACCTCACGAGCTTCAACTGAATATAAAAATGTGTTTCAGCGATCGCTCAAATGACAACTACCCTCCTCCACGCCGTCGCGGACACAACGCGCAGTACGAGGCACGCAAAATGGCCAAAAGAAAAGGCCGCGGAGGATATGGAGGTGATATGACTGGATTTATCGCTGCTGGTGCCATGGGGGATGGCGGTGGAGGAGGAGGTGGTGGAGATGGCGGCGGCGGCGGAGGAGGTGGAGATGGCGGCGGCGGCGGCGGAGGAGGTGGTGGTGATGGGGGCGGAGGCGGAGGTGGAAGTTGTTGAATTTTCTCTGTGGAGTTCGGCGTGTGCTCTTCTGAAGCAATTTATTGTGTATTGTTGGTGGTCCAGGTCCTTTTTGGTTGTGTGTTCTGCTGCTTGTCATATATGCAAGCAATACCCAGATCGTTTTCAGTGCTGTATTAGAAGATCAATGATATCACGTTTCATCTCTGCATATCCTCAAAATAACCAGCTTTTCCCAGCCTGCCTTCACTCCACTCCGTCCAACAATCTCAGCAGTCCAGCCTGGCCAGTCTTGCATAATTCTCGTTCTGACTTGCTCTGGTTTGTTCTGAGCACAGAGTAGAAGATAAGCAACCCCTCGCTCGCGGGTGAGCGTAGATGGGATGGCATCGATAAACCGATTCGTGATTTCCATGCCATCTGCTCCACCCGCGTAGGACAGCGAGAGAAGATAAGATTCGTATTCAAATTTCTCTGATCGTGACAACGTCGTCGTGTCTCTGGTTGTCGATCCAGTCGACGGCGCTGCTGGTAGTTCGGGGGTTGGCACGTATGGTGGATTGAACAGCAGTACATCCACGCTTCCGGGTTTCAATGCATAAGCCAAGTCTGCCATTATAGAGCCTAAAAATTGTGTGTGCTTCTGTTCCTTGCCTGAAGAGCTCTCTTCGGTAAGTGCCGTTTGCACTGTCTGCCTCGTTGCGCGACACGCATCATGGTTGACGTCTATAGGCAACACGAGGATATCGTCTCTTCCAAAAATGTGCTGCACATTTGCGGCTGCAAAGGCAATGACAACCCCAGACCCACTGCCGACTTCGACCAGCAATGGCGGCGCTGTTGACGAAGAATTAAAGCGGTTTGTAAGCCATGCAGCTTCTGAGGCTGAGGATAGCGTGTCTAGGAAGAGGTATGAGTCTTCTGCGGGTTCGTAGACGGTGTCAAAGGAGACGTGAGACGTTGAAGGCGTGGGGAGCATTATTAGATATTCTATTTTCCGACTTGCAATTTGATATACATCAAACATATATCGACCATCGAATATCAAAAAGCGTGAGTGAATATTGTGGGGCAGCAAAAAGCGGGACACTCCTGATTGGCCCGTGACTCTACGCCTCGGCATATCGCGCCGACCCGGAGCTCTCACGATCACTTTCTTCTTCCTCGAATTCACCTCGATAATATTATCAACATTTTACAATCTACCAGACACAAAAAAGAAACATGAGAGTCCTTTCCCGCCTCCTCGCCGCCCCAGCCACCATTGGCTCCAAAGCCAGCCTCAATACCGAACCACTCGCCCTTCTCCCTCCCATCCCGCTGTACCGACGCATTCTGCGCGTCCATCGCAAAAAGCTTCCCTCGGAGATGCGCTTGCTCGGCGATGAATACGTGAAAAGCGAGTTTCGGGCACATCGCAGCTCGGATAATCCGATTCACATTGTACGTTCCCATTAGAAAACGAAGAAGACGAAAGATCGGATCGGCTAACAAGTAGCCGGCAGGTTGGGTTTCTTACGGAATGGCAGCTTTATGCTCAGCAATTAGAAGGGGATTCGTGGCAGGGAAGTAAATTGGACAAGGCAAAGTTGGAGAAAATGAGTGGTTTGATGGGTCTTTTCTTTTGATTGACTTGGGAGTTTTCGTCTAACGTTGATTTAAAAATAGATCAGCAAATTGGCCAACTCTACGAACTTATGCAAGCAATCAAAAACAAACCCGAAGGAAATGAAGAGGATCAGTAAGGGAAGAAAGTGACGAGTGGAAATATTATCCGGACAGGTTGCAAGTAAATTGCTAGTTGGTGAATAACCCGGCAGCGGAATACAACGAACCAGTCCCGCTGACATCTGGGTAAAAGAGCAAAATTCACGGATTCAGAACCTGCATACCTCCAGGAAATACTGCGGAGGACCAAAAACGACATACAAAGACGAACCGGCCGCGGTCTCAATACCTACCCTCATTTCGGCACTAGCTATATGCTTCATAAGATACCATACAACCTCGGATCAATGAAGAAAACGCCAAGGATGGTCGAAACAAGATCCGCAGCACGACGTCTAGGTTGAGAATTGAGGGGTTGTGTTGATTAAGGGAATGGATTTTGACGTCTAGATTTTGACGTCTAGGGAGGAATCTTCATCTTTGCCAGCTCACATTTGTATATACAGTTATATATGTCCAAGGCTTAATGCGGAGTGGTAGTGACCCAGGCAAGGGATTTGACCAAGATAGTAATCATCATAACAACTCCGTGGAAAAGCCTATCGAGCTAATACCTCACCAACCCAATCCATCTGCACAGCACTAACACCTCTCGCATAACTGCGATTCGTAAAGACAAACTCATTATACAGGATCGCCTCAACTCTCTTCCCAAACAAGACACTCGATGGATGAATCGCCACGGTCTGGTTGCCGACAATAGTTCGATACGAGCCGTCAGGCACAAGACGAGCGGTATTGGTGGCGAACCCTGTAAGAAAGCTTTTGAGAACGGGCACTGCTGAGAGTGCGTCACAGGGGGGCCGGTTTTCGTTGGATTCGTGGAGAAGCTTGGCCTGTTTGCATTGAGTGGTGAGTTGCTTGCGGACGTCCTGCATTACTATTAGTGATATGTTCACGATAACTGTCATAAAAAGAGTATTAACTTACCATCACGGATTGCATTGCTCGGTGAGAAACCATATGCCGCTCGGCCCAAGCTTTGCGGTCCGTGTTCTCTGTTGCATAACCCTGGACTGTTGCCAGCATGGTGAGGTGATCGCCCTCTCTCCGGTAAAGATCCCGACGAGCCTGCTCTGCTTGCTCCTTTTTTTCCTCGGAGTTGATATTCAGGAAAATATTCTCCACACTGAGACACGAAATAACATCAATCACATCCAGCAGACAGCCTTGACTGTGGCCCGCAGCTTCCAGTAGCACCCTACCCAGCGGCGGAGTAAGCGGTAGTTTTGCAATATGCAAGCCAGTCTCGCTGACTTTTCCGGTTTCATCCAGAGCTTGTATATTAAGTAGCTGTAGTAGAGCCTGTTCTAGAGCTTCTCGTGGAGGTCGTGTTAAAAAGGGAAAGTTCATGATGTCGTCGACGCCGCGGGCTTTCATTGTCAGAAGACTCTGACTCAAATCACAGCGCAAGATTTCAGGTGTATTAGCCTCGTCCAATTTCAAATAGTCGGCTTCTGTATATAGTCGATAACACTTGCCGGGCGCTTCTCGTCCAGCTCGTCCCTTTCGCTGAATTGCAGCCGACTTGGAAATCGGCTTCACCAGCAGCGAGTCAAGACCGAGTCGAGAACGGAATTGTTTCATTTTTGCTTTACCGCAGTCGATCACGAAACGAACACCAGAGACAGTAACAGATGTCTCCGCAATGTTGGTGGCGAGAATGATTTTCCTCGTTCGGGGTGGAGCCGGTGCAAAGACTCGTTGCTGAGCAGCTTGGGGAAGAGCAGCGAACAAGGGTAGGACAAGGACTTTTGGTAATGACGGATCCATTCCTATGGCGTATTCGTTGACGAGATTTTCTAGATTCTCGACTGTTTCTTGGCCAGTAAGGAAGACCAAAATGTCTCCCGGCATTGGCTCCTTGACATGAATGGTGAATATGGTCTTCAGAGCCGCATCTATAAAGTCATGGACGGGTTCTGGAGAGTATATCGTTTCAACAGGGAATTGGCGACCCTTGATATGGCAGACCGAGATTGGTCTACTCGAACTGTCTTGAGTGTTTTGCTGTATGTTTGTAATTTTGGCCTGGTCTCGATCGTGACCGAAAAAATCTTGGAGACTTTCCATATCAGCCGTCGCACTCATTGCAATCACTTTCAACGGAATGCCTCCGCGGCCCTGGTTCTTGCTGGCAAGAATCTTCCTCAGAAAACCGAGCACCAAGTCAACGTTGACGCCTCTTTCGTGAACTTCATCGACAACCACAACACTGTACTTTGTCAACCAAGGATCGTGTAACATTTCCTGCAGCAACATTCCATCTGTGAGGAACTTGACTTTTGTACTTGGCGACGTTGATGTATCGAAACGGACCGAGTAGCCCACTCTGCTCGCCGGCGACGACTTCCCCAGAGGCGTACCCATTTCTTCTGCGACTCGTCTTGCCAATGAAATAGCCGCAACTCGTCTAGGCTGGGTAATTGCAATACACCCACCAACTGTGACCTCCTTTTTGGACCCGTCATCTTGATCGATCTTGACCTTCTTTGGCTGACAAAACGCTTCATCCACCAAGAACTGAGGCACTTGCGTACTTTTACCACTTCCAGTCTCACCAACAAGCAGCATGACATTATTATCCCCTTTCAACTGTCGACGAATCTCATCCGCGTGGGCGAAAATCGGCAACGTTTTGCGGGTCTTGTACAGGGCATTTGCTTTTTCTCGAAGCGATGAAAACGAGGGCTGATTATTGGATTGCGGTCGCGGAGGATTTTGTTGTTTGCTGTTCGTCCATTTCTTTTTGCTGTCGCCATCGTTCGTAGGCTTGTTGTGAGGCCCCTCGGATCGCAAAGAAGGCACCACCACTGGGTCTGGAATTACTCGTTGCTGTTGACGATTTTCTTTGGGCTGCACATCTCTCTTGCGCTTCTTGCCAGCCGATTTGTTAGAATTTTTATTATTCACAATGCTATGCTGTTTGCTCTCGGTAGATGCATGTTCTTGCTGCTTTAACTCTGGCTGCTTGGAGGTGGCAGGCTTGTCGTCGTCGGAATCGTCAAATCGTGTATGCACTCTTTCTGGCATGTTGCCAGATACTCGCACCTAAAAAATGGGTTGCGAAATCAATTTGTATAGTTGAAATAGAAGGAAAGAAAGAGAAAAAAAAAAGACAATCGCTGGGGTATCTGGAATGCGTCAAGTGGTTGTGTTGCGGCCTGCCGAGTTTTTTTTTTTTTTTTTTTTTTCTCGGGGAAGTCGCGGCCCACCGATTAAGCTTATCGATAAGGCTGGCTGGTCTGATCTTGAATTATTGATGTCACTACCAGTAAACATCGTATGTATAGCATACATAATAGTTTAGAGATTTTCAAGTAAAATATTCGTGTTACCTTCTATTAGCATGTGAAAGGCCGATCTATACTATCTATCCTAGGTATTTTCAAGAAGTAAATCTGGAAAAGAACTTCGACACTCTGAGAATCACTTATTATTTGAAATAATTCCACCCAAAAAAAGTTTATATAGAGAAAGTAACTACAGTCCCCAGCCTCTAACCCGTCTAAAAACAAAAGCACGCTCATTCTTAAGCCCCAGCTCGGCCCAGTCATCAGTCAGTTCGTTATAACTCCAATAGCCCTTCCAAGCCAGTTTGGTGTTTTTAGAAGTATTCGGCGCCGATTTGGTGGCGCCTACTGCGCGGGCTGGGTTGGAAGACCGTAGCCCGAGATGGCCAATATATGTATACTTGGCACCAACCCCTTCTGTCTCGAATACAAGGTCTCGGATATCATGGCCCGAGCCCTCGCCGGGTTTCTGAAGCACAGGCGCTACTAGATCAGTCTGTGGATCAAACTTGTGAGAGTCGTCGGTGATCGGAGCGGTGAGATGCCAATGTCCGCGCAGGGCTTTCTTTAAAGCGTTCATAGCCACCGATGGAACTGGAGGTGCATCTGTAGACGCCTCTGAAGCTAGTTCCGACCTTTTGCGGTGGTGTGGTCGATGGGCTGGTCTAGCAGCGGCCACATTTTCCTTGTTCATATAAGGCACGACGTCCGGGGGTTCCGTCGTGGTAACGAGAGTGATCATCGATCCATCAGGGTAGAAACGGAGGTAGCGATAATATGTGACAATATGTATAGGCGAATTCCATGCTGCAGTTGAAAAAGATGAAGCACCTCCAGGGCGAGTGTAATTGACTGTGTTGATATAGATTCCAGTAAACCTAATACGGGGATAGCGCTGGAACACCTGGCTCCAATTAGAAAGCGGATCCGGTACCTTGACTAGACGTCCGCGCGGAAACGGCGTATATCGCGGATTTAGAGTGTGATAAGGATTGCCGATTAAATCGCACGAAAACGAATAGTGCATGCTCTCAAAGCCGAATTCCTGTCCCTGGCATAGCCTCTTCCAGATGTGCTGTTCGTGGGCAAAATGAAAAGCGAAGCGTTTGCAAACCAAAGCCATACGGCTCAAGCATGCGGGATCCATCAGAGCGATGTGTCGGAGGATTTCGATGAGGACATCGTTTGGAACCTTGGCGATAGGGCATGGCGGGGGAGGCATGCCCTTGATTATTGGCTCGGCCTGGGGTATCGCAAGACCGGCAAATGATGCGATCAACTCGGGAGTTGGTAGCAATTCAACCTCCTCTTTTTTGTTTTCCGTGGGCTCTGGAGCCTTTTCGGACTGCGTCTGGACAGGCTTTCCAGGGAAATGTTTGTTTCTGTATGTTTTATCGATGGCCGCGTCGAGCTTTATAGCGTTAGCATGAGAAGGAAATTCTGATGAAATATTCCTACCCTATAAGCCTTGCGATAATGAGCAAGGCTATCTCCTAAACTGCCTTCAGCCTCTTTTTCCACCGCCTTTTCAAAATGCTCCAGCGCCGAGCGGGGCTCTTTCTGGGGAACGCGCTGAAAGGTATCCTCATCAGCTGTGCGCAGAGTCAGTTGCTGCTCTGTCCGTTGCACAATCTCCTCGTAGTCGCGGCGCAGATCCTCTTCGACCTCCTCCTTGCGATCCGCTGCTTCGTGCCGTGTGGGAGGCAACTTATCCAGATGCGACCCCGCCAACTGCGATGACGAAGCATCGTTTAGTCTGGAGGAAGAGGACTTGTTTCGGCGAGACACCTCCTCGCGCCACTGGCGCCGGAAAGCGTTGAGCTCTGCGTTGTCCTCCATCGTAACGATCGAGAGATGGAAGTGTCGAGGTTAGACGACAGTCGAGGCCGCACAGCGACGGCGTCGCCTGTGGGATCGACAGCTGACGAGAGACGTAGAGTTTCGGCCTGTCTACATTGACATATTCGACATATGAACGCTTAGAAAATGATACAATACGTCGACATGGCCAAGCAAGCTGCAGCTTATCACATCCCACAAAAGCGGATAGAAGTGATAAGAGAGTCGGGAGATCTCAAGATTGCACTTACGGAGCGGAGTTTACCGTCGGCTTATATCCGAGGCGGCAACTCTCGAGTGTCGCCGACGCCAAGCCGAATCGAGCGCAAGTTTCTAGAACTTTGACCGCGTCATAACAATCCGGATTTCTCAAATCGACTCATCGTTCTTCCAATTGCGCCCTCCGTCCCATCTCGCCGTTTGTCACGCGGCTGATATTTCCTACCACAGCTACTCGTTAAGCAGAACAGGAACACGGGCAGCGAATTTTTGAATTGGCGAATGCATGTCCACCTTGTCGGGGCCGAGTCGCTTGGATGCACACCCGCCACATGCTGAAAACCAGGCTTCTCCCGATATCAACCTGAACGGCCAAGCGCGGAATGACCATGAGAAACGGACGATGACGGACACTAGATTCAATAGTGGCCCTTTGGCTGCAGCACAAGCGAGCGATGTGGTGCAGATTTCGGTTGGGCAACGAATGATGTCGGCCACCTGGGGCAGCATCCTCACTTCGCTTTTAGGTTAGTCTTTTTTTGGAGGTATTTTGAAATATGAGAAACAGTTGCTGACTGGATTAAAGTGACACCTTTGGACGTCGTTCGAGTCCGACTACAGTCGCAAACATCGAGCATTAATAATACATCCAAATTCACTGCGCACACAACGTCCGCATTCAAGGAACTACCGGCCAATATTGGAGTCACAGCATGCTGTCGGGAGGTTTTCTGGGTGGGAAACACGCCAGAAATGTGTCTGGTTGGAAACGGCGTAGTCAGTCGAAGCGCGACCTCCGACGTCATCGATTGCGCCGTGGAAGAAACACGACAGAAAACATTCACGTCGACATTCGATGGAATGCGAAAGATTGCTCGAAACGAAGGCTTCACGACGCTCTGGCGCGGACTCAGCCCAACGCTTCTTATGGCAATTCCGGGAAACGTGATCTATCTGGCAGGATACGAATGGCTGCGGGGAGACCCTCGAAGTCCACTTCCGCGCCTTGTCGGCGACAACTATGTGCCGTTGATTGCTGGTAGTATTGCGCGGATTGCTGCAGCGTCTGCAATTAGTCCGATTGAAATGTTTCGCACGCGACTACAAGCAACACCCGGAACTGGAACGGACCATTTCCGGAATACGCTGCAGAGCCTTCGTCAGATGACAGTGACCCAGGGGTACAGCTCGCTCTGGCGCGGGTTTACCCTGACCATGTGGCGAGACGTCCCTTTTTCCGGTCTATATTGGTGGGGGTATGAAGCGATGCGGAATGTGCTGACGGACCTTCGCGAGATGGGTCAGAAGAGTATTCACAGCGAGGGAGCAGCGCGAGACACGCGAGACACGAGAAGTCGGCGGTCTTCCCAGTCGCAGCAGAGTTCGACTACGACGTTTATTGATAGTTTTATCGCGGGATCCGTATCTGGCGCCGTTGCAGCTTTTGTGACGACGCCCTTTGATGTGGGCAAAACGCGCCAGCAAGTGTTTCGACATAGCGGCGACGAGATTGCCGCAACAGGGAGCAAGACACTGGCATCAGAGGTACGACCAGAGCAGTTGTCAATGCCACGGTTCCTGCTTCACATCTTTCGACATGAAGGAGTTGGCGGGTTGTTCAAGGGATGGGTGGCGCGCTGCATGAAGGTTGCGCCAGGCTGTGCTATCATGATTTCGAGCTACGAGATTGGCAAGAAGATGGCGCAGGGAGTGAATACTCGCAAAACACATGACGGTGATCGAATTTAGCTTTTCGTTTCTCTTGTTATACCCGCTTTTCTCTTTGCATCTTTGGTTCCGCCGTCTGAATTGCATATTCTGGGTTGGGCATATTATTATAGAGGTTGGTTCCTTGTTGATATCACTGTCACATGTCGCATATCACATATTGCATTGATTTTATTCTTTTTCTATTCATTCTGTACGGATGGCGGTTACTTTGGACATGTACTTTTACCGGACGAACTCTGCTCATGATGTTTTACTACTCGATGCATGAATATAATATTCCATTTGCATTTCTATTGCATGACCTACAGTCCGGGGTGTCTCTCGTCAAGAGATTCCAAAAGCTGATGAATTTCCCGCCCCTTGTCAAGGGGGCCCTGTACAACCAACTCTGTAATAATCTTCACGGCCAGACCCATGGAAATATCTAGGTCTGGGCCAATTGAGTTCGCCACAGATTGAGCGTAACTTGTGGTGGCTCTCCACCAACCAGATCCTTTTTTTTTTTTTTTTTTTTTTTTTTTTGTGCCTCCAACAATATTTTACTTAGGATTACAGTGACTTTTCAGGTGTAATAATTGGTTACTACTATCTGGTAAAAAAAAAGGTGTTGCCAGTGTTGCCACCCGGCCGTCCCGAAGCTCGGCTCTCTGAAAAGTGTGGTTGTTGGCTCTCGGAGCTGGGGAAGCTTACCTAGCTTGTGGGCCTCCATAGTACAGGCTAGCTGAGCTCGGTGAACCAGACTAACCAGATGCAATTACACTGTAGAAAAGGTAAGAGAGAAAAAAAAGAGAACAATCTTCCGGATTTCGATTGGTGTAACGGCATTTTACCGGGACATTTTCTACACAATTTTTGGCCGAGGCAGCAATATTTTTGTAGCTGGCAGCGCCACGGGAGCTGCATAAGAGGGAATAAGGAATAAGGAAGAGGCGTAGAGGCGGAGAAGACAGGAGGATGGATGAAACGGTACGGTATGTATGAGTGTAAATTGGCGTACTGTCCTGTGCGGGTGAAGCACTAATTAATTATGTGGTCTGAGAGTGAGACAGGGGAGGACGTACGTATTTTAATTAGCTTAGTACAGGCTGTGCTTTGATGTTTTAGAGGCCGTACATCCGGTACACTTGCAGGAGCTGGTGGAGTTCTGCGCGAGTCCTTGCAGGGTTGAACTGTTGCATAGAAATAAGACATATATACTGAATAGAGCTTATTAAATTTATGAAATAAATAGATAAGTAGATATATAGTCGTAGATATGTAGTAGTAACTTCTTCTTCATGAAATAGTAGCTAGCCTTGAGATAGCGCTATCGATAACGAGCCGGTATCCGCAAAGAGGGGAAGCCCAGCCTCACATTAGTATATAGACACCATATCCTAGATCCTACATATGCATAGGACTAATTGTATAATTATAAACCTACAAAATACTGCAGGATCATATATCCTGTGTACATACATCCAAGTAATACAATTACAATTACTATTACAGTACGTACTGTAATTTCCAGCGAGGTGGGGTCCAGCTATGTTCCGCATTGGACGCAGCCCTATCAGCGTCGCCGGTGCAGTCTCCACCGGCCGGTATTTGGCCCGTTCAGGCAGGAACGTTGGACCAGCTGTGAGGACTCTGTACAGATATCAAGAAGAATAGAATAGAAAATATAAGTGTAAAATGAATTAAAATATTAAATACAGTAGAGCAGAGTAGTATTGAATAAAATAAAAATAATCATTGTAGAATGTAACACTCTAAGTATAGAGGAAGCAACCCCACCACCAGCTCCAGCTCCAGAGCCAATAACCGGCGGGCGCAGGAAGGAGCTTCCCCCCGCCCGCAAAGCTCTCTGCTCTCTCTGACTTGCCAGCTGATTGCCGCCTCCGTCGTGTTTCGCCGGGCCCCCCGTCGTTGCCCCCGAGAGGGCCCTCTCTTTTCCCTCCTTCCCTTCCTATATTTCTTTCTTATCCATACTACTGCTCTCCCTCTATCTGTCTATCTACCTATCTAATCTCGACCTGCCTGGCTTGCTCTCTCGCCGCTTTCTGAGCCAGACTATGCATTGCGCCAGCCTTGTTGCTGCCCTCTTGACCGCTCTCTGATCAGCAGCTGTGCTGTGGTGCCCATCTCATTTTGCCTGTCCCTGTGGGACTGCCAAAGCTACCCCCCCTCTTCTTCTTCTGACTGACCGCTCCCCTCCCCCGCCTTCCAGTGTCAGAATTTACAGGTATTCAACAAAAAAAAGACACATGCAGACCATGCCACCTCGCACGTCTTTGACGAGCTCCTTTTCTGTTTCCGATGCGAACAATGAGGTGGTCTGTCCGCTGACCAACAATGACGGGTCCAATTGTCGAAAACGATGCTTGGGGGTAAGCTTCCTCTTCTCTCTCCCTGGCCCCCTCTTTCTGAAGCTCTGCGACAATTGGAAAACAAGAGCTGCTGTGGATATTTTGTTGGAAGGTTGATTCTACGAATTAATATACTTACCAACGTGCAGGAAAAGCGATACCGGTCCATGCAGGAGCACATTCGACGGGCTCACCCGAGCCACTACATACCGAAGCTCCCCGCTACCGAGGAAAGCTTCCTGCTGATGGTCAATACCCCACTGGATCAACGAGTCCACGTCGACCCTCAGCCAACCCCTTCGTCTGCACGGAAACACCACGGTTAGTTTTTTTTTCCCTATTGTGTTTTTTACGATCAACATTAATGCTGTGTAGACCACGATCGAGATGTCTACGTCGCCGACTCGAGTCCCCCGGTGACCCCACGCACAATTGACGATGCCCATCCAGCTGCCGCCACAGCCGCCGTCGCTCTGGCGCAATTGCACCATCATCGCCTGGCCTCGGACTGGGAGTCGGAAATGGTGAGTTTTGTTACAAACACATATATCTATGCAGATCTGACGGTAGAAGGACGGCCACTCGGACCACGACATCGGAC
Source organism: Talaromyces sp. R2412 (assembly GCA_023626135.1). Lineage (NCBI taxonomy): Eukaryota > Fungi > Ascomycota > Eurotiomycetes > Eurotiales > Trichocomaceae > Talaromyces > Talaromyces sp. R2412. The sequence continues at coordinate 247,936 of JAMAGK010000031.1, read as the reverse complement.
GCGAGCGCATGCGCTCGTCCATCGAGCTTCCCCCGTTGCGCGACCACTTCAAACAAGAGCCTCTACCACCGTTCCAGTCGGCGCGACCCCGAGAGTTGCTGCCGTCGATTCTGGGTCATTCGCCGCCGGGGCGATCGTCTACTTTGCCCCCGTTACAACGAAGTAAAGTCCAGCGGCCGCGCAAGTCATCCATTACGCAAAGCGCTCGAAAGCCAAAACATGAGCGCACAAAATCCAAGGAATTTGGTCGCCGCGGCAGTCTGAACGACAGAAAGGCACTGTCGGCAGAACCCCAGACGGCAGCCTGGGTACAGGGGAAGAGATGGGAAGATTTGATCGAAGCAGCTACGTCTGCTACAGAAGTGGATGAAGATCGCGACTTGACTCCGGTGAGTATATTTTCGAACAAGATATAAGGTCGGTTTGTTGATAGAAAGAAGGTTCCTCATTCGCCCTCCATGTCAACGCTGTTGAACAGTTCTGCGTCGCTTTCATCGGCCACCAAGAATCGCAATTCTATGCCGCCATCTTTTCAGTCGTCTGGGCTGGCTCCCATTCACCGCTCATTCCAGGGCCCTTCATACGCTGCCTCGCCATTGCAAAAGTCGCTGACGCCGCCGCCTCTTGATATGCATCGTGGCCGAGACAGCGATCTCGAGCCATTCCCCTCTATCGAATCGTCACTCGATTCTGCATCGACTGTGTCCGGCAAAAACTTTCACATGTCTGCTAGCGGGCTGCCCTCGTCAGCCAACTCGGACTCGAGTCCAATGAATCACCTGCACAACAACGTGCGGCCTCAACATCATCGGTTTTCCAACCCTACCCCGTCTTCATTCCGACACCGCGATATTCAAATCTACTGCGCAAATTGCAACCGCACGTGGCCGTTGAATGAATGCTACGCCTGTACTGAGTGTATATGCGGGGTGTGCCGCGACTGCATTGGGATGTTTATCAGCAGCCCACCCATGTCACTCGCGCGGCCTACGAGCAGCCCAAACAAGGGCCCAACGAGCATGCCACACTATGGAACTCCACGTGGATGCCCGCGATGCCGCACGGTGGGCGGGAAATGGAAATCGTTCCAGCTGGAATTTAGATGAAGATTTGCCATTCATTACTGACGATATAACGATGAAACACGATATACATCTCTGCCCGTAAGGGCTCACGACCCAGTCAACATATCACGACATTTGATGGACTGGAGTTATTCATTTTCATTCTTTGGCTACGCTGCAGAAATAAGAGGCGTTTTTACTTTCACATGGGTCGTTTTATACTTTCACATAGGTCTATAGCTGACGACAGTCTTGCACATTTACTTTCCTTCTGTCAGTCGTTTTGATTATTTATTGTTATTTTTCATTTTTCTTTTTAGAAAAAGCTGGTCTTTTTCATCATCTCTCTTTGGGTTGTACCGGTAGCAAGGTGGTTTTTTGAATTGGAGTCGGTTGGATGGCTTACGACCATGTTTTGTTTCTATGCATAAATGTTTTGAGTCTGTCATTTTGGGAAGAACTATCTAATGAATATAGCAACTTATTTACACTATTGTTCCTTCAAAACTTACTCAGCCCAAACAACGCTGCTCAAGCCATTGGACTGGCCAGGAGTCCCCACGGCACCGACTTGAAGCTGAGCGACGAGATCACCGAGAGCACCAGTCTTGGGGTCGCGCGCAACAATAGCGACGTCGGACGAGGCCTGGTTGCCAATAGCGAACAAAGTCCCGGCCTTGTTGAGGACCGAGGTGCGCGGAGTCTTGCCGTACGAGGTGGTTAGGTTTTTATAAGTCAACGAACCGTCGTCAGCAGACGCCTGAAGAAACGCCACAGAGTCGCTCGGAGCGAACGCTTGATCGTTGCGCACCGTAACGTACACGTCTCTGTTATCAGCAATGCGGATCTCAGCGATGTTCGCCGTGCTCGGCACATCCGTGGGGTACGGCACAATCTCGCCATCATCCTTGAGCTCGAGACAGCCGCTGCCGTACGAGGCCGTGTACATGCTAACCGTGTTGGCGAGCTCATTGGCAACGTAGAGCACGGTAGATTCGTCCTTGCTGTTGTTGCTGCTGGTCCACCACGCGCTATGCCGCGGCCCGTTTCCGCCCTTGACGGCAAAGGTCTCGCACTCGTTGAGTTTCCCGTTGGCTTTGTCAATGGCGAAAATGTGGATTACGTCGCTGCCCAGATCGTTGGAGAGTACGTATGCACCTGTGGGATCGAGATAGGTCTCGTGAGGGTGTGGTGCGTCCTGGCGCGAGGGGTCGGTGGGAGGACCGGGGAGGGTGTATTCAAAGTTCTGAAGGGATGTTGAGGAGTCGGTGATGGGCATTTTGAAGTTGGACACGGCGGATCCTTCGCTATAAACATCTGTTAGTATTTTTTTTTTAAGAACACATAGATTAGGGACTTACTAATGCGCTATAGCTTGATAATTCCGCCCATCATTATCCTTGTAAATCACACTGGCCACACCACCCGGCAACGTAGTCGCTTTCGCCGTCTGAGTCAAGGAGCCGTCACTCGCGACGGCGAAACTCGAGAGCGTGCCATTGCCAGAGTTTGCGCTGCTGCCAGACTCGTCGACGCAGTAGAGCGTGTGGTCCATGAGGTCGTAGGTGACCCAGCTGGGCATGTCGCCGCATGCTTGCAAGGTGTTGGCGAGCTTTAGGTTGCCTGCTGCGGCGTCGAGGGTGAGGGTGTACACATGGCCGTCGTAGTGCGAGACGTAGAGGGTTGAGGTGGTGGTTGTATTGCGGGTTGGGAGCGCCCAGATGGTGGTGACCAGGGGGATGGCGGCGGCGAGGCGGGAGAGGACGTGCATTTTTTGAGTATTTTTTCAGACTGTTGAATATTGAAGATGAGAAGATGTCAACTGGTTGATTGTATTAACTGTAAATGTTGCGTGGCAAGTCTATGTATGAAACACACTCGCTGTACACAACAGACACTTGGCACGTCGATCCCGGAATGCAGTCTCTATTTGTTTATTCTCACGACTCTAGAATAGTGACGACAGAAAATATGTACGTACAAAATTTTCCAAGCAAGATCACCGGCGGGGATTCCTTCATATTAATAACAAATATACGACAAATCCTTTTTCTCGTTCGTTCAACTCCCCGACCCTTGCTGGCACACGCATCGCTAGTCTGACACAAGGTAGTACCAGACGCCCCCAGGCTAAGGCTTAGTTCTTGCTGACTTCTAACTTGGGGATGTGGATCAGCGAGTTTATTACTTTATTTCTCTGCGTGGCTGGATTGGGAGGGCCTTATTTAATTGATTGGCACAGGTGATTTCGGAGGGGTTTCCGGTTTCTTTGTTGATTCAATTATTTTGTGTATACCGTGTGTAACTGTTTAATTTACAGTATAAGTAACTCCGCTCCGGTGGTGCTGTTTAGGATTGATTGATAAATCCTGATGCAACAGTAGCTATCAATAGAAATACTCTAATTGAGCTAGTATACAATTAAGGATTATTCCTAAAGGTTAAACTAAAAATGACTTTACAGTGTTACGTGAAGAAGCCAGATCGAAGCATGATGTCGAACAGCCGCGCCCCACTTCCTAATGGGGAATATGCTATACTTCTGTCATCACGGTATTGAGAAATACCAATTTATTATGGCAGCGATTACAAGGAAGAGTAGTAATTAGTATATATGAATAACTATGCCAGCATCAATTGATCAGTACGTAACACTGAAATGGCGTGCATATGCAGGGCCGAGGCGTGCGGCAACGCTCTAGTACGTACTGCACATACAGACATGCATACTGTCATACAGTACTACTACGTACGTGCCTGCTTCGATCCCTACTTTGCCGTCGACATTGCCGATTTTATTACTTCACTCTTCTTTTAGCCAATAAATCATGCTATATTTCCTCGCAATTATGTGATCGCCGACTGAAGATTGCGTGATTGCGCCTGGCGCCCGCCAATCGCGTCAACTGCCTGCGGGGTATAAAGACGATATTCCCCTCTTGATTCTCCCCTCTTCATCTCTGAAAAGATCATTCAGACAGAAGAACATTGAAGGAATACATAATGGCCGACGTCTATTCACGCCCAACCGCCCCCCATCAGCTCCAAGCTCAAGGTCCTATCGACCTCGCCCTGTTCCCCGATGGCCTCAAGACCACCGGCCAACACGAGCCACTACCGGAATTCGTGCGCTCGTTTGAAAACTTCCCCAAGGAGATTACGGGACCGACAGCATGGCTAGCCGAGGATTTTAAGGATCAACCTGAGCGCTGGACGCACCGGTTCACCTCCAGCGAGATCGACGAGCTCAGTGCCACGGCTGATAAGTTTATCGCTGCGGGGACGCCGTTGACTGGTATTTCCAAGGTGTGTGTACCTACCTCTTCATCTCGATTCCCTGGAGGTTTCAGACTGATTGAGTAGGATAACTTCCCTCTTCCGAATCTCGGCGCCTTCTTGCGCAAACTCCGCGAAGAGCTGCTGCACGGCCGCGGTTTCATCCTGTTCAAGGGTCTGCCTGTGACTGAATGGGGAAATGCCAAATCGGCCGTTGCGTACATGGGGCTGGGTACGTATCTGGGCTATTTTGTGAGCCAGAACAGTCGCGGACATGTGCTGGGTCATGTCAAGGATTTGGGCGAGGATTCCACGCAGATTGATAAAGTGCGCATCTACCGCACGAACGCGAGGTACTCACCCTCTTCTTTTTTTTTCTTTTTCTTTGATTGCAGTGACTGATCTGTTCAAGACAATTCTTCCACGCCGACGACTCCGACATTGTCGGCCTGCTGTGCATTGCGCGCGCCCTCGAAGGCGGCGAGTCCGATCTGGCCTCGTCGCACAGCGTCTACAACGTGCTCGCGCGCGAACGGCCCGACGTTCTCAAAACGCTGACCGAGCGGATCTGGTACTTTGATCGCAAGGGCGAGACCTCGCGCGGCCAGAAAGAGTACATCCGCACGAGCGTGATGTATCTGGAACGAGGGGAGAACCCGCGTGTCTACACCAAGTAACCTCCCCCTTCTCGCTCAAACGAGTTTCAAGAAAACTAATGAAGATTGACAGGTTTGATCCATACTTTGTCCGCTCGCTCACCCGCTTCTCCGACAAAGGCGAAATCCCGCCCCTCTCAGCCGAACAGCTCGAAGCCCTGCGCGTACTCGAAGAGACCTGCCAACGACTGGCGCTGCATATGGTGCTCGAGGTTGGCGATATACAGTTTTTGGCGAATTCGCACATCTTGCACTCGCGTACAGAGTACAAGGATTATGCGCCACCCGCACCGAGGAGGCATCTGATGAGGTTGTGGCTTGCGACGCCGGAGAGTGAGGGGGGTTGGAGGTTGCCGTATTGGGATAGTGATGAGAAGAAGAGAGGAGGCATTCAGGTGGATGATCAGCCGCCGGTGGCGCCGTTGGATGCGGAGTGATTTATGGGTTATAAGTTGTATGATTTTGTGAAATAGTGTGGTTGATGTAATACTGAGTGGAGTAATGTACGCCGCCTCTTTTGTATAAGAGCTTCTAACAAAAGACACGCTGGCAACGCCAAACTGTCAAACACGAGTCCTAAAACCTTCCAGTCTCTCTCGGGACTCGACTGGTTGACACTGTCCGAAGTAATTAAATTAAGAGAAGAAAGTTACTGCGAAAGCTCTAAACAAATAATGGTCAGAAGCTAAGGCCACTTGATTGGTTATTAGCGGGCGGCAGTTCAACGACGCTTCACATTCATGAGAAAACAACCACTATTATGTTTCACTTTTGGTCGCCATTGCGAATTTCTCCACCTCTTGCCCGATATATTTGCATCTCTTGTCCCTCTCGGCGAAAGCTGCTCAACATGGGAAGCGAAACGAGAAGCAAACCCACTACGGTGTCGCCGCCGGAAAGCTTCACCTCACAACGGACAGATTCGCAGAACCCAGATCCACGTTAGTAGACGTGTTTTTTTTCCCCTCCTTTTTTCAGGCATTCTAATTTCTGATATCGCTGACTCTATTGCAGAAGCCGATCCTTACACTTATACCAGCGGACGATGGCTCAATCGAGACGAGCTCGAACGGACCTCTCGCTCTATTGCATTCAACTTCTCAGCGCTTCAAGATCGAGCTATCAGTCTAATCTCTGGAGCAACCAAGATTGTCAAATGCGAAAAGAAAGAAGGCGGATTTAATAGAGTCTTTATTTTCACAATGGACACAGGTTCTTGTGTCGTGGCGAGGTTACCAACTGGCATTGCTGGCCCACCAAGATTAACAACCAACTCGGAAGTCGCAACCATGACATACTGTACGATCTACCTCGAATACTTTGGACGCACTCGCTGATTTATCTGTGTAGTAAAATCTAGAATCTCGCTTTCGATACCACAAATCCTTGACTGGAGCGATGACCCGTCAAATCCAACCGGCACAGAATATATCATGCAGGAGCATGTTGAAGGTGTTCAGCTGCACCAGATATGGCCCAAAATGAACTCTGAACAACATATGCTGTGTACCAAGGCACTTTCATTGGCAATCAGAGACATGGCCTCCTTGAACTTTCCAGCCTATGGCAGTTTATACTTTTCAGATGCGCCGTTAGAGTCACAATTGAAAATTCCCTTTGAACAGGGCCTCTGTATCGGTCCACATTGTAGCCCGGTTTTTTGGAATAGGAATCCGGGGGAACTTGAACTGTACGGAGGCCCGAGTTCTAATTATGGTCCTTGTAAGTTCTACCCTTTCCATTTTTATATAACAGCAGATTTAATGCAGGAAAATAGGGAAAGACCTCGCAAGCTATTGCCAAGGCTTAATAGAGACTGGTTTCTCTCGTTTACCTAAAAACGAATCTGGCTCTCTCCCCCACCAGGGATCAATTCGTGATCATACTAGTCTTTTGAAAGCAAGCCAACAGGTAATGCAGAGATTAATCGCAGATAAACGCATCCAGGACGCTGCTATTCCGGTTATGCTTCATCCTGATTTTCACAAGCGAAATATTTATGTTTCGGCCGAGGATCCGACTGTGCCTACAGGGGTGATTGACTGGCAATCAACAAGTATTGAGCCTGCGTTTATTTATGCAAATGAGAACCCCGATTTTGCCGCAGCGACCGAGAATCTAGACGAAAACACATTCGAGAACGACAAGCAAGACGAACACGACGCAAAACGAAAGTTTAAAGATGAGGTAATCTGTCACCGGACATACGACGTATGCATCAAGGGTCTTACCCCAAAACTACGTCCGGCAAAGTTGCTCGACCCGACTCTACTGCGAGTCTTTTATTACTGCCATACAACGTGGAGAGACAGTGCCGCGGCTCTCCGCCAGGAATTGATCGAGATGTCAGCCCGCTGGACAGAGCTGGGATTATCAGGTTCGTGTCCATTTTCTTTGACGGAAGAAGAATTGGAAAAGCATGCTCGAGATTATGAGGACTTTGAGAGTGTTCAAAAACTTAAATTGTGGCTACGAAAGTCTCTCGATACGAACTCGGATGGCTGGGTCCCGAATGAGGCATGGGACGCTGCGAAAGAAGCCCATCGCGCGGCGTACAATGAATGGATACAGACGGCTAAAGAGTCTGGGGATATGACAGTAGCAAAAGCGGATAAGATGTGGCCTTTCGATGCGAGATAATCTATTAATCAATTTTTAGACGGAATGGCAATGTATTGACGAATATCCTGCGTAAAGACGAGCAGATATCTTCTGAAATCTTCCGTCCCGGCTCAAGTGATATTGTTGTAATTATTTTCCGAGTTGGCTACATGTGTTTCGACTATTACTTACTCCAATAACCCCACCAGTACTTGTCAACAGCAAAAATATGGGGGGACGATAGGGCTTAACGCTGCAACTGCCTAATTAGGAAATGCTCATCAATTTTTGGAGTATGCAAATTCTATCTATAAACAAAGTTTTTGAGGGGACGCTTGGAAGCTAGCATCTTGCTGCAATTGAAATTAAGTACAATGTCATGTACGTTAGAACTGATCTTTATCGCTTATCTATTTATTTCCTAAACAGGAAATGAAATCCGGTCAAATAAGCGTGTGCCTTCTAGTAAAGACTGTTCCCACTCGTTATCTACACTGAGGGGGCAGGGCACAAAAGTGAAAACAATTTCAGCAACAATAACAAGTAGATTGAAACATGATCATCCACGTCGCCATCCTCGACACAGACATCCCCGTGCGCCCCGTCTACACGGCACGCGGCCTGTACAGCTCGCAGTTCCGCACGCTGCTGCAATCTGCCGCGGGGCGCATGAACAACAAGTCCAGAACAAGAAATAAGATTGAAATCCATACCTCGGCGTACGATGTCGTCGGAGGCTCGTACCCTGCGCTGGACATGTTGCGATGCAGTTCGAAAAAAGGAAAAGAGAAAAAAGGTGTGCCCATCGACGCGGTTATCGTCACGGGCTCGCTTGCTTCGAGTTATCAGATTGAAGAAATTCCATGGATTGCGCGGTTGCAGCGGTTTATTCAGACAGTGTGGACGCAGTATCCGGCTGTGAAGATGTTTGGGTCGTGTTTTGGGCATCAGTTGATTGCGCAGGCGCTGCTGTCTCAGCAATCGGGAGAGGAGCAGATAGTACTCTTGAACGACGAGAAAACTTCTGTTGCTGCTACCTCTTCTGTTTCTGGAGCACATGTCGAGAAATGTCCACTAGGCTTCGAAATAGGCATTCACCCCATAACCCTAAACCCAGAATTCATCGCCCGCTCCGGCCCAGCGCTTTCTACTTTGCATGACCAGAAACTGCGTATCCAGTTATTTCACGGAGATCGTGTTGTTTCTTCTGCACCAACAGGGGATCTGCCCGCTCCATGGATGACTATAGGGAGTACAGAGCTCTCGCCCATTCAGGGACTGTTCTATCCTGGGCGGGTGCTTACATACCAGGGCCATTTCGAATTTGATGCATGGATGAACAAGCAGTTGGTGGATGCTTGTGTGAGTCGTTGGGGGTGGACGGAGGAGATGGTGCAGCGGTATACGGAGCAGGTCGATGGGGAGGATGATTCAGAATTGGCGGCGGAAGTGGTCGTGTGGCTTTTTGCAGATGTAGATTCATTTAGAGTAGGGGCTGTTAAGAGGTTTACAGAGAGATTTAAGAAAGCGTTTTGTCAAGGTTGAGAATAGTAAGAGATAAAAATAAATTTGATTGAAAGATACTGTCTAGACAGACCGGCGCAACAATAACCATACTACAACGATCAGCGATATATAGACAAAGCACATGATACCTGTACTTACAGGCATGCATGAAGCAAAGTTGGCCGTTCATTTCCGTTCAATGACTGCGATCAATGCTACAGCAAGTCAGCCTGATACTTGGTAGAGCTGGCAAAGAAACGTACTCCGCATGACTGGCAGTTGCAGTCGTTGCAGTCCTGGGCGCACCCGCACGCATTGCAGTTACAAGGAGCCATTTCGACTGATTAATTGAGATCGAGTTGAGGTGTGTTGGGCTGTGATTGTGGTTGAGAGTTTGCTCTTGCAGGTCAAGTAGTAGTAGAGATTGGAGGTGCTTAATCTTCAACAAGAAGAGGACATCCCCTGAATTTATAGACGACATCTGGAGTCAAAAAGAGCAGAAATGACCTAATCAATGATACGTAATGACATGGACCTTGATTCCGAAAAAACTATATTCTATCCGGACCATCCGATACGATATGCGTGATGTAAATAATGGTTGATTAATACGTTACTCATTTTCACACGTAGACATGACATGATTGGGTTTCCATTAACATTAGAAACTCAAGGTCATTGCAAAACACGCCCGTAAATCAGCGCATCCACCATCTCCTCGCTATTCGCGAGCCTCGCAGCGGCCGGAACGCGGCCGATGACCTCAAAGCCAAGTCCGTCCCAGATCTTGATCGAGGCCGGATTGTTGGCAAACACGAGGTTGAAGACGGAGTATTTGTAGCCCTGAAAGTATTAGTTTTGGAAAATTGAAAGACAGAGAGAGTGAAATACAAGTTTCGGGGCATAGTCTAGATATGTCCTGCCCATGACAGTGCCGGCTCCTTGGCCGCGCGCGGCGGTGCAGGTGAGGAATCCGGCGTTGCAGACATGCGAGCAGCGGCCTATAACCATCAATTCTGTATTCAGACTACCTAAGACGAAAAACTTACCAGGGTAGTTTGGCTTAATATAAAACGTGCCCAAACACACCTCCCCCCAATCCCTCTCCCGCAGCCCTATCTCTTTTGTCTCGTCCTCGATTTCTTTAAGAGCAACAACCGCAAACGTACCAAACCAGTAATCTCGAAACTTTTCGTATGTCATTGCCTGCTCCATGGGATACGTACATCCACGCTCAATCTCCGCGGAGAACTCGGCGTGCAAGTAACTGACCAGACCCGGTGGCAGACTGGCCGCGCCGCCCGTTATCGGATATAGCGAGACCTTGCTTCGGCCATCCTTGAGAGTGTCGCGGCGAGGTTGGAGGAGCGGTGCGTTGGCGAGATGGGCCTTGGGCGCGGGGAGGGTCGGGTCGATGGTGTTTTCGAGGATGGAGCCTGGCATTTTTTTTTCTTTTGTTTATCAGAGGAATTGGAGAAATTCGTGGTGATATTTGTATATATTAATATCTATCAGTGGGGTGGCGAGCTGTCACGGTGATTCGCTGGATTCTCCTAGTTCGGAGCATCGCCGAGTCAACTGGTCCAGATGTCACAGGGCGTTGTATACAAGTGTATATTGATTGATTGATTGACTGATTAAACATCTCTACCCAACTTCTCTAGATACCTCACCCCCGAATCCAGCAACCACCACGCCGCCAACTCATGCATAAACCTCGGCAGCCCTTTCTCCAACGGCATCACCACGCCGGGAATATCCACTGCCCGCCACATCACCGTCTCACTATACACCTCAACATTTTGTTGCATTTCAGCCTCGCAAATCCCAATAACCAGCCTCCCCTCGAATTTTCCCTGGGGTACTTCAAGCCCAAATTCTACTTTTCCCGGCCGTCGTAGCAGAACTTTGTAGAGTCCGCACACTACATCTCCCTCATAGAACCGCAAGTTTTGGATATGTGCTGCGCTAAACGTGCTTCTTTGAGGTGATATCAAGCGCAAGAGATAGCTCTGTGGCAAATATCGCGAAAACGCCGTCATGTTGTGGCGCAGATACGCAGTGAGCAGTTTCTCCTCATACCTTTCCCTCTCTTTCTTTTCTTCTCCTTCCTCCTCCTGTCCAACGACCTTGCATAAAACTGTATCTCCCGGTAAATTTTCTCGGTGTACAACCCGCCACGCGCGCTCATACACCGACAAATACCGGCCCGATCCAAAAACCTCTTGTTTGTCGTCGACACTCTCGAGATTGTCCGTCGACACGCACTGCGCAGCGACCAGCCCGTGGCGCGTGAGCCGGTGCGTGGCGTGGCCGAGATTGTGGTGGAGGTAGTAGATGTACAAGCCTAGGAAAGCTGTAGCGGAGGAGCCGAGGGCGAGGGCTGTATTCGTGTTCATTTTTTTTTTTTTTTCTTTCTCCTTTCTCTTCTCTCCCTTGGTTATGTGAGTTGATGGTTGTGTTGTATGGGGGAGAAGCCGATTGAGGAGAAGATAGAGTTAAATGCGTGCGGGGAAAAAAAGCAATTTTAGATGTCAGTCAATACGACATACCAAGTTAGGAATGGATTGGTCTATTTTTATACATATGTAGTCTTACGTGCCAGGATTTTGATATTCGTATCGTTCATATTTCAGATTGATTTATTCCCAATATATACATTGAACACAGCCACACGACTGCAAGAAAATAAGAAAAGAAATCGCTAGGATATCTGACAAGTCAGAGACAAACAAAATAAATCAAGACTAGATACGAGAGAGGATGGATATCCATGTATTACAAAAGATAAAAGAAAAAAAAAATCAAGCGAGTGAGAGTATAAAAAACAAATCATCGCCATCGCGGTCGGTCGTCCAATTTCGAATTGTGACTGCCCGTCGAGCTCTCGCGACCGCTTTTCCGCAATGGCAAAAGACTTATACGCCGGTTCGAATGGCCCAAAGCTGTGCCTGGTCGATCACTCTTGCTGGCATCATCCTCGTGGGCGCGCGCAGACGATTGACCGGCATAGCTCTGCCGGTTTGTGGCGGGCGCCTTGCGCAGTTTGCTGTATGGCGGTGGGTCGAGGACTGATCCTCGAGCTTTCAGGCTGGGAGATGTCGGCGATGTAGCGCCTAGGCGACTGCCAGGCCGGATCCCCAGGCGGCTGCCTACACGACTCGATGTGCGTAGATGGCTTGGTCCGGGGGACGATGAAGTAGCCCGGCTGAGCGGGCTGGGGATGGGCAGCGACGAGGAGACAGAGCGCGAGTTGCGGCTCGAATATGTGGATTTCCCGTATGGAGACGGCGTGGCGGCTCCCAGCGACCTAAAGTTGTGGCCGGTTTCGAGATCGGCCGTGTTGGTGCTGGCGTTCCAGCGCGGTTTGTTCGGGATGGGCGTGACAGAAGACGGACGCGCTACGCGTGGGACTGGGCTCGGAGTTAGGGCGGATGTGGTAGGCGAGTACAAGGAAGAAGAGGGTTTGCGTTGCTGGTGGCTCGGGGTTGGAATGCCAGAAAGACGCCGCGAGTTGGTGACAGACCGCCCCGTGCTGCCCACAGAACTGCCACGGCGACTCGAGCCGTTCGGGTTCGGCGTGCGTAGCATACCGCTGTTATTCCCAGTCAGGATGATGGACGAGGCCGGCGAGCTTCCTGGCGTGCCAATTAGGCTGGTGTTGGCTGGGCTGTCGGTGATCACGCTGGATATCGAGTCGCGCAACTGCTGACTGCTGCTGATGCTCTTCGCAATCGACGCCTCGTCCAGCAGCGAGTCCATCACCTTCATGCTCGCCTTGAGCGCGTCGACGCGCTGCTTCATGTCCGAAAGCAGCGTCAGGATCTCGCCGTTGACCGTCAGCCGGTCGTTGACACCTTTCTGGATAATCGACATGACGCGGTCAATGGCCGGCAGATAATGAATCTTCTTTGCTTCGTAGCTCTCAATCTTCTTGGTGATCGATGTCGGGTTGTTGACAGGATCTCCCGCCTCTAAAGACTCCTGCAGTTTGCCGATACTGCGCTCCACCGAATCGCTCATCTTCTGCGCCTGTTTGCCAGCATTGCGAAAGACCAAAATCCACCGGTCCTCACCAAGCTCGCGGCGCAGGGCCTCGGCATCGCCCTCGAGTTTTTTGTAACTTGTTTCCAACCGTTTGCGCCGGTCTTCGAGCTCCTCGCACGCCGTTGGAAACAGTCTTTCGGCTCGCGCTTGGAACATGGACAGCCGCATGGGCAGAAAATCCAGTGACGCGCGCAGAGGTTGCATACGCGCAAACAGCTGCATCAGGTTTGCATCATCTTGGGGATTGCTGCTCCGAGCCGCGTCGGCGCCATTGGCCGGCACCGGGAACAGGGCGAGGCTGAGTCGCTTGGTTGAAGATGATGGAGTTCCGTGGGACGGAGACTCTTCGACAATGGTTTCCAGCTCATTAATATCTAGCCCGTTGTTGGTCTGCTCTGTCTCTGGGTCGGCCGCGAGTGACTTGTGTCGGCCTTCCTCCATTTCGAAAATCAGCCTGCTCAGATTGTCGATCTCTAAACCCACATCTCCAAGCACGATATTCCACAGCTCTTCCCACTCCATAGCCAGCTCGACCTGCGCTTTCACTCCCTTGAGCAAACTCCGGATATTGGCCCAGTTCTTCAATGTGGCTTCCATCTGCGAAACGATCAACGTCAGATCATCCTTGCGCACATCGTCGATATCGTCCCGCAGCTGAACATTCTCTATCGCCTTGACATAAACATCAACCAAACTCTCAAAAGTGGCCACCGCCTTGTCCACGTCGTCCAGGCCTTCTCGTCCGCCCGCGGCAGCCCATTCGACGTCGTCCTCGGCTTCCATTCCATTTAGCACTTCTGATGCTTTGTTCATCCATTTTTGGATCTGCTCCGCCGCGCCAATGAGGGCTCGCACGGCAGTCGGAGCGTTGATAATAGACGAGATACTCGACTCGAGGGAGGCTGGTTGGGGGAGGTTGATCGATGTAAGCTGAGATAGTTGACTGCTAAATGAGGCGCGAGAAAAGGAGAATATGGATTCGGTGCGGTTCAATCCGATGGGGTTGAAGTAAGACTGTGCGTTTGTTGACGAGGGCGTCGAGGGTGCTGGCGGCGTGTCTTTGGGAGGCAATGGGGGGCGTTGATCCTCGTCCTGGGTTGAGCGTTTGAGGTATTCTTGTAGATCGTTGAATTCCAGCTCGACATTGTGAGGTCTGGAATCGCTTACTGCTGCCATGGTTGAGGCAACCTTGGGAGCAAACTCAGGGGCGTTGGGCTGAGCAGCGGGTTGGGAGAATTTTTGGATGAAAGAGTCGACTTTGTGTGTTCGTTGCGGTGTCTTTTTTCCTTCTTCTGATTGTTTGTGTTCTTTTTTTTCTTCTGCCGGGCTCTTTGTCGGAGACTCGAGCAAATCAGGCGCACTCCGCTCTCTTTTCAGTAGTGTGCCTCCCCAAATCCGACCTCGTTTTTCAACCTTGATCGAAAGATCACGGTGCTGTTTGTCCAACTCACGTAAATGGTCTTCAGGAATCCTGCCGATGCCTCCTCCTGGTCCACCGCCTTTGGATTTCCCCTCGGTCGACCCGTTCAGCAGCTTGACACGCGCCGCCAGCCCCGGGGAAAGGCGACGGAAGATGGACGCGCGCGAGGACTCGTCCTGGTCGACGACGACGTCGCCACTGGTGGTAGAATCTGCAGCAGCGGGCGTCTTGACCACGCGGGGGACTGGTGGTGTATTCTCGTGTTGACTAGTATTCAGCGAGGTTGATCGCAGCTGCGGCGCCGAAAACTTTTTGGTTAGCGATTTGAGCGACGCACTCGCAGACGTAGACGTAGTTCTTGGAGACGTGGAGAGGGCGTGCGAAGGGGACCGGTCTGTGGTCGTGATCGTCGCCGGAGAGCCAGACGCGGGCATGGATACGAAATAATTGGGCGGGCCTGGTGTTGTCTGCTCCCTGAGCCCGTGGACGGTGATGAGCGTGGCGGCAGTGACGGGGCGGGGGCGGAGGAATGCTTTGAGCGTAGCAGTAGCAGCACTTGTAGTAGTTATTTTCGTGAGAATAGGCCTTGTAGGTGTTGTAGATGTTGCAAGTGTAGGCGAAGAGGTGGTCTTGTTGGCGACGCGAGGGCGGCCGACGCCGCGGTGGTTGGTGATGGGCCCGCTCAGGAATCGGGCCACAAGGGAGTCGTGCAGTCGCTGTGGAAAGGAGAGACCTCTCGGCTCTACATGGCTCTTTTCCAGGCTGCTGCTGGTACTGCTGCTGCTGGTGCTGGCGTTCAGGAGTCGGGCGAAGGAGGAGGATGAAGATCCCCGACGCTGGGGGCGCTGGTCCCAGCCCATTCGCGCTAGTGTCCGCAACGATAGACACTATTGTCGGTATGGTATGTCTTGGGATTTTCTACTCCATTATGCTACGTTTTTATTTAACAATGCACTGGTAATAACAGATCAATTCTACCCAGCAGCCCTGTGTCAGGCACACATGTAGAAACCGGCCAAGTTTTATATCAGTCGTGTCTGCGTCGTGGCACCATCCGCCAGCGTCAAGTGGAGTACTTACAGTACTACTATACAACATATCATTAAGAACATCAATACATAAATATTGTACAATTTGTTACATTCCCAGCCATCGCCGCCCCCAGCGATACAAAAGAATCCCTCTTCCAAGCACACTTCCCAGTCCCAGCGGCAACCCAAACCGAAACCAAGTGCCCGGCCACAGCGTCACCCTAGGTACTACCCCTAGTCCTTGTCCTTCACGTCGTACAAGTGAAGTAGAAGAAGTACATGTAGAACCCCCTCGCGTCCCAGCAAACGCCTGAACAGCCTCAACCACAATACCTGCCGTCACGTCTGGCATACTCAAAAACGGCGAATGGCTCGCCTGCAGCTCTCGATGCTCAACCACACAGCCCATCGCGCGCGCCATCCCCACCGTCATGCGCTGCGCCAGCACCGGTAGTCCGCGATCCTCGACGGTGCCGATATACCACACAGCATCCAAATCCTGCCAGCCGGCATAGGCGTGCTCGCCGCCTTCGAACAGGGACCGAAGGCTTTGCGTTGTGAGCTGTGAGGCCCAGTAGGCGGCTTCATCAGCGGGTAAGTCGTGGTAGAAGAGGTCGCGCGGGTTTGTGACCAGTTCGGCGTAGCCAGTGGTGTTGTTGACGCGCCACGATGGTGGTGGATGGCCCAGGAACGGGTCCATGAAGGCCAGCCCCGTGAACGTGAAGCCAGAGGCGATCAGTATCAGGCCGATGACATGTCCTGTGACTGCTGTCGAGCTGTTGTTGTTGTTGTTGTTCTTGTCGCTGCCGCGGCGGGTGAAGCCCTTGATTGCGCTGTTGCCCACCATGCCCCCGTACGAATGCGCGATAACGACGACATTGCGTTGATGGGTTTGTGTCTCGTGCGATATGGCTGCGCGCGCGGCGTCAATGTCGTCTTTGAATGTTGCCTCGCGGTTGTTTGTTGTCGAGGGCAGGGTGATGCATACGCATTTCAGCTGGTGTTGTTCGCGCAGGAGGGCGGTGATTTTGTCGTAGCAGGCGGGTTTGTGCCAGGAGCCGGGGATGAAGACTAGGGTTGGCGGATTCATGTTAGTATCTACATATGAGATACTATATACATATATCAATTGATGTATCGTTAGATCAAGATGTCAACTCGGCGGGAAGTTCTGGATAATGATATGCGGGGATTAAACTTAAACTAAAGCGGCCTATCACATTTATACACACGTGATAGTACATACTGGTAAGTTGTAGTTACTTAGGTATATATATGTAGTAGACAACCAGACATCACAGATCCAACATCAATCCAATGTAAATAGCAAAAATGCAACGCCAAACACCGTATGTGCAAGAACAAAGGATATAATCAGGGTATCAACATTTTAAGGATCAATGATCACTATTACTGGCCAGCGTCGAGTTGTCGAAAATTATAGGCAGCTCGCCAATCGACGCAACAGACCCCTTGCGTGGGTTGCGCAATTCGTCCATCATCTCCTCGCGCACGCCTCTGCACCACTGGAGCAGCGCTGCATCAAACTGCTTCCACGCCTCGTCGCTGCTGCCGTACACCACCCCCATCACATCCAGCTCCAGCTTCGTCTCCCACCGCAGCTCCGCCGCCTTTTTCCAGTACCGCAGGTTCTCGGCTCGCCGGTACGGTTTGGCAATGTCTTCGTGTGGTGTTTTGATCTCCCCGAAAAGCCGCCGTGATTTCCGGACTGCCTGGTTGTGCGCCCGGATCAGGTCCCGGCCATCGCGCAGACGGCTGAGGAACGGCGTCGGCAGGACGGCGCTGTCGGGGGCAACCCACGGAGGCAGTTCAACGCCGACCCCGGTCATCATCGTTTGCAAAAACGCTTCTTCGCGCTCTCGTTCTCGTCCCATCCAGTCGCCCGACACCCAGGTCCAGCTCGCGCGCTCCTTGAGCTCGGCCTCTTCGAGCCGGCGCTCCTCGTCCAACACGATGAGTACGCCGGCCATCCATTCCAGAATCACAGCGCGCTCGTGCTTTCTCAAACCTCCTGCAAAATTTCGGGCAGCCCATTTCTTCAACACTTCCAAAACCACCAATAGCTCCTCCCGGAATTGGCGTTCGCTCTTGAGTCCTGCCAGTCGTTCGACGTGTTCATGGTTGATATAGTACATCCGCGCAGACCGGATCGCCAATGTGACGACGTCCAATATATGCATTCCCTGGATTTCATGCCAGCTGGCTGGTTTGGGTGATGACGGCTGTGACGATGGCTCTGACGGAGAGAGCTCAGTCTGCGGTGATGGCGGCTGCTGATCCTCTGGGGCATCGCTTTCCGACTTCTTCACGGCCAGTGACGCCTTGTCCAAAGCCTCGACGAGATCTTTCCGGAGAACCCTGAGTTTCGGCGGCGGCGCAATGTGGTGTGTTTTAATGCTGTACGTGCTGACAGTCGGCGGCAGCATGGGTTCGTCCTCGTCAAACTCCAAATCCGGAGGCGGGCCCTCGTCCAAAGGGCTGTCGACCATGTCAGTCGCGAACTGTGGATCCTGGGTGAGCATCAACTTGGGAATTTCCTTGGGATTTCCCTTGTGGTCCTTGTCCTTGGGGCGCGCCATCTGGGCGCCCTTGCCATCTAGTAGACCCGTTCTCGCAAAGTAGTATTGCAGATGGGCGATGCTGCCCAGACACATAACACTCTCGCGGTTCTTGGCCGACTCTGCAAACTCGGCGCCCTGGGGACGGATATAACCGCGACGCTTGGAGCCACCGTTGGACAGGACGGACGACCGATTGTCGCCCGAATTGGCAGAGAAATTGGACAGCGAGGATAGGGTCGAGAAACTGCGGTCGGGCGACGGGCACGACGAGATGGCGGGGGTGGGCGAGATGGACGGCGACGGCGACCCCGCGCGCACGATGTCCCCGGGTTCCATGGTGTTTTCGTAGATTTGTATTCGTATGGTAGATGTATTATGATTATATCAATGGGCCGAGTGTGTCGAGAACAAGGACGCAGGAACTAGCAAGTGGGATGGATCTGGCTGATTAATTAATTTAATCCAGAGAATTAACTAATTTCCTGGCGTCGATCGAGTCACCTGCCTCGGAACGTGCTGTCAACAAGGCGTCGCGTCGAAGTCAGGCCAGATATTAGGTATAGTCATTAAAGAACGGACAGAAGCAATCGAAGAACAGAAGAACAACAATAAACAAATAGTAGTAACCAAAGAATCATCAAGCTGCCGATGCAACCGTCAGCAGGACGAGGATGTGCTAGAGGAAGGTTCGGCACACGGGCACGGGGCAAGGGGCGCGCTAGCGTTGCTACTATATCATCCTGGCGTATGACTAAGATCGTTCTTTTGTTCTTTTTTCTCCTAAACCCTAGCCAGTTGCAATTTATCTGGATATATGCCTTACAAATAGATTGATTTCCTCACGACGGCATTCAGTGTAAACAAATACCTACATTGGTACCTGATGTCGTCGATTCCGGATTAGCGCGTGCGGCCCGCCCCTTTTTGCCCTACCTCGGTACCGTCCTTATACAGAGAGACAATGAAGAGGAAGCTATGTTCTGTACACCAACAATGTTTGAGATTTCTTTATCTGAGAGGTATTTTAATCAAATTTTTTTTTTCTAAACCTATTTTCCTTGGTGTATCTATTTGTCGGTAATTGGATAGATTGCTACTGAGAGGGTCAATCTAATCATTTACCTTTAGAGGGGTTTCCTAGTACATTTTTTTAAAGACACCCATGAAAAGGATGTAATGGAAGCAGCAGCAGTCATGTACGTAGCCAGTACTATAACCATAGTCACAACTCTGATCATCTTTGTGTTGGCCACAATCAAGTTTCCAGTTATCTAGAAGAAAGCGCAACAAGACATTGGTAGCGCGACTGGCAGTGCTAAGCCATGAAATTCAAGTTAACAAAAAGAAAAATAGAGAAAAAAAAAAAAAAAATAGAAAGAAAGAAAAAACTGCCAGATTTCAATGCTTTATTGAAGGAATCACTGCGCTGGTGTCCTGTACTACCATTATATCTGACCCTGGTGATCGCTGGAGAAATGATTTACGAGGGATCCCGCATCCCAAAGGGGGCATACTTGCTTCCTTCATTATGGTGGTTCACACACGATCCAAAGGTCTATTAAGACCTGCAGTCCTTTAATCCTGAGAGGTATTTCGCGCGAGGCGCCTCGTAATGAGCCTGATCCAGCCAGAAAAGTCTTTGAATATGACCGCCGCCTGTGTCCTGGCCGGTATTTAGCGGACAACAGTTTTTTCCTCACCGTCGCACAACTACTTGCTGTCTTTAATATTGAAAAAGCCACTGATGAAATCCCAAGCTGAAGATCTCGTTCACCCATCCATCATAAGTCCCTAGTGGATCACGCCGAGGAATGACAAACACAAGAAAATCATCGAATCGCTCGAGACAGAATACCAAGCTCTCTCAAGAGGATTTAAATTGAGAGGGATCTATTTTGATCACGTATGATATGTCTAATTTAAAGATCAACAGTGCGAATGTAGCATATCTAGTGTTCATTGCATGTTGTCCTCCTCAAGTCTCAGCATTACTGAATATGGACTGCTTTAATTGATATCTATTTACTCTTGGCATGCCTTGCAAATTATGGGATTCTGGCCGCTCACATGTCCCACCTTGTATAGAATTGAAATCCAGCCTTAATGACTGGTAAATTAATTTTGAATGTATGCTTGCTTGCTGCCTAGAAGAGGTCACCGACTTCCCGAACCCTAGTTTCCGGATTCGGAAATTTCACTCGAGTCGTCAACATGAATGAACAAACAATTATCTACATTTTCAATAATACTTTGTGACTCCATCCTATTTACGCAAAACTTCTTCAGATTGCTGGACGCCTCATAATTTCACCGATTAGCACAGTACGTACCAATAATAGCTTACAGTGGGGCCAACACTTGAGAACGTAGTATTGGAAATAGAGACTTCCATGACTCATTCTCCATCGCTCAGCCGCATATAAAAACCTCGAGTGCTCATCTGTCTGTCAATTTTTTCAATCCAGTAATAAATAATAAAATGTCTCCCACGAAAACTGGATACACCCCGTCAACACCCTTTGACGAGGGTTACCTTCCTGTGGACGAGATCCACAAGCTGTTCTACCAACAGTACGGTAAAAAAGATGGAAAACCAGGTGAGTTAACCCCTCCAAACAAACTTGAATATCGTCCTGACAAGACAGTTATCTACCTGCACGGCGGTCCTGGTGGCGAAACCTCCAGCGACAGCACCATCTACTTCGACCCAGCCATATACCGAATCGTGCTTCTCGACCAACGCGGCGCCGGCAAATCACTGCCCCCCGCCGAACTGCGCAACAACACTACCTGGCACTTGGTCGCCGACATCGAAGCCCTGCGCGAGCACCTCGGTATCGAAAAATGGCACATGGCCTTTGGCGGCTCGTGGGGCTCGACGCTGGCCCTGTGCTACGCGCAATCTCATCCAGAGCGCGTGGGATCGCTTGTGCTCAGAGGCGTGTTTACTGTGCGCCGCAGCGAGCTGCTATGGTCGCGCGGTGCGGATGGGCCTGCTGCGCTGCTGTTTCCGGATTTGTTTGAGGCGTTTATTGATCATTTGCCAGAGGATGACCGTGCAGATCCATATGCTGCGTACCATCGCTTGCTGACAACGGATCCGCCGAATGAAGAAGCGCGCTTGAAGCTGTTGGCGGCTGGTAAAGCTTGGAACGCCTTTGAGTTGGCTACGGGCAGGCTCAATCCGAGTCCAGAGAGCCTAGATGACCAGCTCGAAGATGAGCGCTGGTTGCTGGCGCATGCGCGTTTGGAGATTCAGTATTTTGTCAATGCCGCGTGGTTGGAAGAGGGGCAGTTGTTGCGCAAGGAGAATCTGGACAAGATGCGCCATATTCCGAGTGAGCTATTCACCATAAATGTCAGTTGAATAAAAAGGCTAATTGAGTATGTAGCTACGATTGTTCAAGGCCGGTATGACATTGTGTGTCCACCCAAGACAGCTTGGGAGTTGCATCAAGCTTTGCCAGAGTCGTCCCGGCTCTACTTTATTCAGACTGCCGGACACAGTGCAAAGGTGAGTCTATACCCAGCATATGAAGTTACAAAAGATGATAAACTGACAATGACAGGAATCTGCCACGGAGGAAAAATTAGTACAGGTCTGTGACGAGTACGGGAAATTGGATTTTTAGAACAAGTTCAATATGTATGTCAAAGTCTATTATGGTATAATGCATAGAGCGGGGATAAAAATTTGAAAAAATCCAGCCGTCAAACGCCTTTTATGAATAATAATACATCAAATAACCTCTTCTCGCTCCCAACCCGTAGGCTTCGTCAAATCCACCCCTTTGCTCGGCCGCGGCTTGCTCTGATCTCTAAAGATCGCCGTATACGGATTCGGGTCCGCCTTCTGGTTCAGATTGCCCAGCGTATGGTTGACCTCGCGATGCTTGGCCTCGTCCGCCCGCACATACAACATCAGGTCGTGCATCGTGCGGTGGCCCTCGGGCATATCCCAGTACTTGACCGCGATCTCGGGAGCCTCCATCTGCGCCCATTCCGGTAAATTGCCGGCTTCGATTTCTTCGATTATGCGTGTGTATGTGATGACGGCTTCTTCTTCGAGATAGCCGACGAAGCGGTGGCAGGTGCGTGGCGAGACGAGATACGACAAGAACAGTCCGTTGAAATATACACCCTGCGCGCCGAGCACCATCAGACGCATGAACAGACCGGGCTCCGCGATCTTCATAAATGTGAGCAGGTGCATGCGCTCGTTGTGCGCTTCCTCGAGCAGTGTTTCAATCCTGAAACCAATCAGTAAATGTCCCAAAACAGGAAAAGAAAAGAAAAAGGGAGAAATACCATCCGTTATCCCTCTTCATCGTCCTCAAACTGCGCAGATGTCGGAGCATCCCTGCAACCATACCTGGCACGCCGGCCACACTCTCCAAAAACAGAATCCGGTTCATCCATTGCTTTTCAGTCATGCCAAACTTATCGCCTTCGGCCGGATGCTTGTAACGTGTAACCGTGTCCATGCCCCAGCGCAGCACGCGCGCCATGGCCAGCGCCACCCAGTCAGACCAGTTGCGGACAGCACGGTGCTGGATTTGGATGTTTTTCATTTGTTCTTCGGTGTATCTATGATTGACTGTTAGAAACCCTGCCCTCAGAAAAAAAAAGGAGTTTGGAAAGGGTGCATACACAGGATGCCGCCAACCCGATTCAACTTCCACAATCTGTTTGGTTTCCACTTTGGGAAAGAATTCTTTGATGGCTTCTTTGGGTTTCGCGGAGGATATCGAGCGTGTGCTGCGTTTTGAAAATGTACTTGCATGGTTGTTGTTGCGCTGGTAGAGTCCTGTTGCTGGTGATATGCTGGTGGTGTAGCTCGCCACAAACATGCGAAGACATGTGGCCTTGGGCAAGGCCGTGGCCCGTAGGGGTGCTGTAACTGTAATGGAGTACATCAATGATGTGTGAGAGAGTCGTATGAGTTCAAGTGTGAAAGTTGATGTCTAATTGATAATATGATAATCTTTGGTTGGTATGTTCATGTACTACTTTGAAGTTTGAACAGGTAAATGTTCCTTTTATATCAAAACCATCTACACCGGCGGCCGGGTCAGGCCAACACGAAAAATATCAGGCGTCACATGGCCACCTGAAAATCCAGTCATCCAGGAACAAATTTAATTCAGAATGTGTTTTTGATGGTAAACCAGATCTCGGATGGCGATAACATTCTCCACTGGCATATAGCCTATTGACAAATTTGATACCCGTGAAAGACCAATACATGAAACTTGAATGTTGTAGCACCTGCGATATGGCATATTCCACAAGCTAAAAAGAACGAAAATAAATAGTATTGCACGCAGAAACCACTTTTTATTGTTCTGATAAGTGCAAGCACCAAGAAATTGCTTCCCATTATCCTCCTAAAGACTGCATAGTATACAAATAATTGAGAATTGTAGAGTCCGTTACCGTACCATACACAAATCTGACATCGGGTAATTTAGGATGGGCCCTGTTGGCTTGCTTATTCAGCCGAAAATGAGCCGGACGTTCATTTCTATTATTATCATTATCATTACTATAATAGCCTCATCGACTCATCGGTGAAAAACAATGTCACTTGACTTGCGTGTGTTCATCGTCGAATCTCAAACCCTCCCTCGTCCTCTGCTGTCTCGATTCCGGTCTTTTCCAGCTTTGTCACATGGGCATAGCGAGGCCCCTGGTCGATGTCTTTGAGGAGTTTCTGTACTTGTGAATCTTCGCCTTGCACTTCGCCTTCCACCTGTGACTGTTAACTTGACTCAAAAATTAATGAGCTAATTAGAGGGGTTTTCGCTTACTCGGCCATCGAGGGTGTTTTGCACCCAGCCGGTGATGCCGTACTCAGTTGCTTTTTTGTGGGTGAAGTTTCTGAGAGATTGATTAGAGCCGGGGGAAACAGAGAGAAGAACATTTTCTATACCGAAAGTTCACGCCTTTCGTTAGTTAGCAAAAAGGTTGATATGTGCACTATTGTATGGAAATGTTGCATGCATACCTTGAACTCTCCCGTGCACTTTGAATTTTACCTAGAGGATAAACATTAAAAGTCTTCATTTGCAGCTAAAAAAAAAAAAAAAAAACCATACCCTGGTTAGAGCCATTGTGTTTAGCGTGCATCCGCAAGTGTTGGAAGTGTCAAATGTCAAGTTGAAGCTTTCAGTTGAGCTCGAGACTCGAGACTGATATCATCGCCCCGCTGTGGGCCCGTCGAGGTGGGTCTCGACGACAGGAGTATAGGAACTTAGGAAGTCCCTACTGCTCCGTATCCGTACATTATAGATTTACTATTGGACTTTTCTTGA
Organism: Talaromyces sp. R2412; assembly: GCA_023626135.1. Lineage (NCBI taxonomy): Eukaryota > Fungi > Ascomycota > Eurotiomycetes > Eurotiales > Trichocomaceae > Talaromyces > Talaromyces sp. R2412. The sequence goes on along the minus strand of JAMAGK010000031.1, from coordinate 223,439 downwards.
GTCTTCTTGCATAATAAAATTAATGAGACACCAGTGACCTCCCCATGGATCCATTTAGATTATTGCGCATTAATATGAGTTTTGCATAGCCATAGACACAAGTACGTATCTGGTATCGACTGCTTACACGTGATTGGCGGCCACTGTAAATCACACTAAGCCTCTAAAGGCTAGCAGTATCAATATCACGTGATTTACTGTGGGGGCCAATAGGAGCAGGCCTCCCCTAGAGCTTCGCCTCAGCCGAGCAATTTCCCATTTAAAACACTGCGAGAGAGTCACTTCATTGCCTCGCAATGCGGCTGCTGCAGGCGCAATGACTTTTCTCCAGACCTTACAGAGGATTTATTCTCTCGACACCCTCGACACTCGTTTAACCGTCTCCTCGACTACCCCTCTCAAAGCCGTGTCTGACTCGCGGCAGTCGCCATCTCGCGAACCCCTCGTCGGAAAGGATGGCCGCGCTCAGGACATTGCGGCCAGCGCCCAGCCGTCGAAATGGAACACGGCCGAATTTTATTTCTATGGCTTTGTTTTTCTGACCATAGTGCCTCTGATGTTCAAGACGGTCATGGATGTGTCTCAGGGTGGGTGCTCAATTGAGTGGAAAACAAGTTGCTGGTTCCTAACTCTTCCCAGAGAGTTTCCCGACTTATCCTAATTACTCGAAAATACTGTCGCCTGGATGGGTTCCCGGACGCAAAGTGGTATGTTCTTCATTCATTTTTTAAAAGTGACTTTGCTAATGGTGATATTCAGGACAACTCAGATGCACAGTATGCGAGCTTCAGAGACCACATTCCGTACCTTGTAGTCCTGCTCGTCGCACACCCCCTTCTCCGCCGTGTCTACAATCTTTTCCACCGCGTTGATACGCAGAGATCTCAGGACGGCTCCAAACTGCCGGCTGCAAATGTCGCCGCAACAGCCGATGCTCGCTTGAAACAGCGCACTGTATTCGACTTTGGCTTCTCCATCGTGTTTCTATATTTCATACACGGACTTTCGATTCTCAAGATCTTCTTCATTCTCTACATCAACTACAAGATCGCCAAGGGCCTTCCCCGACAGTATATTCCCGCGACTACATGGGCGTTTAATCTTGTCGTCATGTTTTCGAATGAGCTATGCAACGGTTATCCGTGGTCCGATATCATAAGGCTTTTTGTGTCGGCAGAAGAAAATTCCAGCTTACTCGCATGGGCACAGTTTCTCGACGATAACAGTGGGTTGATCCCACGATGGCAGATCCTTTTCAAATTCACTATTCTGCGCTTGATCAGTTTCAATATGGACTATTACTGGAGCTTGAACAATGTATCAGGGAGCCCGATTGAGGTAAGTCTTGGCATTGTATTTGATCATGGCTCTCGCTGACCCCCCTAAGAAGAAGCAACTTGATCCTTCCTCATTGTCGGAGCGGGATCGTGTTTCTGTGCCGGCAGACCCTGCGGCATACAATGCGCTCAACTATGTCGCATATGTGCTGTATTCGCCTCTCTACCTATCAGGGCCGATTATCACATTCAACGACTACGTCTCTCAGCAGCGATACCCATCTCCTACCCTCACGTTCAAGCGAATACTGATGTATGCGATCCGCTTCTTTCTGACGCTACTCTGCATGGAACTTGTCCTGCACTACATATACGCCGTGGCTATATCAAAGACCACATCAGACTGGTCCGCCTATACGCCCGGTCAGCTCAGCATGCTCGGCTACTTCAACCTACACATCATCTGGCTGAAACTGTTGATCCCCTGGCGGTTCTTCAGACTGTGGTCCCTGCTCGACGGAATCGACCCTCCCGAAAACATGGTCCGATGCATGTCCAACAACTACTCTGCACTTGCATTCTGGCGCTCGTGGCACCGGTCTTACAACCGTTGGATTGTAAGATATCTATACATCCCCCTTGGAGGTGGTAACCGATCACGCTCTACCAACAAAACATCATTCTCACCCCAAAAACCGTCGCTAGCCGCTTCATTCATGTCTCGCGCACGCGGTATTTTCAACCAGCTCATTGTCTTCACTTTTGTCGCTGTCTGGCACGACATCAACCTGCGCTTGCTGATGTGGGGATGGCTCATTACCCTCTTTGTACTTCCCGAAGTTATTGGCTCTCTACTCTTCCCTGCATCTAAATGGCGCTCGCGTCCAACCGCCTACCGCATCATTTGCGGTATTGGCGGCGTAGGCAACGTGCTCTTGATGATTTCTGCCAATCTGGTTGGCTTCGCGTTAGGATTGGATGGGTTGAAAGGCCTGGTGGCTGGTATTTTTGATTCTTGGATGGGCGTGCTGTTTACACTAAGTGCGTGCGGCATTCTTTTTGTCGGTATTCAGGTTATGTTTGAGGTGAGGGAGAGTGAGAAGAGGAAGGGGATCAACTTGAATTATTAGGCCTTTTCTTGGTTTAACGTGTAGATTATGGTTACATATGTAGGCTTACTTTATGGTCTAGATTTGGAGTACTGCTGGTGGCCACTAGAAATAGAACAGTATATTCAAGACGAAGAGGGTATCTACAAACATAAAATATAAAGCATAAAAAAATACATCGATTGATCAGAAAAACGCCCCACACCTCGAGTCCTCATGCACCTTGTAACAATCCAGCCCACACATCCGCACTCCGCAATTCCTGCACTTAATTTTCCCCCAGTACCCGCATATCGTACAAAAATACCGCGGCGGTCTCCCCGTCGCCGAGGGTCGTGCGCGTGCTGCATTGTATGTAAGTGCCGGCTCGCTGAGGAGAGCGGCCATCAGCCGTTGTGAGGGAGGCCGTGGAAGATAGGTTTTGAGGAGCGGATCGTTGTCGTGTGCGGTTTTGATGAGGCCTTTGATTGGCAGTGGTTCGGCGACGTCGGTGTCGATTTGCATTGCATCTCCATCAGCTGTGGCTGTGTCCTTTTCTTCTTCTTCTTTTGGTTTTTGGACTGCTGTTTTTTGTTGTTCCGTTTCTGTTTCTGTCGCGGGGGTCACAGTTGAAAGCGATTTCCGCGTCCGAGCCCGTTTCTGACGATCTGATACTGGAGCTTCAACGGGCGGTGCTGGCTTCGTAGTGACAGGCGTCACACTTCGTCCAGCAGAAGAAACTTTGGCAACCTTGGACACTGGCGTGGCCGCCACCGGAGTCGAAACAACAGCACCAGCACCACCAAGTCCAACCCCTCTCCCCATAGCTCCAATCGACGCCTGATGCGCCAACGCTGCCTCTTCATCATCCAAATGATTCTTAAACGTCTTCTGACTCTGCAATATGCGCCGCACATTACTCGTCATCTTGGCCCTCGCTGGCCGCCCATGATCAACACGTGGCGCCGCATCTTTGCGGACTGGAACCGCAATATGCACATTTTCGCGATGGTTTTCGCGGTCTAGTTCAGCTAGGTGTCGGACGATGGCCTGGTTCTGTCGCGATGTGAGGTTCGTGGCGCGGCCGCCGGGCTCGCGGATTCCGCGCTTGCGGCCGCTGGCTTTGGTGGGTTGCGAGCTGCTGCCGTAGGACGTGTCGGGCACGTAGGCCCATCCGGGAGTGGCGTGGGATTTGGAGGTTGTTAATACTTCGACGAGAGGCATTCTGGATATGTGTGTGTAAAGGGTGAACTTGTTGTGATGTGAGGGTGTTGTGTTCATTTTCTTTGCGGAATCGGGGGATCGCCGGGAAAGAAGTTGTGTTTGCAGCGTTTGCATCCATGACGATCAACTATCAACTGCCTACCTTTGTACGAAGTAACACCTGTGTACTGCATTGCCAATTTTTAATGTATGGTTAAGCAGTATGACATTGTAAAGAAATCAGAAACTGAGTTGAATATAGATACAACAACAAAAAAGAAGAGGCAAAAACGGAAATCTCACTAGCGCCAGCAATGCAATTTGTACAAGTCAACAGCTCTCAGTAGCTCTCAGCAGTTTGAAAACAAATAATGACAGTAAAACTGTTTCTCCTCGGTTTCATATTCAAATCACGTCATGTCTTCACTTTTTCTTATGCAAGCTGTCCAGCTTTGTCTCCAACTCGGTCACGTATTTGTTGAGCTTCTGGGATGCGTTTTGCAAGGACTGGAATGAATCATTAGCGTCAATCAATAAGAAATGAACCTTGTCAGAGCCAGAAGACACAAACAATGACGAGCACGAAAGGGGTGAAGGTATCCCAACTGTTCCGGTCATGTCGGGTTCATTCAGAAAGATGCAAGGTACAAGGAAACTACTATGCTTCACGCTTCCCTCTTCACACACACGTACATAAATATCATCCGTTAGCATCTCATTAGACACTCTGTATTCCTTTAGAACGTAGTAGTAAACGGAAACGCCGGCAGTAACGGTGCCGAGGAGAAAGCCAAACAGCCTATTTGTAGCACAACTGTCAGCGCAAGAGCATAGAACAGGTCATAAATATATATGCATATATGTGTATTGAAGATGGTTTCAATTTGACTTACCCCCCGCGAAACGCTCCAACGGGTTTCCGTGCAGGCAGCGCATTATTGCCACCGGCGGTGTTGCGGATAGGCGCGGTCGTTGAGAACGACCTCGGCAGTGCGGCCACTCGAGCAGCGATTGCAGGTTGCTGCGAGCGAAAGGCCGGAGCGATACCCTGGCGAATCATGGTGTTGATGGTTTGCAATATGGTGTGTCTGTGTCTGTGTCTGTGTCTGTGTGTTGGATAGGAAAATTGGACGTCTTGTCGATCGAAGCTTGGGTGGATGGATGACGATGATGGATCACTGCCGCTGCCAGTTCTCCGCAAAGCGCTAACCAGGCTGGGATTGGCGCTAAAAGTGGGGATCAAAGATCAATTTCTCTTGAGTCTTGATAACCTCAAAATTAAATCATGAGCTCGGTATTTTTAAACTCGGAAATAGCGAATTGTATACTTATATTTTGGTTGTGAAACTTACCAAGTCTCTTATGTATACAGCCACCATCTAGCTAGAAGGAACAATAGACTGCAAGGGTATTCTAAGATACTTGATATCCCAATTCGAATCTATACACAGTTGCGCAAAGAACATCGCAAAAAACATGTAAAGAAGAGAATAAAATAAGAATAGAAAACAGCTAAATATTCACATAACGCTCTAGTTTTAATCAGCTCGCCATAGTGCTCTCATTGAAAAGATCTGCCAGCAAATCCTCGATGCAAGCCTCAAGATCGGGAACACCCATGCTGTACGTATCCTCAAAAGCCTGGATGCTCATGTGTCCAAAAAACGGCTTCAAAATACGATCAATGATCTCATCCTTGGGTGTCTCTCGGGTACGATCGGAGTTCAGACTGGGTTTCTTAATGTCGCGTTTCTCGCTTAGATCGCCGGGTATGGGTGACACTGCCTCTCGCGTGCCGAGACTGCGAGATACTTCGTCTGCCAGTGCTACGGGCTCCCATCGACCAGGTGGATAGATTGCATCGATGGTGTCTGTGACAAAGAGCCATTCTTGCAGTTGGAAGTCGTCGGGGACCAAAAGCAGAAGAATGTCCAGCAGCTTACACGCCTGCAAGAGCGAGTATGGCTGGTAGAGGTCTGACTGCTGGTGCTGAGGCACAGCATATATAGCCTCCTGTAGCTCCGTGTTGATCACAGGCCAGAAGGGTGCCAGGTGAATCGTCGAAGTTTTGAGAAGGAGCGCTCGAAGAACCATGAAGACCTCGGCTCGGGTAGCCGATGATGGTGACGACGAATGCGTGGCCTGAAGAAGATCCTCTAGCTTTTGCAAAAGGGGTGGAAGATCTGTGACAAATTGATCTTCAACATTGGACAGGATTAGCAGAGCGATTCTGCGTAGGTTGAGCTGTGTTTTGCGATCAGCTTCTAGTCTCGCTGCTGATGCCCCCACGCCAAACATGATACCAGCTGTAGCTGGTGGTGTCAACCGAGACAATAGTTCAGAGAACCGATCTTTATCCACAAGAACCAGTTGCCGCAAAAGGCTCATCCATCCAGATTTCACCAAATCCACATGGCACCCAAAAAACTTGGGGTCGTTGAAAGCATCCCCAATATCCTTTTTCCAAACTTTGGAGCTTGCAGATATTTTGGAGATATGCTGCAGTAGCCCGAGAACGTTCTTGGTGATATTGTTTGGGAAAAGGCGAGAGCGAAAAATCGGCGACACGACGTTGGCAGAAATGCTTGATATTGCGTTTGTGATACGGTCGGTCTCGCCCAAGGTTGTCACAAACGCCGGCAACGACACGGTCAGGATGCTCAACATATCATCAGGGCCCACTTGAGATGGAGGCAACCCATCGTAATCCAATGATGGTCGGTTAGACATGCCTGAATCTTGAGACAAGCCCATCGGCTTGCTTGTGAATATAGCTGCCAAAAGTCGAAGCAAAAGATCCTATATAACATTAGCATCGTAGATTGCATTAGTTTTACATGGAAACGTACACCAAGTTCCTTTCTCATGCGGCGATCATCGCCAAAGCTTGTATTCTCCATCTTTGACCCTAAGATTCCAGCAAATTCCACTAGACGCGAGAGGATTTGTCGATGAGGGAACGGGTTTGCGAGTACATCCCGCAAGAACGTTGTACAGTCTCCCCAAATCTCGTCAAGCACATCATCGTCAAGAGACCGCGCATATGTAACCAAGAAAGCTGCCAGTTCAGATTCAGTAATGTTGCACGCGAGAGCAGATTTACGATTCGGGTCCAAGGCAGCCGGGTTTGTGCGGCTATATATGGAATTGAATATAGCCGGAATGATCACCTTTGGTCGAGCCCTGTCAAGCGTATGGAGGAGGTTGAAGATGTGCGAGGAGTTGATTACCCCGGCAGAGTCAGTATTGCACCAAAGCTCTACTAGCGTTTCAAGAGACTCAAGCGCCTCGGCGGTAAACAAATGTTCTAGTAAACGACGTGATCTGTTTCTCATTCTCAAAGAGGTGTACTGAAAGGAAGCGGCTGATTCTGGATCGTAAGATGCGCCGCCTTTGTTGCTAGAGCCCCACGACCAGATAGAGAAGCAGAGTCGAACGGCATCTTGGAAGCATAGCAAAACAGTCAGCCGATCATTGGCCACGTTTCTCGTTTGTGCTCCGTCCGAATTGAAAACATTGGAAACCATGTTTCCGAAAAATCCTTGGGGTTGGTCCGGGCTTCGGATAGCTGGTGTTGTCACCTCCTCAGCATGGAGCCGTTCATGTGCCGTGGCTATGCATGTCTCGAGGCCGGTAAGTAGGATGATTGTCACGTACTCGCACCGGTCGTCTGGCCAATCTTCTGTCTTTTTGAAAATTTCTTGAAGGTTAGAAAATGAAGACCGTATTTCTCTGCAGAAACATTCAACAAGCATTAGGAGAATCTGGAATAAGGATTCTCCGTAGAAGGGAAGACTTTCGCTGAGTAAAAGAATCCACTTCTCCAAACAACCTCGGGATTTTGGAGAGCTGATGCCTTTCAACAAGCAGTCTAGCAACTGTTCCGGGGGTTGCGGTACCGGGGGCGCTTGTTGCACCTTGTCCACTCGATCCGTACTCATAGATAGAATTGAAGCGCTCCTTAGAGATCCTCTAGACCCCGCTCGTCTATGCTTCAGATTACCGGGAGAGGGCTGAAGATGAGCGTATGTGGCTTTGAGAGCTGCGAGAAGGGTTTCAATAGTGGTGCTTTGAACACTATCGCTGCCCTGGTCCAACGCATTAGACAGTTTCTCAATGAGAATGACATGTATGTTAGTGCTAGTTATTTGCTCAGCACCAAGGCCTAGCAGTAGCTGTCGAAGTACTTGCAGGGCCATGCGTTGCAACGCCTCTTCTTCTGTATCAATTTGACTACTTGTTGATCCACACAATGCGAGTGCTATTTCAGCAATCGTAGTCTGGATACTTTTGTCCTCAACGACGTCTGTTGTTTGTTAGACCAGTTGTGAGTTGTTGATGCGAGAGCCACTCACCTTCAGGAGTCAAAGATTCGCGAGCATTTTCGGTAGGATGGAGGGAATGAGATAAGAGAATGACCCATCCATTGTGAGAAAGTGCCGTCAGCACGTTCGACAGAGTTTGAAGTAGATAATGACATTCCCGACGATCATCCGATGACACGAGCCCACTCTTCTTCCCTGGTCCAGATTCAATATCAACCAAAGCCTCCAGTGATGTGACGACTATAAAGAGAACTCTGGTTCTAATTAGCAAATGTGAAATCCTGGAAAGTTGGACGAATTTACCTTTGTACAGATGGCGTGTCTTGTATCCAATCGCGGACCAATTGTGAGACTTCATCAGTGGGCTGAGTCAATGAATCCAAAATAATGAAGAGAGGACGTTGAAGCAAAGAAACATGATAGAGAGAACGGTCATTTCCTGAAGGCTTTCCATTCACATAGTGTTCCTCAGCAATCCGATTTGTCGAGGACTCAAGGTTCAACTGGTGACTGTGATTCCAGAGCACGAAAAACTTTTCCACCCGCCCAGTATTGGCAAATTGATCAGAATCTTGCTCAACCATCAGATTCGTAATCGAAGACTCTACTATATGATCTTGCCAGGTAATGGAATGCAACATCCAAAGACAGCGAACAGCTTCAACATGGAACTTAGGGCTTTGAGGAGACAGAAAAGTCCATAAGCTCCCAACTAATGCAGGTATCAGGTCGCATATCTGCTGATAAGTCACGTAGTTGCCAGGGCTGTGGATACTGTAAAGAGCAACGACGGTCGAAGCAATCGACGAAACGACAGAAAACTGTTGGGTACTGGGTTTAGTAACAGTGAGTTTCAGATTCTCGTGGAATGCGGTAATGAGAGACGAGTCCGCCAGAATCCGGGATTTTGGCGTCTTTTTCAAAAGTGCCACCAAGAGATTCAAAGTCTCTTTCACCGACAAATTAGAATGAGCGTCTTTTAATGAAGAGATAGACAATTTATGTGCTGCACGTAAGATCAATTCAGCAAGGGTGCGAGGAGCGAAAGGTAGCGGTTGAAGCTCGAGGCTCTCCCTGCTATGATCATAAAATTCACGAACGCGCTGCGAGATCACAGAATTATCGGGTTTTTGTTGATCGTTAGCGGGCGTTTCAGAAGCAGCTTTAATCAAAAATGACCGTTCAGGAAGTAGATTTAGCAAGAAATTCAAAAGCTTGACTAGATGCTGAAGAAGAGTTTTGTTATTCTCTGCATTCGACTCGGGTTGAGCTGATAGAATCTCGTTCGCTTTGGTCAATATGGACAGTGTCAACAACGGAACATGGATCAAAACCATTTCTTCTTCGCGGACATTGAAGTTGGAGAGGATAAAATAGGCAAGCTTCAGGTCGTTCACTTTCTTGTCGAAGCTGCCATACCGGCTTTTGAGATCGATATCAATCAGATATAAAAGTTCCGAAAAGATCAAGCCACTTTCTACACCGTCAAAAAAAGCGCTAGCGCTTCTGAATACTTCCTCAAAGTGCGGTTTGGCAGCTACTTTCTCGTATGCTTGGACGTTTCGCATGATTGAGAGAAACACCGCGGGCACAACGAAGCCGCCGACCTCCCAGCGATCCATAAGTGACAGCGCAATGCGTAGCGGTCTACTCCTTTCCGACGGCTGAGGTGACCCTTGATTGATCATTTTGAGAATTCCTCGGATCAGCGGATCCAAGCCGAATTTACTAAAGTATTGTGACTGTGACTGCTCCGGCGGGCCATCCGTGGAAACCGAGCGTTCCTTTTCATTTCCAGGATGAGGAGACTCCACAGGAGGATTTGTCGGTTCGGGGCCCAGAAGCCAGGCCCATAATCTTCTATTCAGGCTCATGTCTCGACGAGTAACAACTCCAGTGGCAGCAAGAATCAACATTTCGAAATCATCCCGTCTGATTTTCGATTGAAGGATTGGAGAGTGCAGAGGCAGATGTGTTACCAGCATGTCGAGGAAGTTACGCTGCACGAGAAGCTGGTCGTCCGCTAAACCACTGGCAAAGCATCGAATGAGAAGACCGGGCTCTGGGGATATGACTGATTCTGCAACTGCTGCCGAATCTGTCGGTATCTCCTGGGTCTCTTCTTTCTCAGAACGAGCGTTCTTTGAATCTGTGAGCCCCAGTTTTGGCAGATGTCGGTAGAGATATGCCAAAACCCCAGAGCGCCTGCTGGGGTTTGTTATTGAAGCCAGGAACAAGCACTGCCAAAAATATTGTCCCCCGGCACTAGGATTCACACTAGATCTGCGTGTGTCCATCTGGCTCGCAACGGTACGGATCTTGTTCAGCGTACGAAGGGTTGGTTCAAAGTCATCGCTGGTTTCTTCTTCTAGACCGGGAAGCAAGGCGAGGATAATAGCCTTCAAGGCAGGGCGAAGAGCCATCGCTTCTAGTTCGGGAAGGTATGTCTCGAGTAGAGCTATGAACAACGGTCGAACGGAGAGAGATGCGAAAGTCAGGGTTGGCGCTACCCCGGGGAAATATAGGGACAGGTCTTGTGAAAGACCTTCAGGCTGTAAACCAGACTATTAGCAATGTCATACGATTATAAAAGACAAATGCAACGCACCTTTATCAGCCCGAATATATAGGTGTAAACCTCCAAAGCCTTCTGGTGTACACCAGAAGGTAATGACGGATTCAAGCATTGTGCCAGTCTCTTTGCGACGGTCACCTTATGAGGCACAACTGGCAAGTCAGGGGGGTGTGATTGAAGTGCCTATAACAATTAAATCAGACAATCTCCATGAACCAGGGATTCCAGAATGCGTACCTTGAGGAGGCGGCTCAAAAAGGAGATATAATCGGCCCATTCCTGCAGAGTGGTGTCGAACAGCGACAAAGCGCGCTCGACTGTAGACGCATACCGGCGGTAGTTCTTGTCCTTTTTCAAATGTTCTTTGGGCCATGTCAGTCTTCTGACATCTGCAAGTCTCTAACCAGAGTACAAACCGTCATTTTTGTTCCGGGGTCGCGAGCGAGTGAAGGAGCTATCGGAGCTTGCGGGGGAGTCGGCTCGCTGCAAGCTGCCTGGATCCAGGCTCATGATGCCAATGTCGAATTTGCACTTGAGGTGCGATGCCTCATAATTTCCACATCGAGTCGGCGGAGCTCGATATTGTGTGTTCGCAATGTGGTGAGGAGCAGCAGACTCGACTTTGTTGTAAACTGACTGAGGCCACGCGTGCGGCTTCGGTTTCTCCGCAGTCACTTTTAAAACAACTCAAAGGAGGAAGCTACGTTAGCGACCGCAACTACGTCAGTCTCTCCCCGCCGCAACAACTTCTTGCAACTTCTTATCTTCCCACGATGGACAACACATAATAAGTTGGAAAGAAACAGATAAAAAAAAAGTAACATATTTGGCGCCTACAGTGAGCCTGGTGGGATTGACTTGTTTTCCCACCATGAAGAAGGATGGAGACTAAAGCAGGCGGGCCTTCCACCACGACACCGGACGGCCAGTCAGACCAGCATGACACGAATGTTTCGAAGAGCCACGGCGATGACAAGCGAACTGACAGCAGAAGTTTTGAGGAAGAGCGACCTCCTCTGCCACCGCGCCCTGAGACCATCGATCTCCTAGATGAAGCCAGCGCTTCTCATCCGTCAACGGCACGACCACACCTCCAGTCACAGGCGACAACGGCCTTATCGTTGAAGGATATCTCCCGGCAAGCGAATTCAGACACGTTTGATACTCTCCTTCCTGGTTTTGGACGCACCTTACTGGGCCGAGGCTTGCAGGCGAGAACGAGTTTGAGCCAACTGAATAGCACTCGTGGGAGCGAGGCTGGCGACACTGCTAGTATCAGGAGCTTCATAGCAAATTCCGAGGAAGGACAGGATGAGAGTATCTTCGGTGATTTTTCTGCAGGAACTGCTCATCAGCTGCATGCCGAAAAGGTTGGGGTTCTTAGCTTGCCCGAGTTTCCTCAAGATGATGGTGATGACGAATTCGTGAGAGAATTCGACGACATCGGAGATCTGGATGAGATTGGCGATAATGAAGGCACGCAAAATTTTCCAACCATGTACAGAGTAGTGGCTGAGAATGCTGACTTTTAGGTAGAAACGCTGCTTCAGAAATGGAAAGAAAAGCGGAAGCATTACTTAATTCTGTCCGCTGCTGGTAAGCCCATTTATACTCGACACGGGGATGGCGGCTTGGTATCCAGCTATATTGGGATAATACAAACAATTATCTCCTTCTACCAGGAGGGCGACGACCCATTGAGAAGCTTTGTTGCAGGCGACACCAAAATTGTCATACTCTCGCAGGGTCCTCTTTACTTGGTGGCCATCAGTCGCTTGGCAGAGAGTGAAAGCCATCTCAGACTCCAACTTGATGCACTTTACATGCAAATTTTATCTACCCTCACACTTCCCACATTGGGCCACCTTTTTTCAGTTCGGCCTTCCACGGATCTCAAGCGGCCTCTGCAAGGATCCGAGACTTTACTTTCCTCGCTAGCCGATTCGTTCACAAAGGGCTCTCCAACAACTCTCCTCTCAGCCTTGGAATGTTTAAAAATACGAAAGTCGCACAGACAGTCCATAAACAATGTTCTGTTGAAGACGAGGGCTGAGAAATTGCTGTACGGTCTAGTGGCAGCTGGTGGTCGACTTGTCAGCGTCATTCGCCCCAAGAAGCATTCTCTCCATCCAGGTGACCTACAACTTTTGTTCAACATGATTTTCGAAGCCGATGGTGTGAAGGCCGGTGGTGGTGAGAGCTGGATACCCGTTTGTCTTCCAGGTTTCAACAGTTCCGGCTATCTATACATGTATGTCAGTTTTCTCGATGTACGAAACGAAAACGGGGACATTTTCAACGATGAGGATATTGTAAAAGATGAATCTGTTGCAATCATTCTTATCAGTCCGGACAAAGAGAGTTTTTTCCAGCTGCAGGACATGCGAAATAACATTGTCGAGGTAAAAAGCACTTTCTTTCCAATCTGAAGAAAAATCTACTAATTAGTGCTGATTGTAGCAAATGCAAAAAAATGGGAGCATGAAAATCATCATGGAAGCAATAAAAGGAGGCAGGCCAACGCCCACAGATATTGTCCCTGGAACTGTTCTGCGCCATTTTATATACAAATCCCGGGCCCATGTCCAATTTGTGATGTCTTCATACGAACCCGAATTTACATCTCTTACTCGTCATCGAAGGTATTTCTTTTCATCTTTCTGTTTTTTCAGAGAAAAATAAAACTCTGACCTGCCTGGAAGATTAATATCGATGTATAATTCTCTCCATGAAAGCGTGCATGCCCGCAACACACATGTCAAAGTACACCACAGCGCCAGCAAATCAGCGAGTGCGTTTGCGTGGGTCAGTCCGACGTTTGAATTCTACTGTGTTGCCGGCCCAGACACGAATCGTAATGCTCTCTCGCAAAGCGCGAACAAGATTATCCAGTGGATACGGAAAGAGGAAGAGAGACTGTTTATTATTGGCGGTGCCGTGAGTTGAGCATTTGAGCATTATTTGACTCTGTTGCTAACTTGCTCTACTAGGTCTTCTAAGATATCAATTGAATTCAGAAAAGCAGCTTCACGATCTTATGAGATACGGCTATATAAACGTATGTCACGACTTTATTAGCTATAGATTTCACCTTTCAAGTTTAGATGAGAAATTTTAACAAATATAGAAACGACATTAAACACACGAATCAGTCTTTTGAGGGAAGAATCTAAATATTTTATTATTTTTTAGTGTTTCTATACTGTAATAGCCACCTCTGATGCCTTTCTAAGTCTATTCATAACGGCCGCAGCGAGATCGCCTTCCTCGTCGTGGATACCCTCGACATAAATTACATCTACATTAAGCCCGTCCAGCGCGCGCAGAGCAGAAAATAATCCTCGAGCAATAGCATCTGCACTCGAACCCAGATCCAAGTCGAATACCGACGCTGCCAAAGAAGAGTCGGCTCTGTTGCTGATACCGGTGACATCTCCATCCGACCTCATGGAAATCTCGCGGATATTGATCGTGGATTGGTTCTCTGATGAGGTGAGTCCAAGAGCCACAGGCCATGTCCGTGTCCGTACGATGCCTATTTTACGCGCACCGCCAGCAGCGGTTGCGCTTTGTAGATCTTCCTTCACACGGCGCGTAATTGACGAGATATCCGAACCGGCTTCGAAAAGAACCACCTGTGCTTTGGGAGAGTAGTGTCTATATTTCATACCCGGTGCGCGTGGTGCCTCTTTGCTCTTCAGTGCGCTATCGTGATATCCTACTTTGACGTTCTCCCAGCCCGGGCAGGTCTTTATCTCTTCAATACCTATTCCACCTGGTCGAAGTATGGCCGGCGGGTCGGATAGGCCGTCGACCACTGTGCTTTCGACGCCAACGCCGCAGGATCCTCCGTCTAAAATCAGGTCGATTCTGCCTTTAAGATCATCGTAGACATGTTGAGCGGTCGTTGGGGACGGCTTGGTGGAGGCATTCGCAGAGGGAGCGGCGAGCGGTCTGTCAGCGACGTGAATGAGCAGACGAGCAAACGCAGACGAAGGCATGCGCACGCCAAATGTGGTCAAATTCGCAGTGACTTCCTTTGCCAGGGGCGACCCCGCGGGATTTGGCAGAAGAATGGTCAGAGGGCCAGGCCAAAACCGCGAAATGAGGGGCTCGTAGATGGCGGGGATCTTGTTGCTGTTGCTACTGTTACCGTTTTCTGTCGCGTGACTAGCGAGTTCGTTCGTCTGCGTTGGGTTCAGTATTCGACTGAGCATATCCAGCGAGTCGACATGAACAATCAGCGGATTATCAGACGGCCTCTTCTTTGCCTTGTATATTCCCTGCACTGCAGCACTCCGCGTCGCATCCGCACCGAGCCCGTATACCGTCTCCGTGGGGAATCCAACAGGTATCTCGCTCGACCGTAATGCTTCTGCGGCTTTTGAGACTGCTGCCGCTTCGGCTGTGCCTTTGTTCTTCTCGCTTGCCCACCATTCTGCAATCGATGTGTTATCGGGTGCTGCGTTTAACCGGCGCACCGGCAGTATCTGGGTCGGCCTTTCAGCCATGGTGCAGATCCTGCGCCGGAAGCGGCAGAAAGCGAGTCGAGTCGAGAAATTCAGTGTGGCAAGTCTCGGTCAGCGCGAGGCGAGACGCTGGGTGTTGGGTGAGTCGAGGTAGTGAGTGCGGCCGGTATGGGTGTTAGGTATGCGGTCTTTAGCCAATGGTGGGATGAAGTTGATCCTCAGCGGTCTGGTGGAACATTGTCTAGTCCTGGCGGTCGTTAGACAACGATTTCAATCTCAAATTTGTGATTCTGGCGGTGAAACTGCATGAGTTCTGAAACGTTGGTGTATCGTGTTGGTCAGAGGATGAGTTGATAAAAAAAAGTTGCAGCTACTTTTTACACTTTTAGCCGCCCCGCTTACCGCTTTCGATATACTACAGCATTTTGATCGCAACATTTGTGTGCTTTACTTGCCTGCAATGTTATTATTTGGTTCACATATGTAAGTATAGGATATCAGCTTGGTCATCAAGTAGCCAGGATCGAATTGTACCAAGGAGATAATTGTATATATAGTCTAGACGTTCTACATGCATATCATCTTATACCAGATGCGAACCTTAATCTAAGCTGGTGAGCATACGAGCATCCTTGAATCCTCTTCAATAATAAAACCAGCCAGCCGATCGCAGGATTTCATTACATGTGTATTCAATGCGGTGAGCCATAGCTGTCACGTGGAATTCCGGTGACGAGATGGGGAAACGAGATTCTCATCATTTCATTCCGCAAAGCATCTCATTATTCCGCCGTTCCGCAATCAACTAGTGGTGCTTATAAATTGTGCTGTTGCTGCCTGTTGCTATACCAAACAACGCTAGACACATTTGATTCATTGACATTAATTGACTTCTTCACCAACAGAGCCCGCATGATCCAACACAAAACCAGTAACAACTGATTTCCAACATCATGGCTGCAAAGTTCTCTACTGTACCCCCGAATGCGAAAAGCGCACCCTCGCCCTTCGCCGTGTCCATCCCGGATGAGCAAATAGACGAATTTCGCACTTTGACAAGGCTTTCGAAATTGGCTCCGCCCACATACGAGGGGTCTCAGGCAGATCGTCGATTGGGGCTGCCGACGGAATGGCTGGCCAATGCCAAAAAAGAACTACAAGACTTTGACTGGTAAGAGTGCTTGAAAATGACTATACGGAATAAGGCCTAAGAGTTCATAAAACTAGGAGAGCTACCGAGAGGCATATCAATGACTTTCCGCAGTTTACGTATGAAATTGAAGGCTTGACGATCCACTTTGTGGCGCTATTCTCCGAGAGAGAAGATGCGAAGCCAATTGCCTTTCTTCATGGATGGCCTGGTAGACCACAATCCCCTGAAATTACAGCTTCAATTAAAAGAAATTTCAACTGATTTTTTTTTTCTCTCAGGAAGCTTTCTCGAGTTTCTCCCTCTACTTTCTCTATTTCGAGACAAGTATGAGCCTAGCACCTTGCCCTATCATTTGATAGTTCCATCGCTTCCTGGATTCACGTTCTCGGGCGGTCCACCAATTGACACGAACTGGACTTGTCATGATATGGCTCGAGTTGTAAACTACTTGATGCTTGAACTCGGTTTTGGCACTGGGTATGCTGTGCAGGGAGGCGATGTTGGCTCCAGAGTTTCGCGTTATCTTGCTGTTGGGTATGAGGCTTGTAAAGGTTCGTTCGTCTAGTATCCAGAAAACTTAACGTATGTCGACCGCTGACATTAGTTTGTAGCCGTTCACTGTACGTGGGATTTCTTATAACATAACTTCCCAGTCACTCATACGAATTCAGTGAACTTCCTTGGAACTAAGAAGCCCCCCGGCATTGGAGAAGAAAAGCTCTCGCCTCTCGAGGAGGAAGGCCTGAAACGCGCAGAATGGTTTGGGACCTATGGGACTGGCTATTATTTCATGCATGCTACGAGGCCTAGTACAATTGGACACATCGTGGCGAGCAATCCGGTTGCACTTCTTGCCTGGTATTTTCCTACTTCTACTAAACTTTGAGAAAAGCAAGCAAGTCAGAAGACTGATTGAAGCTAGGATTGGCGAGAAATTTCTAGATTGGCCTGACAACAGCAACCCTATTCCTCTAAAGACGATTCTGGAGGAAGTCTCGCTCTACTGGTTCACCGAGACTTTCCCTCGGTCTATCTATAGTTATCGCGAGGTAAGTTCCCTGTTGCTAGTGGAGACCCAGTCTCATTGTTGTCTAGCTCTACCCGCCACCGGCATTGCATCCTGCGTTGACCCCCGAATACTATATACATAAACCATTTGGCTACTCGTACTTTCCGAAAGAAGTCATGCCTGTCCCTCGATCCTGGGTGGAAGCGACTGGAAACCTAGTTTATTGGAAAACGCATGACAAGGTAAGGATATCACCATGATGTCGACTTCATAGACTGACCATGAACGCACTGCGATAGGGCGGCCATTTCGCAGCGCTGGAATATCCCCAATGCATTGCAGAAGATATTGTGGAGTTTATAGAGCAGGTTTGGCCTAAGGCTTGATTTCTGGTATGATGTATACTCTCCAGTGTGGTTATGCACAATGAGCCTGGCAATGAAATAGAAATTCAGTTATTATCGCATTTTAGATTTCAAGAATTCAAAAATATAAATATCCCAGTAAAATTTTCTCCCTATCAAAGTATTCAAACCCCGTTTAATTCCAATTTTAGTCCATCGGAGGTGGCCGACGACGGGTCCGGAGCAACGTTAAGATGGATCGATCGCATCGAATCAACTCGGTTCTTAATGCTATTTTTTATCTCAATCAAATTTGATTGCGCCGGTATCAGGGACCAGGACCCACAGAAGATATGCTATGAAATAAAATAAATAGCTGGGCCTGGTACCTGACGGATTTTCTGTCCAAGTACTCACCAGGCTCTCCAAAGTCTGCATGTATAGAAACTCAAAAGTGGAACCTCACATTTGTCCCACACTTTTGATTCCAACCAGTGGACGACGCAAGCAAACATGTGCAAAGACAGCAAAACCCACAGTTTCCTCCAGCAGCTGCCCAAATGTGAACATCACGTTCATTTAGAAGGATGTTTGACTCCAGAGCTCATGTTTTCGCTCGCAGCTCGCAACGGCGTGACACTGCCAGACCCGGACACAAGACCAGAATTCAGCTCTGCCGAGGCGCTGTATGAGCGATATGAGCATTTTACCTCGCTCGACGACTTTCTGAGTTATTATTTTATTGGCATGTCCGTGCTGAAACAGCAGGATGACTATGAAGCGCTGGCATGGGAGTACTTCCAAAAGGCGCATGCCGACAGGGTCCATCACGCCGAGGTTTTCTTTGACCCTCAGGAGCATATCAACCGAGGAGTGCCGTATGAAACGGTGGTTATGGGGTTTAAAGCTGGGTGTCAGCGAGCCGAGCGCGAGTATGGAATGACCACGAAACTGATTTTGTGTTTTGTTAAACATCTTCCGGCGAGCGATGCCAGCAAAGTGTTCGATTTGGCCTGGGAAAGGGGTGATTTTGAATCGGATGTTTTGCACGGTATTGGCGCGTCGTCTTCGGAAATTGGTCCCCCAAAGGATATGTTCAAAGAGATTTATGCCACCGCGCATTCAAAGGGCGTTCAAAGGACCGCCCATGCGGGCGAGGAAGGCGATCCGTCCTATATTGTAGCTGCTCTAGACGCCTACAAGACACAGCGAATCGACCACGGAATCAGGTTGATCGACAGCCCTAGTTTGATTAAGCGTGTTGCTCAAGAGGAGATTCTTCTCACCGTTTGTCCAGTGTCCAATGTCAAGCTGCGCTGTTTCGACCACATCAGTCAGGTCCCCATCAGGAAATTTTTGGATGATGGAGTCAAATTCTCGATAAACAGTGACGACCCGGCTTATTTTGGAGGCTTTATTCTGCACAATTACTGCTCGGTTCAAGAAGCATTTGGTCTGAGTGTTGCGGAGTGGAGGACAATTGCTCTGAACAGTATCCAAGGCAGCTGGGTTGAGCAGGACCGGAAGGCGGAGCTGCAGAAGCTTGTCGAGGCGCACATAAAAAAGCATGAGGTTTGAGCGGAAATTTGAAGCATATTCTTAGGCTATGATCCATTTTGTTCAATATTTGATAGTATATCCATTGATGCATCATGATTCCCATGGGTTGCGAGTACCCATTGACCGGTCAACTGGTGCATACATATGTGTAAATCAAGCCCAAATTACCAATAATATACAGAATATTCCATAAATTTTAAATCGTAATATCAATTACACTGTATTTGTCGTTAGTCTCTGTCCCCAAATCTTCAAGGTATTGATGCGTCGATGACTAAGCACTATCTCGCGTTTTATCTTGTTCGTTGTATCATATCAAGGTCAACAAGACACTGTCCACACGGCTCATGTACAAAGCAAATCCTTCCATCCTTTTAAACCTGTCTCGCTACTGCCACCAGCCTCTGCCATATCTAGCACTGCGGGCAACCATGTCGACAACCAGCACCTCGGTAGCCGATCGCTACAAGCTAGTCTTCTCAGTGCCCCATCCCCAACTCGAAGCATGCAAGGAAGCCATTTTCAGCACAGGCGCAGGCGCATTTCCAGGAGGCAAATACACCAAGACCTGCTTTCAGACACCCGGAACTGGTCAGTTTTTACCTGGAGACGGCGCGAATCCAAACATTGGTGCTGTGGGCACGCTGGAACACGTGGAGGAGATGAGAGTCGAAATTATGTGCGTTGGCAGGCAGACTATGCTGGATGCAGTCAAGGCCTTGGTCAAGGTCCATCCATATGAGGAGCCTTGGTATGAAGTGTATAAGTTGGAGAATGTGTAGCCAGCGCCAACTGTATGGTTTGACTCAGGTTTGTTGAGCCACTCATTTCAATGTCGGGGTACGAGGAGCATAACGGCCGTACACTAGTGTATGCATTATGACGAGCAATTGATCATACTTTACTAAAGAAAAGAAAAGAAAACAAATAGAAAAAAAAGATGTAGAGAATAATACTGGGAAGATTGAAAATAGACTCCTCTGATTGGCAGGCGGCGCTGACGGCGGGGCCAGAATTACGCGGGCTGTGATTGGACCGGGCAGCTTCCCTGCAAAGGAACGTCGGAAACTCGTTCGCTGCTGGACGATGAACCTCGTCTCCTCCCACCACCTTTCGCCTTCATCACCACTGCCAGCAATGGCTTCCAAACTCTTCCCCGCCGTCGCGCGCTCTGCCCGCCAGTTCATCCCACAGATCTCGCGACCCCAATGGAGGTCCTTCTCTGCTGGTCCGCAGGTCCTTAGCGACACTCTCCAAGTGGTAAGTAACGTCAGCCGATCCATCCGAGAAGCAGTCTATCCCCCTCGCTCGCCGCCAATGCTGGCATTGAGGGCTGTCTATGGCTTGCAGCTTGGAACTCTGTCTGACTCCGTTGTTTTTGCGTCTTTTTAGCACCGCAACAAGCCCGATAACAACCCCTCCATCCCGTTCAAGTTCAACCAGGACAACTTGAAGATCATTGACGAAATCCTCAACCGCTACCCCCCACAATATAAAAAGGCTGCTGTCATGCCCCTGCTTGATCTCGGCCAGCGCCAGCATGGATTCACGAGCATCAGCGTCATGAACGAGGTTGCTCGGCTTTTGGAGATGCCCCCTATGCGAGTTTACGAAGTCGCGACTTTCTACACCATGTACAACCGGGAGCCAGTGGGCAAGTATTTCGTTCAAGTTTGCACTACGGTAAGCTTAGTCCTCCTGGGTATACTTCGGGGTTTTTTCAATGCCTAATCTCTTTCTTCAGACACCATGCCAACTCGGTGGATGCGGTAGCGACAAGATCATGGAAGCGATAACCAAGCACCTCGGCATCACCGCCGGCCACACGACAGAGGACAACCTTTTCACCTTTATTGAAGTCGAATGCCTGGGTGCTTGTGTCAACGCCCCTATGGTCCAGATCAACGACGACTACTACGAGGATTTGACCCCCGAGTCCGTTGTCTCCCTTTTGACTGCCCTGAAGGAGTCCGCCGTCAGCGGATCAGGCAAGGTCCCAGCTCCTGGACCTCTCAGCAACCGCGAGTCCTGCGAGAATAGCGGTAAATTGACCAACTTGACCGAAGTCAAGTGGGACCCAGAGACAATGATGAGAAAGGACGGACAGCTGTAAGCGGAGGAAATAGTCAAAACATGGCATTTTCTTTTTTTATTTTATTCCTATAATCATGCCGAAGTCGCTTTTATAGAGCTGCGCTTTTGATTTTGGCACCGCGAATCTTGGGAGAAGATGGTTCAAACGTTTCCATATGTCCTGTATAGTATATCTTCTCCATATTTTTTGTTGTTAACATGAAAAGAATTAAATTATGCATACAACAGACCGCTCTTTGTATATTTTCAGCTCATAGGCATTATAGTAGCCCATCTACATGCTTTCGCCGAGCTTGTGGGACCAATGAGTGGCTCCTTCCTCCAGATGTCGTCTTCCACCTACCTTAATCCAGCTTCACTCTGGCTTCTACCCTCTGACTATTTCCACCTTGAACCTCGCTATGTTCGAATTATGCTGCTTCAATTGGAATTGATTGAACAAGATGACTCTGCTCGGTCTCAAAATAACCGGCTTTACAAAATGGGACAAGCTCTCGTTAACCAAAGCAATTCTCAGGCGTTCCCAATAACCAAATGCAGGACACTGAAAAATGGAAACAACAAATATACAGCATGTTCAAAACAACGAAAACACGACAACACGGTACAAATACTCAGTGCAAATTAACTGCTTTCCAAAGAAGCGGCCACGCACGCAAGCCAAACCTACTTCCACTCAAAAGTCGGAACCTCAAAGCCTCTGGTATCGTCCCTCTGGAGTTGATCGTCTGAGATGAGATCATATTCGCCATTACTATGCTTGACAAGAGTCCTCCCGTCTTGTATCTGAAGAATGCCGACTTCCATTGTGTTCAAAGCGAGCAAATTCCATATGTGAACTTCTTTCTCCTGTCCAAAACGAATCACGCGGCCACTCGATTGGGTCATTGCGCTCTGGTATTCGTACATATTGGTGGCAGCATATGTACCGAAGAAGATGACGTGGTTCGCGTTTTGGAGGTTTCTAGGCGGGATGTCAGTGACAACTATCATTTTAAAAGGTGAATTGAAACTTACAAGCCGGCAGAATTTTCTGTTCCCAGCTGGAGGATGGCCACTCTTTTTCCTTTTGCAGAGAATTCCCGGATTTTATTTCGTGCGATACGTCCAGACATTCCCACAGACACATGAGAGATTCCTCGACTCTCAAGAGCAGACGTGATCATGGGCTCCAAATCTTTGAATTGTATGAAAAGTATCACCTGGTCGGTTTTGGGAATTTTGGCCGGATCTTGTAAAAGTTCGATCAAAGCCTGGAGCTTACTTCCTCCTGGAAATACAGGGGTGTCGACCGGCTGACACATTCTAAAATGGGCTCCTGGAACTGCATATTCTCTATTCACTGCCGCACGGCACTGGTCAGCAGCACATGTCTTGCTTTCTTGGACACTTGCGAGACACTCTGGGCAAACAAAATGTCCACATTTGCCTAGTACGCAGTATTTATGAGAGGACCTTCCCTGTGCTCTGCGGCCGCATCCATGGCACTTCACTGTAGCGTTTGTGCTTTGAAATTTATAAGCAGCTCGGACAAATCTTAATGATCGAAAACGCTCAACCAATGCGAGAATATTCACTCGAGCCTTGTTTGCCCATTGCCGCAACTCTTTCTCCCTTTCTGATTGACCTTCCGGTCGTGGTCTGAGTGCTTCGCTCATAGCAAGTGGCTTGGGCCGTTTCTTGACATTTTCGCCGCGATTTAGAGTTCCTTCATGGCTGTCATCCTCATTGTTTTCTTCATCACTTTCGTCGTCTTCGCTCGAATCGCTGGCCGGCTCTGTATTGGGCAGCGCTGACCCGGGTAGAAGCCAGAATTGTTTCCAGTCATCTTCCTGGTAGTGTTCAAGGGCATGATTGATCAGCCGACGAGCTGCCTTTGAAATTGTGCCATCGCCATAGTCGTTTGAGTTGATGCTTGACACCAAAGCATCGAAACGAGGATCTGTTTTTCCAAGTTGATGATATAGCCACGAGACAGCTTTAAATTGTGCCGCTATTTCAGAGCCGATAGTGGTAACCTCTTCCAATCTGTGTTCAACAAGCTCCTTTGTTGTTGTGATGTCGGCAGTGGCAGAGCTCCATTCAGGCCGAACGGCGTAAATCGAAGACCTCTTTACCAAGCTTTCTTCAGGAGTCTTGCACGTATCTACGATCTCACTGACTCTCCCTCGCTGGTCATGGCCATATTTCTCCCTCTTTTCCATCTTTGCCTGCGGGTTGTACGACTCATAGTACAGCTTTAGCTCGAGATATAAAATCCTTTCGACAGCTGACAGAGTGACGGCATTATAGTGTGTGCGCCATTCGATTTTAGGTATGCACGGAGTATTCTAACTTCTTGGTTAGCTTTCTAGATGCCGTGCAATTTTAAAAATCTCTTACCTGACGCATGAACACATCAATGAAATGCTGAGCAAGGCTATTCCGGCGAAAGTGCCATCCTTCACTTGCCGGCTCCGTGAAAAAATGGAAATTTTCAGACTCTGCAGTGGTGAGCTACTTTCCAGAGAACATCAAATGGCATGGACACTTACCAGATCGCTTATACTTGGCCTTGTCGTAATCTTCATCACCGGCTCTTCCAATGAATACGTTGATCAACCGAGCCATGCGTTCTGCTGCTGCAAAGCCTTTGATCGGGGGCGTCCCGGATAAAATCCACCGCGAGCTTGCTTTGAGGGTTGCCAACAAGGCATGTCGGTCTGGGTTCAGATACGTGAATTCGTCTATGACAAGCCTCTGAAACCGGTACATATGGAAGACGGTTCCCTCAACATTGCCCATTGACATGTTGCTATTCTTCGCAATGTTGAATTTCTTGCGCAACTCTTGCAACCGGTCCGATGATGATTTTTTGTTCTCTGCTTGTTTACCCCTTTTAGGTCGACTTGGAAGAGTGACAGAAGGGCCACTCTCAGCGCTTTCGGCAGCCTTTCCTCTTAACCTTCGCGATGGCAAGTAGCGATTATAAGCATCAGTCCCCCAGTCCAAGTCTTGCTTCTGTTTGATTGCTTCCAAGTAGGCCTCTGGGCCCTCGGTCTGTAAAGTCTTCACTTGTGACTCAATTGATCCAGACACGTCTTCGAACCAAGCTTCAAACATTCGCACATTTTTCGCTTTAGGCGGCGATGGACCACCAGAAATATCCTCCAACTTCTTGAAATAAGATGCCCCTGAAAACGCTGACCATGAAACAAGCACGATATCAGCCCGCTGAAATTGCTTTACTGGGGTTGATGATAGTGTCTGGATGTTCCCAATGCAGAGGACAGTGTATTCATTCTCTCCAAGGAATCGGACAATCTCACTTTGCCACTGGTCAAAAAGTATATCGGGGACCACAATACAAGTAGCTTTGAGTGGAATAGCATTCTCGCATGGATCTTGGGCCTCGAATTTGTCTCTTAGGTGCTGGATGTCTATCAATCCTAGGATAACAGCCGTTTTGCCGAATCCGACTTGGTCAGCCAGAATCCCACCTTTTGTTTTGCGATGTACAATGACCTTTACTTCGGCTCTCCAGTTTAGAGGCTTCAGAATTGCTTCCTCCACTTCTTCTTCAGGGAATGGTTTCATAGTTCGCGCTTCGCGAGACAATGCCCAGCGAAGGGAACGCAACTGATCTTCTCTAAGCTTGATTTTGAAACTTGGAGGCTGTGGCGCGATCATGCCTCCTATGTTGTTCAATACGCGAAAACTTCCTGGCGGTGTTAAATCCGAGTCATCATTGTCGGTCATACGCCAAAAGAACTCGGTCCTTGTGTCGTTGTCATGCCGATGGGCAATTATCCGACATGCTCGATGCAGCAAAGTTTTGACGTTTAATCCAATGCACATATGGCCCGTCTCACTGGGATTAGAGATGCTTTGGGGCTGAATTTTTGAGAAAAGGCGGAATGGCCAAGGTCTGAGTTTGTAGTCACGCTCGCATCTGGCTCCATCAACAGGATCTTCAACTGGGCGCTCTCTTCCCCGAATGACTGTCCAAGCCATTCTGGGCTTTTGAGGCGAACACCGCTGGCAAGTCTCCATCCTGGCATGTTTCACTGTTGCCCAGCTCGTACGTGGGGACCAGTCTGTGAATCGTGACCATATCCAAGAGAATTTTTGCATCTCGTCGAAATTGTTCATGTCTATTACCTCCCAATTTCGGCATCGCTTCCACGGTACATTAGAACCCGGGAAAACATCTGCGGAAACGGCGACCAGGGGCACATAGCAATCGTAGCAGTTCAAAGATTCGATATCAAGATCCACTCTTGCGTGCAGAATTCGACAACGAACTTTAACTTGATCGCTGATGTTGGCCAAAGACATATGTCCGGCATGCATCCAGCGCCTATGAGAACCACGTACGGAACATGAATCGGAGGACAATAGTTGTTCATACTCCCATTTGTTGTCGAGCTGCAAAACAGCATCTCGTTGCAAGTCATCTGTCTTTCTCTGTGGATTTGGAGAGAACACCCACGAATCAAGTTGCGAGGGGCCCAGTCGACGCGGGTCCAAGAAGAAAAAAAGAGGTTGCTTGTTTTTCGGGCTATCGACTCGTCGATGAAGAGATTGTGACGCTCCGCCGCAATTGGGTATACGCTCATACTGGCCTCGAATATCCATTGCCAAATCCTGCGCGATCTCATCATCGCAATCAACGACAATATGACTCCATACTTTTCGGCGAGGCTCTTCTCCAGGGAGGCCACATACAATTTCGTACGAAGGTAGCAATTTCCCAGAACCTCGGATTGTGATGGTTTCCTCGTTGCGTGATAAAGGTGTGCAGATCTGCCAATCTCCACCCAAAATCGAGCCACGATCATACAAATTATCCATTTTCGCAATTGGGTGACGCAGGACCTCTCTGATGTAACTTCTGTAGGGCTCTTTGGGTGGTGGCTTTGCATAGAGTAACCAATGGAAACCTTGGGAATCCATGGTCAAATGGAGAATGGAGTTACGGCCTTCGTATAGGACTTTCCACACCTGAGACCTTTTGATTGACTGGAAAAAGCACATATCCCGACAAGCACGAGTAACAGCCTCGCGAAACTGATTCCATACTTGTGTGCTCTTCTCATCATCCGTCATATACTCCTTCGACATCGCCTCATACATTGCCGTTGGTAGCTCTGGGGGCTTGATTATTGCTGGTAACAACCATAAGAGCAAATCACGAATTGTTTTTGGCTTCATTCGAAGCATGAGTTGAGACACAGGTATTGGCTGATAGTTGTGAATTGGGTTGGTAACACATACAGCACAGGCTGTGATCTTGCAGTCCTGACACTGGTAAAGCCCGTATCGTGCCACTCCGTTTGAACCCTCGCAACTGCACAGACTGGCAGCTAGCCCGGCAAGAGCTTTGAGCTTTGAGATAAAGTTCCTCTCGAGTCTTACCGATGGAGTAAAACTTCGGTCTGCCACGAGGTAGGTGTTCATAAGCGAGGGAGTTGGCGAGGTGTCGTTGTTTTGCTCAATAACAAGAGTAGAAACATCGCGTTCAGGCACGAAAATGAAACGTGAAACTATGATCGCAGACAAAATAGCAGATGCAATCACGGGGGTACTCATTGCGTTGCCAGCTAGGTCCTGCATCTGAGATTGCGTTTCTCGAGTCAGGGACAGACGGCTGAGTGGCATTCCCTGCAAGATCAATAGCTCGCGGCCTTGGATTTGGCTTCCTCGAGCTGTTGCATATAGCATTCCGCAAGGTGTTATGCATCCTATGATGCCCATCGGTCTATTATCGACGTCGCGATCCACGCCTTGAGAAATGTCGATGCAACGGCTGCGATAGAGTCAATCAGTAATAGATTTTTCTACAGCAAGTCGACTGCCAGCAAACTTACACTTTGAAACTGTTGTCATATCCATGGAGTGCCAAGGTACGCAGATGGTTGACATCAATTGTATCCCAAACGCGTTCCACTTGAGAAAAGAACCATGGTCGATCCATCCATGTGGCCGGCCAGCATTTCCCGGCCTCTTGCCAGTGCGTGATTGGTCTTCCGTTTCCAAAAGTGGTCTCTCTGCGCACATCTGCATGTCTGATGGTGTAGAGAGACCAGTTTGTTGTCGATTTAGGTTCAACTCGACAAACCCGCTCGGTCTTTCGTTTCTCAATCACATCGTCGTCGGCATCGATGAATTCGGTGAATGGAGAGCTTGCTCGACGCTTGAAACCTTTAAAGACAGAAACCCATTCATCAAGTAACTTGGCACCATCTGGTGCTAGGGCTTTCTGGATACAAAGCGCGTAGCATCTTTCTCGCGTCTGTGGCAGGTAAAAGTCCTTGGTATCGACCTTCATGCTACGGAAGTGGTATCCGATCTTCTCAAAAGCCGGTCCGATCTGGCTCCACGGTGCATTGCTGAGGTTCTCAAGGACTACTATTCTGGGGCTGTGGATTTCACAGTATGCTAAGACTGCACGGAGAGTGTCGTCAGATTCGCCTCGTTGGCCGAATGTTTTGCGCCAGTTGTTCAGGTTCGAGTAATCCACGCATGAGAAGCCGGCAACAAGGAGATCGGGTTTTGTTGGCACCTCTCGCTTTGCACCATATGCAGTGTGACTATTTAAGAAGATTAGCAGGATTGTTTTCTCCAAAACTGTTGCTATTCACATACGCTTCTTTCTGGTGCAACTCTTTTACGTCCTTGAAGAGAATAGGAGGATGGAAGTTTCTCTCAATGAAAGCTTGCTTGAACTCGACAATTTCGGCGCTGAACAGATGTTTGAATGAAAATGAGGTGATCCCAACCCTTTTCAATTCTGTGATTTGCAATATCTCTTGTTAGTATTGGCTATTAGATTAGGAAAGGGGGGAGGAGTGTTGCCCACGTACGAGCAATGACCATTTCGAGCGCTAAAATCGGACTTTCCGTGCCTGAGCACATGGTAGCTACACGAAGCTCGCGTCCCCCAAGGCAGTCTATGAAGTCTGAGAACTTTTGCTTAGCAGCGTGTATAGTGATTTGCTGGAATATCTCATCCAGATTGTGAAGAGGCGGCAAGTCTCCTGCCAACCCATTTTTCGGAGCAAATTTGGTTTTCATTTTGTCGACATAGTCGATCTCAACGAATTCACTTTCAGGAAGTTGCTCTTCTTCGACTTTTTGTTTCTTGCGAGCAGGTTTTTTAACACGGGCACTTGAAGCTGAGGCTTTTGTTGGGCGGCGGGCTGTAACGTCAGTCTCGCCATCGCTGCTGCTTGCACTGAACGAGTCTGGATCGAGTTCTGTGTCAGAACTTGATTCGGATGCCTTGCGCTTGGTCTCATTTTGTGTCGTAAATTTTTGGCCGGAGGTTTGACGGCCTTTGGGACGAGGCATGGTGTGTGTCTGGTCAAACCCTCACTTGGTGCAGCCCAAACGGCTCAGTGGGATACACTCGAGGTGCAGCACAAGCCCTGAATCAAGGCAAAAGTGACTCTCGAGGATAAGATTCAACTTTCTTTTACAGTCAAGATGCAAATCATTAAGTAATGGTTGCGTGCTAAGGGTTAGTAAGACCTGAAGAAGGAGAGGTAGTGAAAATTTGAAAACACCATGTAAAGGATTGTGGATAAGAGAAGAAAGAAAAATCCTGTTTGGCAAAAAAGCCCTCGCATGGAGCAGGCAGCTTGGCCCTGCTTGGCCTTTGTGCATTTTTATTATAAATCAGGTAACACGATGTGCTGTCATGGCGATGAGATAATGAGGTTCGTGGGTATACAAACAGTATCTATTACGGTTGGGTGAACAGATTCAATAATGACCTTATAGCTATGTGTGAGCGTTTTTCACTACTTTTAATGAGTACTTAATCTTTATATAGTACAAACAATATATATTCCAAGAATTATATGAAAGAAATAGAATAATTTTAAAGAAAGCAAACAGAAACTCCCTCAAAGCTGGATTCTAAGTCCTTAAACTGACCCGTCTTGAAAGATTTTAGTTGAATGCATTGACTTTTAACCCCTGCCTCATGGCAAGTTCATGCAACTAAAGGCTTAGAAACAAACTCGGGTATTCGTATTGAAGGTCAAGGCCAACAAAACAGAGTCTTGATAGATATAAATACATTGCAAAGAAATCATAGTCAAAACAGTCCCAAACTTGCGCCAGTTCGCCACTCCCAATTTCCGCCGCCGATACGATGCCTATATAAAAGAAACGAGTCCAGAATTATTCTTCTTAAAGCTTGGATCTGTAAAAAAGACACAGCCAACAAGATCATCGCATGCCGCCCTGAAGTAGTTGTTGCCGTAGCAGAAGAATTTGACTACGCTCGACTGGCGGCAGAGCATCTATCTGTGCTTGTGGCATGCTTAGAACCTGTTGAAGTAGCTCTTCCTGTCCTGGCATTTGTTGGGGAGCTGCAGCTGGTTGCTGAGGTTGTGGTGGAGGTGGTGCAAACGGAGTGTTGTGGACGGGAGGAGTCGACACCTGTCCTGGAACTGCTCCATAGGGCTGGTATGGCAGGTTTGTCTGAGAAGGAGGAGCTGTTGGTTGTGATGCTTGCTCAACCACAGAGCCAAGTGTGCTGTAGTCGACGAGGTTCATGAGAAGCAGAGCTTGGAAAATAGCATACGCTAGTTGTGGTGCGGTTCGGAGAAGCTCCGTTGCTCGCGCAGGATCTGTGACTGCCAACGATTTCATTTGTGAGAGGACATCGAGCAGTTGATTTGGAGGAAGTTGCGATAACGTTTGAGAGATTGCATTGGGACAGTCCAGATGCGGCGGGATTTCTACACCCGGTGGCAGAGGGGGGAGAGAACTCGGGTTTTGCATCGGCGGCTGCTGTTGGTATGTCGGCTGCGATTCTGAATAGTCCTCTGGGACCGAGTCCTTTTCGTTATTATGAGGCCAATCCACCCGAATTTTGCGTCCCATGATCTCGTAGTCGTTCAAATTTCGCACTGCCGAAGCAGCAGCGTCGGCGTCCGAAAAGTCCGCAAATCCGTATCCTTTTGGCTTGCCTGTCTCTGGGTTCATCATAAGCCTGAACTTGGTGACTGTTCCAGCTGTGCTAAGAATGTCCTTGACCTGCTCCTCCGTGAGATCTAAATCTTTGTTAATAAACACAACTGGCAGCGAAACCATCCTCCAACTTACTGTAGGGAATATTTCCCAGGAACACGCTCTTCCCGGTTCCTGGAGCCATTATGCGCGACGTTTTTCTAATTGATGGTATTCCACAGGGTATCGCTATCAGCTGACACGCTCTTCAGTCTGAAGAACAAGGTTGATCTTAAGAACAACAAGCAAATCGCAAGAGACCCAACACAAACGCAGCTGTCTCGAAGCGTGTCGTGTGGGGATAAAGAAGCTTGCGGGAGTAATGCCCGGCTTCTCCGCCTAGGCTAGACCGCATCGGGACAGCACCGTGCCAACGTCGAATGAAGCATGTTCTCCGTCAGCAGCAGCAGCTCGAGATCTCCGCTCCTGCCACACACACCCCCTTCAGATCGCCTCGTTTCATCAACCAAAAATGGCTGGCAGTCCACGGGAGCAGTGGGAAAGGCTTCAAGTCATTCTTCAGAACCGGGCCAGAGGCGGCGGCGGTGGTGGTTTCAAATTCGGCGGAGGCTCGCCTCTTGGAGGTCCGACTGTTGCGCTTGTTGCCTTGATAGCTGGTGGATATGCGCTGTCAACCGCCCTTTTCAACGGTAAGGCATCATGAATATATGGAGTCATATCATCGATACGGAAATGAGGGCTAATGGATGGGTGAAACAGTTGACGGAGGTCACCGGGCCATCAAGTACTCCAGGTTCTCGGGTGTGAAAAAGGACATTTACAGCGAAGGTGCAAACACTTCCACAGCCGATATCTTCTTTCTTCATTGATACTTATACATTACTGTCTTATAGGAACGCATCTTCGGATACCTTGGGTCGAGACTCCCGTCGTATACGATGTCCGCGCAAAGCCACGAAACGTCGCGTCCTTGACCGGAACCAAGGACTTGCAGATGGTCAACATTACATGCCGTGTTCTGTCCCGACCACGGGTTGAAGCCCTGCCTCAAATTTACCGAACACTTGGAAAAGATTTTGACGAGCGAGTTTTGCCGTCTATTGTCAACGAGGTGTTGAAGAGCGTTGTCGCCCAGTTCAATGCTAGTCAACTGATCACGCAGCGTGAGAATGTTGCTCGTCTTGTTCGTGATAACTTGGCCCGCCGAGCGGCTCGCTTCAACATTACCCTGGATGACGTTTCTTTGACCGTGAGTGATCATCTCCATTTGAAAATAAGGTCAATATACATCTAACACTGCTTAGCATCTCGCTTTCTCCCCTGAATTCACCGCTGCTGTGGAGGCCAAGCAAGTGGCCCAGCAAGAAGCCCAGAGAGCCGCTTTCGTGGTCGACAAGGCCCGACAAGAGAAGCAAGCGACAGTCGTCCGCGCCCAGGGTGAAGCCCGCTCTGCCGAACTCATTGGTGACGCCATCAAGAAGAGCAAGAGTTATGTCGAACTACGTCGCATCGAAAATGCTCGCAACATTGCTCAAATCCTTCAAGAATCTGGCAAGAACAAGCTGTACCTTGACGCTCAAGGTTTGGGTCTGAATGTCAATGCCAGTTTTGACAACGACAAATAAAGAAAAACGCCAATCACAAAGAAGTGGAAGTGACTCGGTCATGTAATCATGCGATATCTCTACTTTGTGAAAACAAAAAATTTCTGTTGTTTCTGATCTGCTGTATTGAACCCATCGTGTATAAATAGTCTAGCATTGGTACTAATTTAGTACTATGACTTCTCGTCTTAACGGGAACGAAATAGGATATTCCTTCTCTTCTCAAATATGCCTATGTCGAGATCAATTAATTAATTGATATATCTAAGCTAGATGAAGTTATGTGATTATAACAAGGATTCGGAAAGCAACCCATCAAATGTTGCCCTGGCTTCAAAACGGGCATCACTACCCATGATATTGAAACTTTTATTGGCTTCAAAAATTGTATGCAGTTTGAGATTCAGAGATTATGCAAATTTTATAATAAGTAGCTTGTGGTTTTGGTATAGAATGGACCATGGTGGTCATGGTGGGGCTTTCGTTATCGATAAGATTTTTATTTTGCATCAATATTTCCTCCACCCCACGTGCGTTGCTCACAACACAATCGACTCTCTTCCTTTACTTGATTACTTGCATACATCGGATTATCTTGACTATCTACATATAATACATAACGAACAAGCGTACCTACGATCATACCCCCGACCGTTGCAAAACCATGGCAGAAGACATTCAGTTCGAGATGATCGACGTCGACCTCGACGTGCAAGAAATCCTGCTCACAGCGTCTCAACACGACCTTGCAAAATTGCGCCAGCTTGCCCGGGCCAACAACGTCGGCGTGGAGAACCCAGTCAACGTCAAAGACCCAGAAACGGGCTATACGCCATTGCACGCCGCAATCGCAGCATGCGAACGAGACGGCGACGACGATGATGAAGTACAACCAGCGGCGAATGGAGTAAACAACAACAGCGCAAATGAGGCTTCGTCCGAGCAAGAGAAAAATTCATTGGCAGCGGCCAGAGATACGGTTAAATTCCTCCTGCAGGAGGGTGCTATATGGAATGATCTGGACAATAAAAACGAGACGCCGGGCTGCTTGGCACGGAGGTTGGGTTTGACGGAACTATATGAACTCATGGTCGATGCTGGGGTTCGCGCAGAGATGCTTTTGAATTACATGGAGGGATATGAACAGCTAGAAGACGATGATGACGATGATGATGTTGAGGTGATAGACGGGGTTGAGGAGAAGGAGGAGGATATCAACGAGACTTCTACGCAAGAAGCCTCGACCTCAACTACAGAAGATACTACTACTGCTGCTACTGCTACTGCTGCTGCCACCGAACCCGATGTCTCAAATAGCAGATATCTTCAGTCAAACCTAACTTTCCAAAACGACCGCCTGCTAGACGACGACCAAAACGGCGTGATGATGGCATGGGAAACCGAAATTATGGCCAAAACCGCCCGCAAACTCCTTCCACAAGAGGGACTACGAGTTCTCAACATCGGACACGGAATGGGCATCGTTGACGGGTTTTTCCAAGAGCAAAAACCCACGGCCCATCACATTGTCGAAGCACACGCCGAAGTCGTTGCCGAAATGAAGCGTAAAGGATGGCACGAGAAGCCTGGCGTAGTGATTCACGAGGGCCGATGGCAAGATATTCTTCCGACGCTGGTTGAACAAGGAATCATGTTTGATGCAATCTACTACGACACTTTTGCCGAATCGTATGCTGCCTTTCGCGAATTTTTGTCTGAGCAAGTCATCGGTTTGTTGGAGCCGACTGGTTTGTGGGGGTTTTTCAATGGGATGGGCGCAGATCGTCAGATCAGTTACGATGTGTATCAGAAGGTTGTGGAAATGGATGTCTTTGAGGCTGGGTTTGATATTGAATGGGAAGATATCGCGGTGCCGCAACTTGATGGGGAATGGTCTGGCGTGCGACGTCGGTATTGGGTTGTGGATAACTATCGACTGCCTATTTGCAGGTATATGGACTAGTAAATTTGTTTATTCATACGCTCAAAAATCAATGTTCGAAAGTTATATCAATGATACTTTTCCTCGTGTTCGAATCTACCCCAATGTACTTGACTATTCTGGTTTCAATCATGATCATATCATTTCATGTCCCTATGTAAAGTATGCAAAAGAACGCTAAACTCGCTAAACCAACACAATAACAATAAAAACAATGAATGTACCAACAGCAAGTCACAGACTCTTACTGCATGTCAACAATAAAAGTTATTACAATTGGATGAGGTCGACTTCCGAAAAGTCAGGCGGACTGCGACTGAATATCGTCCGGTTCTTGCCATCCAGTGCTTGATATTCATTACTGATCCAGATATGCTTGCTGAACCGCTGAGTACTGTAGATCTCATCGTCGCTGACGCCGAGATCATCACGGGGAATCCAAATCACAGGTCGTTTGGCGCGTAAAGCCTCGTGCTGGAAGGCTCGCTGCACCAGTTGGTCGCGTTCGTCTGGTGTCAAATCTTCGAGTTCGTCCGAGATTCCGGCGAAGAGGGCACGGCCAATCGCTTGTGAGCCAGTGCCGGCATTCGCTTCAGCGTCATCGGCTTCGTGGGCAAGCTTTTCACGCAGACCTTGAATACCTGGTACGTCGCGCCCTGCATTTGCTCCGAAGTATTTAGAGCGACGGACCTGCGATCGATCTGCCCAGGACACTGGCTTGCCGGCAACGCGTTTGCTGACGGTCCCAATAGCGTTGAGATTCTTGGACAGGAAATTCTTGTTCTTGTGACCTTCGTTTTCGGCTGTGATTTTTTGTAACTCAATCTGTCCAGGTCTCTCGTCTTCGCTTCCTCGCTCGTCTAGCTTCTGTTCGTCCTCTAGATCTTCGTCTTCCTCGCACGGTAGCCCGAGGCGCGCGCGTTGGGCTCGCGCAAATTCTTCGTCTCTGCGGACGGCATCATCCTCTAACGTAATGGGGAGGTAGCGAATGAGCGGGGAGAACGCTTCATTCAGGAAATATTGATACCCAACAGTCAGGACCATGACAACGATCATGACGATTGCCTGGCCTTGGCACGCAACAGAGTTCTTGTCGTCTCTCACAAGGAAAAAGAGACCAATTAAACACAGCTCCATCACATAAAGTCCAGTGAAAAGCTGGTTAATGGCTTTTGGGAACAGAAGGCCGCCAGTATCGAAGCGGAATTTCGTGACATAGAGCGTGTTGTACCGGTATACGAACCAGAAGAGGCCAAATGTAATGATGTTGAAGACCACAATCAAAGGAGCAATCACCAAGTAAATAAGACCTAGGAATGGTCAGTCCTAGGTCCAAACTCACAATGTGATTAATATGAATAATGTACTTACCGATCGATGCCAGCGTAGTATACACCGGGAAAAATGTACCCCATCTCCTCGTTTCCAAGTTCGTAGTACGAGCCCACTTGTTGCGAGCGGTGACATCGAACAGCGGCCCGAGAATAAACCATTTGACCAAGCTCATAATTTGAGCCAGAGCTCCAGCACTGACAGACATGGCTTGAAGAATCATGTAAGAAAAGAAATAGTTACTGGATTTGGGGATGTTGGTGGCAAGAAGTTGAGGCCAGCTCGTGATGTCTGCAACGGTGTCCAGAATCGTCGAGGAACTAGCTGCAATGGCGACGACAAGAAACACCTGGACAAAAAGAAAGGCAAAATAATAGTTGGAGACGGTTAACTCAACGGACATACCGGTTTGCAGGCCCTGTGTTTTCGACAAGA
Organism: Talaromyces sp. R2412; assembly: GCA_023626135.1. Classification (NCBI taxonomy): domain Eukaryota; kingdom Fungi; phylum Ascomycota; class Eurotiomycetes; order Eurotiales; family Trichocomaceae; genus Talaromyces; species Talaromyces sp. R2412. The sequence goes on along the minus strand of JAMAGK010000031.1, from coordinate 188,065 downwards.
ATCGCAAAATGATTGGAAGTATAGCCATCAAGATTGCGAGGAAGAGCGGAGGCAAGACACCTTGAATAGCCGAGAAGAACCATTGGGGTAGCTTGGACAGCCAAGATAGCCACGAAAAAGACCCCTCTAGGTAGGAGAGTTGAGAGAGTACACCGGTGAAAGCAACGGGGATAGCCCAGCCAACCACCATACCACAGACCACTATGATGATTCCACCGCTCCGCAGATATCGCTCCCACCATCTGATAGACATGTTGTCCCAAATGACATCATCTGGCGAAATCTCTACTACCCGAGGAGCCATTTGCTTGGGAACGTGGTGGCTGACAGCCTGGCATGCCATATGAGCGGCAACCTGGTGGTTGAACTGAATGAAAGCAGAGTTCATCAGAGGGAACCTTTCCGGGTGTTGTTGGTCGATTTCAATTTCAACGTTTAGTCTTGCAACCTCTTTTCGACAGTAGTCGATAGTATCGACTTTTTTGCCTATCAAGGGCAAAGACGGCATCCAGGTGAAACCAAACAAGGGCAAGCGCATTGTTTCTCGATCTTTTTGCCGGATGTAATTTTGCCACAGCGGCTTTCCACATTCACTCTCGTAGTTTTCGTTATACGCAACAGGATAAACGTCTGACTCATTTTCGCTATGGCGGCTGGCACCACTCGAACTTCCGTTACTCGAGCTCCGAGAGCGAGAAGTTCTGTGCTCGTCTGACTCTGATAAAGCGGCGTTCGTAGTCAAGGGAAGTTGATCAACCTGCGGGTTTCGCTCAGCTCTCAAACTAAGCTTTGAAAGAGACGATGATCTTCGTCCCCAGCCGGGGCGCTTGGAGGATATCTGATTGCCTGCGCCGTCTTCGCTAAAAGGCTGGTGGTCAGACTGCACAGGTTGCTCCGAGGCATACTTGGCGGAACCAGGCTCGCTTCCTTGGCTAGAGCGAGTAAAAGAATGAGTAAGGTCATCGCCATCCACGTTGTGACCGTCATGAGAGCCCGCGTTCTCATTCTCTGGCAAGTTGACGAAGCCAGGAGTACGACTGAGTTGTCCATCAACACCCCCCTCAACCTTTTTGATACCCTTAACAACGGTCTTTCCGATGGCATTGGCACCTCGACCTACTGTGTGAGTTATGCCACCCCCAACGGCAGGAAGCAGCTTCTTTCTTTGTTTCCGAGATTTTTTATTTTCAGACTGTCGATTGAGTTCCAAGGCCTCTTGAACATTGTGTGCAACTTGGTGAGGGTTACCGGAGCTGATGCCAGATTCCATCGCCAACTGGGTAGCTCGCTTGTCCTCTTCCTTTTCTTCGGTGGCAGCGGCATCCTTGGGTGTCTTCCCATCCTTCTTGGCTTCAGCCTTCACTTGTTTTTTGTGGGCCTTTTTGCACTTCTTGAGAAGCTCGGTCTCTGCAGCTTCCAGTAATAAGGCGAGCCTATTTCGTAACTTGACTTTTTCGTTCAATTCATCAAAGTCTCGGTTAATCCAGATATTTCGTATTCCGCCGGGGAACACGTCGTAGAGGTTCATCAAGGCATCTAAAGTCAGCCAATCCTTCGGAATTGCCGTGACAAGGACCGTAGTAGCGGAGGCTCGCAGTCTATGCTGTGGTGAAGTCAAGTACGCCTGTCGGAGGCGGATATAACCTCGAAGTTCGTCGAAAAAGACTGCACAGACAAAGATGATACTAAGCACTGCCAAGACCAGGTGTGCCCAATAGCGACTTGTGTGTTCCGGGGTGACGTTTCCCCAAGCAAGTTGGTCCAGCCCGGACACATTCCATCTGGTGTTGTTTGTATTGCCGACCAAGTTGTAGTCCTTTCCTCCGGCCTTATTCAGCGGAATCAGGATCGGTAGAATGAAGAGACCCAGGGTCACGAAGATCTTCAGAAGCATACGAAGATACCGCAGAAAGAAATAAGCATCCAGGCCGCATTTCTGGATGAATTCTGAGTTCGATGTGCTGAATACGGCTCCAATCCAGCGAAAAAGGCCAGGGGGTGACGGTGCGGTTCGCTCGCGGTCTGGGACGAGGTATGTTCGAGGCTGACTGCAAGGAAAGACTTGGTTAGATATTTCTGGTCACGCATGGGGGATCATCGCACGTACTATATTCGCTTGAGTTTTCCCTTGAGGAGCATGAACAAGAATGTTTCGATAGCAAAGACGATAATGGCTGTCACCAAGGAAGCCACAAAGGTCTTGATAGAGATGCCCTGGCTCCTCTGGCCAGTCCCATTGCCGTCAAGGGCACTCCCCAAATCTCGAATCTCCATGGCTGGGTAATAATTGCACACGTGCTGCTGTTCCCTATAGTGCGTCTCTGGACTTTAAGGTTGGCGCAGCTAAGTATTTATCGTCGCAAGTTTCGGGATGAAAGACAAAGACATCGCTGGCACGCAAACAATCACAAGGTAGTTGCACAAAGGAATCAAGGAAAAAGACAAAGTGGCCCTGTGCGAGTAAGTGAAGAAAGGGATCTCTTGTACTTTAACCTAATGATTGCAGTGTCGATCTTTGCCTGGGCGCACAGTCCATGCGGGTCTCCCACACGCGATTGAGGTCACCATTCGCAAAGCAGACAGCTCAGACTCAGCGTGTGGCTTAAGCCGAATAGCAGCATTGGGCCATCAATTGATTAGCGCCCAGCCTAAACGAAAAGAACGAAGCGATTGTAGTACATATCCTGCTTGTTGACGGCCCACAACCGGGCAAGATGGGAGCAAAGCAGGATGACATCAGGCGGCGCTAGGCCAGTGCGAAACGCTCGGCGTATTGGTTGGCGCCGCGACGATCGGCTGTGGGCATCGGCGCCGCTTGATTGGGCGTTCGACGCGCTTTGTTGTTTCGTCTGTTGCTGGGCAAAGTTGCATGTGCGCCTTGATTGGAATAGTAAATATAGACACAGCGACAGCTGTCAGTGTTTCAAAATACTAATAGAACTTGGGAATCTAACAGGCCCCTTTATGCAATTCCGGAGCCGTATGTAGCACGGCTTCGCTATCTCAACGATAAATCACCTCTTAATTGTAAAAATCTTAATTTTCTTAATTTTTTAAGTAAATTCTTTATTTATTATTATTATTATATTGAATCACTTGTAGTACGGTAGGTGACACAAGGTTTAGCTGTGAGATACGGCTCAAACTAGTTGTTCCAACGAATAAATATCATTTTACCTGTCTAGGTAGCTTGACAAGGGAATACTAAGATAGAGAATAAAGGAAAGAAACTAGAAAGCAGATGTGTTTAGGCAGTGTTAATATAACAGAGTTTATATGTAACATTTGAAGGCTTCAAGGCCTCTATATCAAACATCTGAGACTCTTCTTTATTGTTTCTCTAGGTTCTTGTGTTAGAAGCTTACTTTAACAAATTTCGTATATCCTAGGCTCGATACACAGGGGGGCAGAGTTGGAAAAAACAGGTACATAAAATAGAATCTGATGGCTTTAGTAACATTTGAAAGCAAATGCTATAACAAGAGAAATGAAGACAGGTAAAAGTTTTATTAAAGAGAGACATGATACTTGAGCCAAAAAGATACAAAGTCACCTATACTAATAATGTCAGAGTTTAGAAGCGTTATCATAAAACAACTTAATATCTATGATTATTCACTGATTTAGTTACAAACGACTTATTATACTAGATTCTGCCCCTAATGTCTAATGTTGTACACATTATTATCTCACTACTAATTTAACACATGTATATCCCACACTTGCGCTATCACGATTATCTGGCTACTATTTTGGCGTAATTATTAAACTTAAATAAATCATTCGCGTCCCCATATTATTTTCATAAGCCATACTATTTTTTTACTAACCTTGACCAGGCTTCTGGTGTTACATGTCCAAGCATCCTGCAGGAATAACCATAAAATACTACCAACTAAAGCTATAGATGCTACCTCAGATATGATAGCGAGAGTAGCTAATCATAATCCTATTATTGTGCCAATTATTGCGGAACATGAAAATTTTCAGAAACTAGTATCGGATTTCAAACAAATAGACTGCTAGTCTCTCATTCTTTCATGATTTGGAGATTCATTCAAAATGTTACTGGTTTTTACGACATTGTTGATTATTTAGTAAAAGTATTTTAATTAAAAAAATATGACTATTTACCATTCCGTGTGGAGTACGAAGTAGTGACATGTCATAATTCCTAAGAAATGACATCCACACCTGTGGGATGCCACAAGAAGCCCACTTCCAAGCATTGATGGGGTAGTTCCATTCATCCTCTACTTTTGCTATACAATGAGGCATTTTATGTAGAAGAAGAATTACTGCACGAAGTTTGAATTGTGATGCGTCATTTTGTAGAGAATCCAACTATCTCCAAGAAATTTTAAAAGTACATAGGCCGTGACAAACGGAAAAGGCGATCGAATGCACCCGAAGACACCGATATCAACAACACTAATGACGATTATGCCGATGCAAATACAACTCAAGATGATTGGTATGGTCCGAGAAAAAGAACAAAGACAACTTCCCAAGGCGGAAAATGAGGGCTTAAAACCGCAAATCGCTACTGAGCCACCACTAGGAGGCTTCTCGCTTCCTGACCTACATACCATCTCCCGTGGAGCTCTGGCCTGTAAGTTCTACTCATCTGAGACTGTATACATGTTGTTGTGATTCGTTCAGTTTTACACTGTTTGCGAATCCGACTGCGACTCGGACTCCGACTCCAAAAATAGCAGAAAGAGCAAAGCAATACAATTCTGAACTTTATTAATCCTATCGACCTGCCTAGATCAGATTTTACCGTTTATGTAAAGACAGGGTATGATCTTTCAGTCATTATAAGCTCGTTAGCTGATATCTTACAGTGCGTATTTATACAGAAATGCCTCAATGTAACAACAACATCGATGCCCTGATATCGGCAGTCAATTTTTAGTGTCTACTCCCGTTATATCAACATGAATATGATTCCATATAAATATCCTCTACCCTCCCATCAACCTATATGTATATTCTGATTTTTCTGTATCATTCTAAGTACACATCGATATCTTAGGGACCGAAAGAATCTATTCGCAAGTTAAAATGAAGCTTCCTTCATTGATCCCAGTCTTTCTGTTTTCAATTCCCGCGTTAGCAGGACCTTTGTTGGCTCGTTCTGACTGCCAATACCTGCATTGGCACTGCGCTACCAATGGTAAACATAGTCAGGCAGGGCAACTTGCCTGCGAATGTAACGGTGGTGAACTTGTAGGTTGAAATATGATACTATATGTACTATATCATATGGACTGATTTATTTCTAGTTAATTTGTGACGTTCGTAAGGGAGGCTGGGAGGTCCACACCCGCTGCCCTGGAGTCCCAGGAAAGCCTCTTAAATGTGACATGCATCCTACGGCACATTGCACTACCTAAACATTAAATCCAATGGAGACCAGTCACGGTAAATGATCTCCAGCTATAGAAATTCGAAGATACTAATGAAATCTTAGGACAGCTTCACCTAGTGGACGGTTACAAGTTTTCTGGAAACTTAGCCATCCAAAAATCCCGCGAGTTGCCCCTTCAGATAATAACTCCGAAATATTATCCCAAGATGGAGATTATGGGAAGCTGTTTAAAAGAATTTGAAAACAAATAAGATATTTCTTTTCTAGATATGAATTAAGGCGTGTATCTTCAAGTATTCTACTATTAGTAGATTCCTAATGTCAAGATACATAGCCTAGATAATACCAATTATATCTTGTATAATCTTCAAAAATAAGCTCAGTATTAGCTAGATATGTATTATCAAATAGCTTTCACAAAAAAAGAGGTAGGTACGAGATCGGTGACAGGTTCTCCTCAGGAGTCTGAAGCAGTCGTCCAATGGGCCAATGGGAGCGGGCTGCCTGCGCCACACATCCCATGTGGAGAGCTAATAGACTAGTCCATATACGGACTAGCTCATTGTCTCGTGATTTAGATACCACGTGATTGCTGTTCAACGCGTTCCTGCCGAAACAGGAAGCACTTAACGCGTCGACGCGTCAGTCGCGCTCCACCCGAAATCCCTGACCGCGATAATTAATATTACTTGAAGCTCAACTGCGGGCTCTGTTGTTTCTATCCGTCTGGATCTTACAATCGCCCAACCTGTTGTTGTCCACACCATTTGGAAAAGAAAATAATAATACCCTCGTTTTCTCCTAACTACGAGAACTCGATTCCTCGCACATGTCGTCCCCAGCTCGTCGCGGTCGTGGCCGACCACCGCGAGACTCTGCAGCCTCGACTCCTCGCTCGGCTCGCTCCCAACAGGTCCCAAGCAGCCCCCAGTCACAAGCAGCCGGCTCACAGGCAACTCCCCGCGCATCGGGAAGAATCAGAGGCGAAGATGCTGTACCGTCCTCCTCGCCATTGATGTTTCCATCTTCCTCACCGGGCATTCCGAGAAACGGCGCCCAAGAAGGGGCTATGGACGCAAGCTCGCCTCCAAGGGGCCCCTCCGATATTGGAGATGGCGACACAACGCCCCGAGGCAATAGAAATGGAATCAGAGGTGTGTTTTCAATTTATATTTTTATTTTCTGGTTTTCTATTGTTTCATCTATGTACACATCATAAAATGCATCAATCTAACCCCCGCCAGACTCGTCTCCAATTCGTTACATGTCCAGCTCCAGCCCTCCACGAAACGCAAATCGCCAAGATATTCGCTCCGATATTCCCAGCAGTAGCAGTGGTCTTTTCGTTGGCTCGTCCCGTCCAGAGCTTTCAGGCTATGCTCATAACGTTTCGCGCCGTGGAGACATCCATTCCGACGCTTTTGGATCGACTCCTAACCGGAGGAGAAGGCTTTTCGTTGATGCAAATGGCATGCCTGTCAATGAAACTGAACCTCACTCTGATGCAACTTTCTCCAATGTAAACCCCGATACCTCAGAGGCTGATGCACTCGGCGGCAGCTCCACTCGTGTCATCTGGGGCACAAACATTTCAATTCAGGATTCCATGTCCGCATTCAAGAATTTTCTGTACAATTATGCCAGAAAATACAGAATGTGGGCTGATGGAGCCTCCGAAGATGATACCCGCGATATGGGCGACGCTGCCGAAGAAAAGGAATACATCTCAATGTTGAACAACATGCGGAAACTAGGTGTCACTGGACTCAACCTTGATGCCCGAAATCTCAAGTCTTATCCCACTACTTTGAAGCTATGGCATCAGCTCCACGCCTATCCCCAGGAAATCATTCCTCTCATGGATCAAACAATCAAAGATGTGATGGTTGAGCTTGCTTCAAAAGAGATGGAAAGCTTGAGAGCACAGGCCCAAAGAAACCAACCACGGGCACGCGATAGCTCGGCACCGCCCGTTCCAAGCTCAGATGCCATGAGTGAGACTGGACGCAGCCAACCTCAGGATGTTCCGGACTTGGTGGAGGAAGTAGATATCAAGACCTACAAAGTCCTTCCTTTTGGACTAGACAAGTCTGTCAATATGAGAGAGTTGGACCCAGCCGGTAAGATATCCTTTAACGGTAGACACGGGCCATGTTTCTAACAATCATACGCAGACATGGACAAGCTTGTCAGCATCAAAGGTCTGGTCATTCGTACAACCCCTGTTATTCCAGATATGAAAGAAGGTAAGGAAGTAGAGGCATTATCATGATAATACGATCTTGCTAATTATACAACAGCATTTTTCACTTGCCAAATATGCAATCACAGTATTCGAGTTGATATCGATCGCGGAAAGATACAAGAGCCTACCATTTGCCCCCGACCCCAGTGCAAGAGCCCCAACTCGATGCAACTCGTGCACAATCGATGCACTTTTGCCGACAAGCAAGTCATCAAACTCCAGGAGACTCCCGATAATGTTCCAGACGGTCAAACTCCTCATTCCGTTTCATTGTGCGCTTATGATGAGCTTGTCGATGTATGCAAAGCTGGTGACCGTGTCGAGGTCACTGGAATCTTCCGATGCAATCCTGTTCGCGTCAACCCTCGGCAGCGAACAACAAAGACGCTCTTCAAAACCTATGTCGACGTGCTTCACATACAGAAAGTTGACAAGAAGAAGATGGGCATCGATGTGTCTACGGTCGAACAGGAACTGTCTGAACAGGCAGCAGGAGACCCCGAGCAGGTGCGCAAAATAAGTGCTGAGGAGCTGCAAAAAATCAAGGAGACCTCTCAGCGGCCCGACGTATATGAATTACTGGCTAGGTCATTGGCTCCAAGCATCTACGAGATGGACGACATGAAGAAAGGAATCTTGCTTCAGCTTTTTGGTGGCACAAACAAAACTTTCCAGAAAGGAGGTAATCCACGTTACCGCGGCGATATCAACATTCTGCTTTGTGGTGACCCCTCTACTGCGAAATCTCAAATTCTCCGCTATGTCCACAAGATTGCTCCTCGTGGTGTGTACACCAGTGGTAAAGGTTCATCTGCCGTCGGTTTGACTGCATACGTCACACGCGACCCGGAAACTCGCCAGCTTGTGCTTGAATCTGGTGCCCTGGTTCTGTCCGATGGTGGTGTATGCTGCATTGACGAGTTTGACAAGATGAATGACTCGACTCGATCTGTCCTCCACGAAGTGATGGAACAGCAGACCGTCTCTATTGCCAAAGCCGGAATCATTACAACACTGAATGCACGAACCAGTATTCTGGCCTCTGCCAATCCTATTGGCAGTAGATACAACCCTAACTTGCCCGTTCCCCAGAACATTGATTTGCCGCCGACCCTGCTGTCTCGATTCGATTTGGTCTACCTCGTTCTTGATCGTGTTGATGAACAAGAGGATCGCCGACTGGCCAAACATTTGGTGGGAATGTACTTGGAAGACACACCAGAGAATGCCAGTCGTGATGAAATCCTGGTAAGTTTATCCAATAATTGACACGATGAGTATGACTAATGTATTTCGACTAGCCTATCGAATTTTTGACTTCGTACATCACCTATGCAAAGACCAGTATCCAGCCTGTTCTGACACAGTCTGCGGCGACAGCGCTTACAGATGCCTACGTTGCCATGCGCAAGTTGGGAGATGACATCCGTGCCTCGGATCGCCGAATCACCGCAACGACGCGTCAATTGGAGTCCATGATTCGACTTTCAGAGGCGCATGCACGAATGCGACTTTCCTCGGAGGTGACGGCCGACGATGTCGAAGAAGCCGTACGCCTTACCCGATCAGCACTGAAGCAGGCTGCCACAGACGCCCGCACTGGTCTTATTGATATGGGCTTGCTCACTGACGGAACGAGTGCAAGCGAACGCCGTCGTCGGGAGGACTTGAAGAAGGCTGTTCTTCACACGGTGGATGAGATGGGCGCCCGAGGTGTTGCGCCTCGTTGGAACGATGTTTTGCGCCGGCTGGGAGAGGAAAGTACAGTGGAAATTGACAGCAACGAATTCCAGAACGCTGTCCGAGCCCTTGAAACAGAAGGTCTTGTCAATGCCATTGGTGAAGGTGCACGACGGACGATTCGCCGGGTGGGAGGAGCGATCATGTAATCGTCTCGTGCGTGTTGCGTTGTTGCAGGCTGGACGTTTTGCTTTATGAAGATATCGATATCGGGAAATGAACAACGATTGATATAAATTTTCATTTCATGTGTTTTGCAGGTTCAATAAGAGTGGCGCGTGGGCAGAAGACGGGATGAATGGTTGTTTGAATGTTACGAATTTTGTACGAAATACATAATTGAGTTGATTGATCTGAACGTATCTTGCTCCATGCGAACAGTATATTAATATTGACCATTCCAACAGTACGCAGTAGTTGCTGTGATGCCCTAATTCGGACGTCCGCCGATTGGCCGCTTCCGGGAGAGGTGCGACATCTTTGCCCGCCACGATTAGCCGGACATCTCGACGCGCATGTTTGCTGACCCACCACCATGCAGCTAGCCTTGTACAGTTAGTTAGAGCTATTCAGCCAATGACACAGCCTTCGTCCCCGGCTAGACCGTAAATGATCCCCATCTGCACTAGCCGCTCTAAGTAAAAAGCTACCCCCCCTGGCCCGCAACGTGGACTGGGTATGCACGCTGATTGGTTTGGCTTGCCACAGCGTGCTGAAGTCTCAAGACAGCGGTTTTTGCCTCGTGTCGAAAGTCGTAAGCTGTGGTGATGAATTTTATTAGTTGGAATTATTCATCAGTATTGGTGTTCCTCTTGTTATTGCAGCAATTGCCTTGTCTCTTGTCATGGATGGTACACGACCTATACAGGCATGGCATGGGTTTCATGTTGTGATAAGGCCAGCTGCATAGTCTAGATCCGGTGGCTGTCTTCCTGAGAAAATGGCAATGTACATACTTACCGGTCTCCGAAGCCGACGTCGCAGTTGTTAGCGGCTTGTTTTAGTTAGTGGCGAAGGTGCGGGGTCTCGGCCAGCTGCGAAACATCGTAATTCTGAGCAGCTCGTGGATGTTGATGATGCTTTTATCTGCATAGAAACTGCTCCTAGGATGGGGGCGGCCGAGCAACTGAAGGCCCGAGTTCGATTAAATGCCAATTAAATTGAGCCCAAATACCGAGACACAGAAGAAAAACGAGAGAAAGAAAAGAAAACTGAAAAAATTAACAAATTTTCAAAGCTTAATGCGGTTGGTTATTATTACCAGTATGTAACTTTGTATTGTCGTCGTGGATCCTCAATCGGTCTTAATGCGGCCGGTGGACCCGCTCTCTTAGCAGCTGCCCTCTTTCCCTCCAGCCATCCCTCGCGGTACTTTGCTTTCTGCTTCTTCCAGCCTTGTTGACGTTGCGCATTCAATTCCTCTTGGATTTATCCAAGAAGAATAACAAATTATTTTGCGATTGACGGCATCGTGATGCGCCTGTCGGCTAGATAAAGGCGATCGAAGCAAAAGTCGTGACATCACGGAATTCACAGCTCCCGGCCCAGATATTTCTATTCAGCAATCAGCCTCGCTCGGTGACACCGAGAAGGCTGATTGTATTAATTGATCGCCTACCATGAGGTAAGGCTGACAGAGCGAATTAGGCAGCGGCTGTTAATTCGTGTTACACAGGTTCGGCGAACAGCTGCGGACGTCCATGATCAAGGATTACTATTGGCATTACATCGCCTATGATGATTTGAAGGACGCTCTGAAGACGCAGCATGTGACGGAGCCGACTCCATCCAATCCGAAACCAGATCGCCGTCCCTGGACCGAAGAGGATGAGACTCGCTTCGTGTCGTTGCTGGAGAGCGAGCTCGACAAGGTTTTCACCTTTCAGCGCCTCAAGAGCGAGGAGATTATCCGCAATATCAAGGCTAGTGAGGGCGATGTAAACGAGGTTATCGAACGCCTGGAAGTGTCGACCAGAGACCCCCGCCGTGCCGCTGACCGACCGTCCGACGAGGATTTTCTTCTTCTCGAGGCTGATTTGAGTGACATTATCGCCGACGTGCACGACCTGGCAAAATTTACTCAGTTGAACTATACCGGCTTTCAGAAGATTATTAAGAAACACGATGTGAGTTTTTTTGTCAAAAGCTTGTTGGTTTCTGCTGTTGGGGTCCGTCCGGCTAATCACATAGCAGAAACAAACAAAATGGTATCTCAAACCAGTCTTTGCCGCCCGTCTCAACGCGAAGCCGTTTTTCAAAGATAACTATGATGCCTTTGTTGTCACGCTATCTCGGCTGTATGACCTCGTCAGAACCAAGGGTAACCCTGTTCAGGGTGACTCCTCTGCCGGAGGCAGCCAGCAGAACTTTGTGCGGCAGACCACCAAGTACTGGGTGCATCCGGACAATATCACCGAATTGAAACTGATCGTTCTTAAAGTCCGTCATTTTCTACCCCGACTTTGTATTTTACTGACATTTATTGTAGCACCTTCCTGTACTGGTCTTCAATCCGAGCAAGGAATTTGAAGAGAAAGATTCGGCTATCTCTTCGATATATTATGACAATCCAGACACGTGGGAACTTTACCAGGGTCGTCTCAAGAAGACTGAGGGTGCCGAGGCTATTCGACTGAGATGGTACGGCGGAATGGAGATTGATCAGATTTTCGTCGAGCGAAAAACGCATCGTGAAGATTGGACTGGGGAAAAGTCGGTCAAGGCACGATTCCCTATTAAGGAGAAGCATGTGAATGCCTACCTTTCCGGTGATATGACGGTTGAGGCTGTCTTTGAGAAAATGCGAAAGGACGGCAGAAAATCAGAGCAGCAGATTGCTGATTGGGAAGCCCTCGCAAAGGAAATACAGTATCGGACAATCACTCGCGGGTTGAAGCCCGTAGTCCGAACCTTTTACCATCGAACCGCCTTTCAACTTCCTGGAGATGCTCGTGTTCGTATTTCTCTGGATACCGAGCTCACTATGGTTCGGGAAGACAACCTAGACGGCAGGAGACGAGCCGGCGACAACTGGCGCCGTATGGACATTGGTATCGACTGGCCATTCTCTCAACTACCACCGGAAGACATCGATCGGTTTCCTTATGCCGTTCTCGAGGTGAAGCTGCAAACCCAGGCCGGACAAGAACCGCCACAGTGGATTCGAGATCTCACTGCCAGCCATCTGGTCGAGGCCGTCCCGAAATTCAGCAAATTTATACACGGCTGTGCCACTCTTTTCCCCGATAAGATTCACCTGCTACCCTTCTGGTATCCTCAGATGGATGTCGACATCCGCAAACCTGCCACACGGAACTATGGCATTGAGCGACCGCCTCCAAGCACGAGCATATCCACCACCGACGATCCAGACGAGGATGACGATTCAGATGATGATGGCGGTCCTGAAGCACATACGAACGGTTTTAACGCTGATCATGGAGTTAGCAACGAGGCCATTGCGAACTATGGACGTAACGGCATGCTTTCAGGGGCGCCTGGGAATGAATTGGACGTTGAGGAACGCATTGGAGCAGACTTTCTCGCCGGTGACGAGGATTACCCACTGTACGACTCGGATGATGAGGATGATTATTCCGAGGTTCTGGAGGAAGCACGCCGTATTGGAGGAGCGTATTATTACCGAACAGTTCTGGGTCACTACTTTAGCCGTACGGGTCATATTGCCTGGGAGGTTCTAAAGACGCTGGTGCCCAGACCTCGAGCCACCAGAATGCCTGATGAGGCAAGCCAAGGAATCACTATTTTGGGGAGTGGCAGACGCACGGTGAAGCGCTTTACGGCTCCAAAGGGCAAACGTAAGCTCCTCTTTCTTGATATTTGTAACAAATTACTGACTTTTCCAAAGGTATCCACGTCCCCGTACGAGTCGAGCCCAAAGTCTACTTTGCCGCCGAACGCACGTTCCTTTCATGGCTCGAGTTCTCGATCCTGATCGGATCCATCGCTGCCACGCTCCTCAATTTCGGCAACGACTACGTCACATTCGCATCTGCCTGGGTGTTTACCATCATCGCCGCATTGTGCTTGCTGTACAGCGCCATTCTGTACGTCTGGCGCGTGGACAAGATCCGCAACCGACGCGACGTCAAGCGCGTATATCACGAAAAGTTTGGTCCCACGTTTCTGTGTCTTGGTCTGCTTACGGCGGTGCTTGTCAATTTTATTTTGCGGGCTAAACACGGCGATAGCATTCCAGATGATGCCGGTGTTCTGTTCTGGGGCCAGCAGGAAGATCTTGCACCTAATCATGGACTGGAGTTGTGATTTGTGTGTATCCGATTATGATAGAATAATTAATTTTTTTTTTTTTTTGGTTCTGGTCGTTTGTTCGTGTCAGAGAAATGTATGTTTAGTTGGACTTTGATTTGTGTTGGATATGTTTGTTCCAGATGTCAGGTGAATGTTTATATGGGCTATATACATTACATACTTTGCTTGTTTTGATGTCATTGGCATTGAAAAAAACATGAATGAGAATTGAAGCGTTGTAACATCAATGGATCATTTGGCCAGCCATTAAAGTAATCACAGCAGAGTCTTACAATGTCTCTATTCGCTATCAACTGGTCGACACAAAAAACATCATAAATATAAAAAGACATATATGAATTGTTCAAATCATTCTACAAAAATATACCCTATCGGTCTGATACAAACAAAAAAAGTAAAAAAAGAAAATACAACAATCCTTGTGTTTCTTTTATCGTTTCTTGATGCTGACATCTAGGCTTCCAATGAACCACGCAGAAGCAAAGATACCTAGCAAACCAGCAGCGAAGGTGAGGGGTTTGCGGAGGCCGGCGGAGAAGGGGTAGGTGTATGAGACCTGGCAAATTGTGTTAGCAATTAATCATCACCAGTGGAAAAGCAAAAGAAGGGTACGAACCACTAGTTGTGAGTCTCTAGCTTCGTCTGACAAGTTGTCGACAGTCAGAGTCAGGGCAGTGCGGCCGACAGTGTCCATGAAAGTGCGATGATTGGAGATGTTGGCCACAATCTGGGATGCGTCGGGGAGACCGTTGGCAGTCTTTCCGTCCACGATCTCGTAGCGCACATCCGAGGCGCCTTCGGGAAGAATGACGCGCACGACGACCTTGTCGTACTGAATCCCCTCGGGGGTTCGGGGTCCTTCGACAAAGGGCACCTTGAGAGCGTAGGATTCACCGCCGGTCTTGCGCAGGAAAGAGGACAGCTGGTTGTTCCAGCCAACTCGAAAACTGTACTTCCATCCTCCAAACACCGGGTAGCGAGGCTTGAGCTCGAGGTGGGCGTCACGGCCTGGGTTACCCGGGCGGTAGCGGCTGGTGGACACGTTTCCAATGTCGTCGGTGAAATAAGGGTCGACGGAGCCGGGCTTCAGTGGGTATGTAAGCTCTCTCAATGCGGGTGTTGCCATGTGGGTGTAGCTCAAGCGAGCCCAATCGACGCGGTCAAAGTTTTTGGAGAGGTTGGCACCGTCGTTGCGAAGCCAGTAGCGCTCCTCGACGGCAAGGTTTCCACCCCAGTGCGAGACCTCGAGGTCTCGTTCGAGAAGAGAGCTGGCCAGGACGGGCTTGGTGGCTTCGAATCGGAAAGTAACGGGGTACGTGGCACCGGGGGCAACCTTGGTGTATGGTCCGTATGTGTAGCTGGCTCCTTGCTTTTCCGGGTCCTCTCCTGACTTCAACTTGGACGTGGTCGTGTACTCGGGCACGTTGGTGTTGGGGAATTTGACCTTGGTCTTTTGTGTTTCAGTCTGGTAGGCAGATGGCGCATAGGCGTTCGAGGCGTACACCAGGAATTGCTGGTCATTCTGATCAATTGACTTTGGAAGAGGGCTCAGAGATCCGAGGATATAGTATGAAGTGCCAAGAGTGATTTGGGCGGACGGAGCCAGTGGCTCGGGGAGTGTGACTTTGTAGAAGTGGACGTCGCTGTTCACAAACGATTAGCAAGAACGGATGAATAAATGTTTTGAATGAGAAGAGATAAAATGTAAAAACATACCTATTTCCCTCGACACGGGCAGCCGTCACTGGGAAACTTCCCAGCTCAGGCGACTGCTTGTTGCGAACCTCGAAGCCTCCAACGTGGTCAAACACAGTCGACGGGAAAGGCACGTAGTATTCATTCTGGGGCTTCTTGTCCGTGTTCTGAACGACGACATTGACCGACTCCCGGGCATATCCCTTCTCAAGGTTTATATTCCGCACCAAATTCGTATGTTTAAAGACTTGTGGCGGCTTGAAGTCGCTGGGCAGCGAGTTGGCCGTGAGCTCGGCGGCGCATAGAATGCCGCAAGACAAGACCCCAGCAGCGACGCCGAGGAACCTCATTGTGACCGCAATGGGTCTGGTACAGACCGTAAGTAGAGACCAGTTATTTCGATAACTGCAGCAGATGAGGAAAAATGCAGCAGCACAGAATGGGGGAGAGGGCGGACAATATCGAGTGTCTTGTAAATTGAATGCGGTGATGCACCCATGCGAAGGAGCTTAGGTGGCCCTCCCAGACGGCAGGTACGGCGGCCGCTTCGGCCACTTGGCGCACTCCGCCGAACGGTTTGCAGATTGTGGGGAACAGCAACAACCTCTCTCATCCAGGCACGCAATAGTGAGATTCTTTGTCTTTGCTATTGACTGTTTCTGGAGAGTATGCTTTGACCGACCGCTTGATATATATAATTTCCGTGTTCTAGAAAAAAATGCCTGTTCTGCGAGCCGCTGCACGCCTCTGCAGCAGGCCAACACCTCTCTCGCGGAGATACATCTCCCAGCAAGCTTCGAGTTTCGCCAACAGCAAGTTCTTCCAAGTGTCTGAAGAGATTACGGATGCTCTAGCTACGGGAAAACCAGTGGTAGCTTTAGAGACCACAATTTATACACATGGTAAGGGTTATCTTCTAGTATGTCTTGTGTGACTCATCGCTCATGCTCAAGTCAGGTTTCCCATATCCTGATAATGTAGCGCTTGCATCGGAGCTTGAGTCTATTGTCCGCGTAAATGGCGGCGTTCCGGCAACAATTGCAGTGTTCAATGGCGTGGCTCGCGTCGGGCTGAGTGCTGAGGAGATGATCGAACTGGCTGCCACGACCCAGACCAAAAGCGCGTTGAAAGTTTCGCGCCGTGATCTCGGTTATCTCTGTGGACTGGTAAGTCATTTGCAGCTGGGCTAACACAGAGACTTATTTTGAACAGGGCCTTTCGGGGAAGAAAATCCACGGCGGTACTACCATTGCAGGGACCATGATCCTTGCCCACCTGGCCGGGATCAAAGTCTTTGGAACTGGCGGCTTGGGTAGGTATATTGTAGGTGCATAGTGAACTACAAGCTAACAAACTAAAGGCGGTGTGCACAGAGGAGGAGAAGTGTCAATGGATATTTCAGGTAGGGAAGCCATGAACTACTAAGGGAATGTTGCTAAAGTCGTATTAGCGGATTTGACTGAATTGGGACGCACGCCAGTTGCCGTGATCAGCTCAGGCTGCAAGAGCTTCTTGGATCTTCCCCGAACGCTCGAATATCTCGAAACCGAAGGTGTCCTCGTGGGAACCTTTGCTGACGGGCGAAAGGGCCACGTTGACTTTCCGGCGTTCTACTCCCGAGACAGTGGTGTTCGTAGTCCAAAGGTAATCCAAAATGAGTTTGATGCGGCAGCAATGATCTGTAAGTGATATTTCCTTGGGTACAAGTATACTTTTTGGGCTAACCGAAGTGCAGTTGCTCAAAACCAGCTCGGACTGTCGTCAGGAATTCATTTTGCGAACCCGGTGCCAGAAGAATTCTCTTTCCCCAAGGCTGAAATGGATACCATAATCGACGAAGCAGTCAGGTTAGCAGACGTGGAAGGATTTCAAGGAAGTGACAACACGCCTTTTGTGCTCAACAAGATCAAAGAATTGAGTGGCGGCAGGAGTGTCACTGCGAACAGGGCATTGATCGTGTCAAACGTGACGCGGGCAACCAAGGTGGCAGCAGAATTGGCGAAGCTGGAGCAGACGCATACAGAGCCAGTCGACCGGTGAGCTCCGTGGGCTCTTACCGCTAGAGGCTGTGCTGATGGTCCTTGTATCTACTTGTGCAGGTCAATACCCGTGGATTCTACAGCATATACAAAAGTTCTAGCAGAAACAAAAACAGAAGCAAAAGCAACACCGAGAACTACCCAAAAAGGAGATGTTGTAGTCGCCGGCTCTCTTGCTATTGACTTCTCATGTGATTTTGCCCCTTTCGGTGATCGCAGCAAGGACGTTTCTCCCTCTTTACATACATCCAATCCGGCCGTTATTGGGCAGAGTCTAGGCGGTGTTGGTCACAATGTTGCCATTGCTGCAAGCTACGTCGGGAGTTCGACCGTATTCTGCAGCATTGTCGCTGATGACTTGAGTGGCAAAGCAGCTCTCGCTGCAGTGGAACAGGAACAGCTCAGTACCGAAGGTATCCAAACACTATCGCCTACGCTAGGTGCAAGGACGGCGCAGTATATCGCAGTCAACGACACCAAGAAAGACCTTGTTGTGGCCATGGCAGACATGGGCATCATGGAACTACCCGAAAGCAGCCTTGACTTTGCTGGCTTCTGGGAGCCTCTTCTTGCACGCACACAGCCCAGTTGGGTAGTCCTGGATGCAAACTGGAGCCCGGCAGTGCTGGCCAAATGGGCTGCATCTGCCAAGCAATTCAAGTCACGCGTCGCCTTTGAGCCAGTCTCGACGGCCAAAGCCACGAGGCTGTTCAGGAACAAAACAGACAACAACACCCCAGTGATCGGGGCCTCGGACACGGTCCCCAACAACAACAAGATCGATCTCGCCACACCGAACGCATTGGAATTGACGTCGATGTACTCCGCGGCACGTGCAAGCGGGCTGTTTGACAGCTCCGAATGGTGGGCAATCATCAACAGTCTGAACCTGTCGAGTGCTGGGTCTCGCGAGCTGTTGGTGTCCATCACATCTCCATCGCTCGTCGACGCGGGGATCCCTCAACAAAGCATCCAGCTGCTTCCGTTCATCCCGTGCCTGTTGACAAAGCTCGGACGCGAAGGGGTCTTGCTGACGCAGCTTCTTCCTCCCGGAGATGCGCGCCTGACCTCCCCAGAGTCGGCGCGGTATATCGTATCGCGTGCAGACAGCAGCGACTCCCGAATTGGCGGGGTGTACATGCGGCTATTCGCGCCGGAAACGGTGCTATCTGATCAACAGGTGGTCAGTGTCAACGGGGCAGGCGATACGCTGCTGGGGGTGGTTGTTGCAGGGCTGGCCAAGCAACACCAACATCACGCCAAGGGCCTCGAAGACATCATCCCTGTCGCGCAGAGGGCTAGTTTACGCACGCTGCAGAGTGCGGCCAGTGTGAATCCCAGCATCAGGGACTTGGCGCCGCAGCTTGACTAATCAGCGAGTCGTGTATTAGATAGACCGTTTTGTATATACGTACTACATACTACTAATATAGGCGATTCTATACGGACGATTCCGAGGAGCGAGTGTTAGGGCTGGACTGGCCTTCTTAGTCACTTACAAGTTAGAAGTTAGGGCTATTCGGGGTGGCCTCGGGAAAAGCCGGAACCAGTTCACTACAACTCACTTGCTAACAGGCTGACTCGGACCCGAGGCTAATAATTGCTTGTTACAAACACAGAGGCTGTCTTGACCTCGGAGGCATCTGCACGTTGAGATACAGGTGAACGAGACGATGGACTAGTTCATACTACATAACTTGGGCAGCCTCGGCTGTGTAACTGTAAGGAGCAACGTGAACAACCAAGTTCATCAAGTTTCAACCGGCGATCAAACCGTAACTAATAACACTCTATACGGAGTGTGGAGCAAGAACACAATAATTGCCAAGCAAAGTAATAGAATAATTCCCCGCATCGACTGCGTGTCAAAAGGTGAAAAGGTCAAAAGGTCCATACTACACGAAACTTAACGGCGTCTGTGCCCAATAACTGCAAGCTGGTTAGCAATGACCCGCCAAGTGAGGCATTTTTTTCTGTGTTTCTGGCTGCGACGTGACAGCTTACCGCTTTGGGCCATGATACACGCACCGTGTCGAGTCAGCACCTTTTGGTTTATAGGCTATTGGCATTGTTATTTTTGTTCCTTTTTCACTGGCTGTTGCAGTCGCATAGGTAATCTGGATTCTGTAGTCGTACTGCAGGCTCCACAGTCCAAGAAATCGCTCATGCATTGGCCCGACTTGGCTGCATTGTTTCACTGCATTTGCTGGAAAGGAACAGAACAAAGCGCATTGTTTCTTGTCGATGTAAATTGCTAAATAGTAAACGACAGGCTAACCTGTTAGCTGAACAATTAGCGGGGGGGAATATTATTCCCAAGGTTCAGCCAGAGCGTAGAGAAACTCATACATACTAAATTACCAGATCCTCAGGCCGCAAGGTTTTCCGCGCGCCCCCGCAGCAAAGCGAGCGCGCCTGCCCTCTCGGCTCGTATTTCGCAACTCCCGCTCATCCGCATCTCGACTTCATCTTCTCTTTCTTAACTCTTTGACATTGTCTGTGACATTGTCGTGTGCTTGTTTGCTTTGTGTTGATCTCTCGCTTGCTGGGCAGCAATTCGCCATCTCCGCTCTTCCCCGCGGTCCCTCGTCGTCCACCCTCCTCGGCTAAGTCCATCGTCGGCTTCCCTACTACAAATCGATCGGCTTACGTCCCGGCTCACGGTCCGATGACCTGCAACAACATCCCACGCACAGCATAGCGCCCTCACGCCTGTCCTTTACTTTCTTCCCGTTCGGCGACAACTCATCGCTATCGTCTCCGTCGTTTGGCTGTTTGGATGACCGAGACTCACCGGGGGCTGGAGACCCGGTGCGCTGGTACGAACATCTCTCTCCTCCTCTTCGTCGCGAACTACACCGAGCCGCAATTATCACGCCATCCCGTCGGATTCCAGTCGAGTCGTGACTCTGATTTTGCTCGGTGAAAAGTGTATACAAAACATATCGAACGAACTAGGTGGCTGCCGCCAGATAGAAAATGGCCGAACACGACAAGGACGAGCTGGTGTCCGCCACCGATCACAGCGACCACGAGTCTGGCGAGCGCAATGGATCTGCCGACGTGAAAACGGAGAATGGACAGAAATCAGCATCTAGCTCCAAGGATCCATCGCGGCCGCGCAGGAAGAAAGCTCGTAGAGCGTGTTTTGCGTGTCAGCGCGCTCATCTCACATGCGGTATGTCGTCCGACGTCAACCTGCCACGTGATAGACCGACGCTCTTGTCTCTTTACATTTATAATATATACATGTCAGGTAAACTAACATGCTAACTCTTTTTTTTTCCCAGGCGACGAGCGTCCTTGTCAACGATGCATCAAGCGCGGGCTGCAAGATGCATGCCACGATGGAGTGCGCAAAAAGGCCAAGTATCTTCACGATGCTCCAGATGGTGCGCTCGTGCCTGGCGCCGGAGCCAACTTCTACAACCAAGGAAACGCCGCGCAGAACAATGGCAACGGAACTTTTGTGCAAGATGGAAACAATGCAACAAAAACACCCCAGGCTAGCAGCAGTACCGCCTCCGCGAACAACAATAATAACAAATTTTATCCGCCGTCTTCTACCACGCCCTACACTACCTTTGAACCAAACCAAACAAGCCAGGTCCTGCAAGACAGTACAATGAACCCAGGCACATTTACCGCTTCGCCCGTATCGCCTACTTTCAGCATGTCGACCGCGTCAGCGATGCCTTCTATCTCTCAACAACCGAACGAGATGGCAGCTGCCAGCGGGGCAGGCCAAAATTCGTTTGGCGCATTTTTCGATCCCAGCGACCCGGCTTTGTTCAATTTTGATCTCGCCAGTATGAATTTCGGGAATCGATACGGCGCTCTGGAATTCGGTATGCTGGGACACATGGCTACCGGTGCTGGCGATACTCCGCCGAGCGACAATGGAGGTCCGCGCGGCTCAATCAGCCAGCGGAGTGGCTCACAGCAGTTCGGAACTCCTGCGCCAGGGCCGTTCAATGAGAGTCCAAATCAGCAGACTTTCATGTTTAATGACTCCATTCTCAACGAATGGCCGAACGGACAAAATTCCGGCCGGGTCAACGTCGGTGGTCTGTATGGTCAAGCCGGAATGCACCTCATACAGCAAGATGCACCCCACGCGTTTGCCATTGGGTCCAACAATTTCGCCAGTTCTCCGTCGACAACTAGTCCTCATGCAACAGTCCACACCAATACCTACGACGAGTCACCGATGAAGCCCAAGCCGGTCATATCAACCCCGCACTTGCGCCATCAAAGTCTGTACACGACTTCAAAACGGCGCACGCGCGAACCGTCGTCGATCTACGAAAGTGTCAAGGAGCCGTATTCATACACGAGTGGATTCCACAAATTGACGGCCTACATTCAGAGACGCTTTTCACCTCAAAAGAAGGTGCGCATCGCAAAAGCATTAGCATCGATTCGTCCATCCTTTATTGCAACAACAAAAACATTAAACCAGGACGATCTCATTTTCATGGAGAAATGTTTCCAGCGCACATTATGGGAGTATGAAGACTTCATCAGCCACTGTGGAACCCCAACCATCGTATGTCGACGCACTGGCGAAGTTGCTGCTGTTGGGAAGGAGTTCAGTATCCTCACAGGATGGAAGAAAGAGGTGCTTCTAGGCAAAGAAGCAAACCTGAACGTCAACACCGGCAGCAGCGGCAGTCAGATAGAGACGCCTCCGCGGGGCAGTTTCGCACCTCGATATCCTGGGCAAGAAGCCAACCCATCAGCGGTGTTTTTGGCCGAACTACTCGACGACGACAGCGTCATTGAATTCTACGAAGATTTTGCACGGCTGGCCTTTGGCGACTCGCGAGGCAGCGTCATGAACACGTGCAAGCTGCTGAAATACAAGACCAAAGAAGACTCGGAACTGGTCAAACCAGACGAAGGGAGATGGGGTGGCCATTTATCAAAGGGAATCGTCAGCGAGGCGGGTATGAACCGGCTGGGATTTAAAGATGGCCGGGTCGACTGCAGTTATTGCTGGACTGTGAAGCGCGACGTTTTCGACATTCCCATGCTGATTGTGATGAATGTGAGTTTTATACATTTTTTTTGCGTCATGCATAAATACTGACGATGATAGTTTTTGCCGCATATTTGATTTTTCAGTTGTTTTTGTGTTATCTGTCTTCGGACCAAAAGTGCTACCTTGTGATACCATAGTGTCGTTCTGGGTTGGGCTGTATTCTCTGGCGTATGGGCATTCGTAGATTGGCTGTTGGAGTGATTTATTCTCTGTATATTTTCTGGTCTCTTGTACATATATTGACTAGATACTGGTGGCAACTGACTTTGAGACAAATATTTCTCCATACATGTAGTGATAGTAGGGTCCTTATCTTCATGATAATTTTTGATAGGACATGAAGTCACAGAGTACTAACATTTGGTAATACAAATACGAGTAATACGCGATCCACCCACCCCGCCGCCGTCCCTCCGCCGAACTCGTATCGAATTTGTAATTTAAGATCTGATATCGACTTCACAACGCACCTCTCTCCACAGATACAGCACTCTGTGCTATCAATAACATCTTTCGACACAGCCTTTTATAAAGAAGGGATATTTCGGATAAAAACCACTTAGAAAATGCGCCCCGACGGCCCTCGAGACCCCGTCGCTGGGCCCGAGGCTGGCCCGGAACCGCCGTATCCCATTCGATTGTCGGGGCCGGTGATTAAGGGATTTGGAAGGGGGAGTAAAGAGGTCCGATTTCTGTCTTTCTTTCTATTTTTCAAGCTCTTTTTGTGGCATGGTTGTAGCATGTATGCACTGCGTACCGAGGACGGACGTTGTCATCGGTTGACATGCATCCTCATGTTAACCACAACTTTTTAACCTGAATATTGAATATAATAACTAACAAAAACACACACAGCTCGGCATCCCCACAGCCAACATCCCACCAGACGGTCTTGCCGCATACCCTTCTCTCACCGAGGGCGTGTACTACGGCGTCGTCACGCTGGATCCAGCGAAATTTGTCTACAACAAGGACGAATCCACCGGTCAGCCCGTGTCGTCTACTACTACTAGTAGTAGTAGGGCGTCTTCTTCGGAGAAAGCGATTATTCTGCCGGCTGTGTTGAGTATAGGATATAACCCGTTTTACAAGAATGAGGTTAAATCTATTGTACGTCTCTTGTCTTTTTGATGAGGGGAAACGTCAGAACTGATATGTAAAAACAGGAAATCCATATCATGCCGCCGCTATCTTCACACAGCCCAACATCCATCTCCGTGTTAAATAGCAATAGCAATGGCAACGCCAACGAAAGCGACACTGACCAATTCTACAAACTGCCCGATTTCTACGCCACCACGCTGAACCTGCTAATCCTCGGCTATATCCGGCCGGAATACGACTATGTCTCGCGCGACGCGCTCATCGAGGATATTCGACTGGACTGTGAAGTTGCACGCAAGAGTTTACAGCGTGATGCGTATGTGCGGTATTTGGCTGATGATGATGACGATGAAACACAAGGAGGAGGGGAGGATGATGCGGTTAAAGAGGAGAGGAGGTGGTTGAGGAAGTTTTAGATTTTTTTTTGTTGTCAGTTACTAGATTCGAGAGGATAGAAATTGGATGTAAATGAATGATGAATGTTTATCAGTGTATTCAAAGAAGAATAGGGGTTGTTCTTGGTGCATGTGACCGCGACTGCCCGATATGAATGGGCCGACTACCGCCTTCTCTTCCCACATTTTGTCTTCTCACAACCCACCTCGAGGGCCAAAAGATGGCGGCTGTTTTCTCTTTCTTCTCTCTCAACAGCTCAGAGATTTTCTTCATTGAAAAAGCTCAGATCAAGAGATGGAGAGGGACCTTTTTTTTCACTGGTGTGAACGAAAATTAGAACTTCGAATGGGCTCTCGAGAAAGCCAACGAAGAGCATCAGAATGTTCCTGAAAAGATTCCAGCGCTCAAAAATGTCCCTTTCTTTTGACCAGACTTGGTGACCGTGCTTCTGCCTATCTTTCTCACCTCGATGGTTAACCTGTGAACAAGAAATTTCATCTAGTTGATCTAAAGCCTTTCTTCCCACGTACCGGATACCTAGCAGATGAGTCCGATCCTCTAGGACACTACGGCGAATGAAGATCACCAGAGGTCCTTGGAAAATGTAAAATGCCTTCACTCTCGAGGAGATTCATAAAAAGGTCTTGAAAGATCACGAGAATACTCTTGAAAAGCTACACCACGACGCTCAACTTCAGACGAAAATTTGGGTATTCGATACACATTTCGCCCCAAATATCAATTCAATTCGGATGTTTATTCTCGACAAGGCTGCTGATATTATGGTGTCTAACCACGACTAGCATACTCGAAATGCATCAGCTCATGGTGGAAATGTCATGGCTGATACCGAACTGATACTTCGAATGCAAAACTTAGATTGCCAAAACCGTTTTTGCTGCATCGGTCGGGGCCTGGTCAGGTCTCGAGACAATATTTACACACATCCCATCTTGCTTGTAGTAGCGCGTTACTTCGGCCGGCTATCCTATACTGTCTCGTCCTCTACACGTTCTTGCAGTATGTCCTCTTTCTGGCGTTCTCTACCCTTTCTTTTTACCTGTGAAAGCAAGATGGAGAGAATGCGGTGGCGACGGGTTTTCTCAAAACCAGTTCTAAACCAAGTTTTAAGACAATGGATCTCGCATCTCAAGAAAACAGCGCCATCAAGGTCACCGATGTTCACACTTGCTGGCCGTACCGCGCCGGATATCCACGTCTCTGTCCACAGCCAGTCGATACTCAAAGGCCCAATTCTCGCTGACAGTCGACCTCCAAAAAGTGCGAAAGCGAGTTTATGAAATGATAAGTCAAGCTGGGCCATGAGCGTCTACTTTTCTTATCTTTGTCTTTGTCCCATCCTCGTTGACTCGGGTTCTGTTTGTGAGCCTTTGCTTCTTTCTGGACGACCGACGGTTACGGTCTGATCGGGACAATATCCAATTCTCCATCGGTTGGATCTAATCAAAATGGAGTCGCAAACGCATGCTTTCCGTCAATATAGTCTTGCGCGGTATACTACATGACAAGCTTCGGTATATTGAGAATGCAAATATCAGACAAATCTTTGGAGTGGCCCATGTGCAAGGTGAGGCACAGAAGAAAGAAATCGATTTGCAGAAACATCTTCTCCTTTCACGAGACAAGCATTGATCGAGTGTTGCTGCTGAATTGGGATATTTACAAAAGGCCAGAGGAATCCGAAATACGATGTGGAGGTGTCAAGCCAACAAGTAAACGGCCTCGACCTGGAATGCTTCCCACTCCAGATGGGATCTAAGAATCTTTTGTCCTTCAACAACAACGTCTCCGTCAGTATTAGACGAAGAAGAACAGCAGTTTCTGGGACGTGCGGAGTATTCACCATCACTACAGCTGCTTATACTCGCAAAAAACACTGTAGTAGGAGATTGATATAACCGATCCACCATCTTCTACGTCACTGGCCAACGATATCCATTTTCACCGCGAAGGGACATGCGTACGAACTCGAGGATCTTAACAAGAACAGGAAAATCCCGTTTCTTGTCACAGCTAATAAACACCTTCCCACTCCTATTTGTTCTTGGGGCCTGTATATACCATAGATTGACTGCCCAAGAGACCTTGCTTTCTTCCGTATTAAATGTGTGTATTATTTCAATATTTTGTAATTTAACTCATTAAAACATCACCGTATCTTTTGTTATCATTTACATTCATCTCTATCAAATCAACAATGCAGCAGGTCAAGTCATCGAAGTAGCGAATTTGCTCCGCTTTCGAATATCCTTTCCATATCGGAAGAATATAAATCTGGGGCAGACTGTCAGTTGATATTCAAAGGGTTTTTCGTATCAAAATCAAACTCACGGGAATGGAAGCATCAGCAATGTCAGGAATCCCAACAACGAGGAGGCCCAATGGATGCCAAGCTTTTTGTACACTGCAGACTAATTGTTAGAAACTGATAACAAAAAAAATGCACAATTGTGTGTGTAAACGTACTCTGTGTCCCAAAAAGAGGAAAAATACCGCCAAAGCTAGACCGCGCAAAACTGTTGGCGGCCAGCGCACTGGCTGCAAATTCGGGGTATGCGTCGACCAGGAACGTGAAGATGCCCGAGTAGACCAGGACGACTCTATGCAAATTAAGTTAGACTTGACACAACAAGAAGCCAAGAATTGGAGGCGTACCCTGCACCAAAAAAGGCAGTGCCGATAATGGGCACAATCCAGTGGACATGAGAATACGTAGTCCACGCAAAGATGAAAATGCCCACGGTGACAAATGGTGCGCCGCCAATTGCTGCAAAAAAAAAAAGATTAACATCTAAACTTCTAAATTTTTAACGTAGAAACTAGACATACCTGGTGGAAGACGCCATTCCGGCATGGCCTCTCCTATTTCTCCAACCTCTTTCGTATAGTTTGCTTCCAGACGGCGATAGTTCTTGCGCCACAGCGGATCCGACGAGATGCCAAACATCATGCCGACAAAGATGCCTATAAAAGAAAGACCAACCTGCCATTCATTGAACCCGTAGACCGTCGAAAACACCGTGTTGAACGCGCCAAAGAAAAGATACAGAATACCCAACAGCACAGCCGAAAATAGGCATAGACATGCGCACATAGACTCGAGGACCAGAAGTTGCATGGGTCGGTAACAGGATCGAAGGACGGTCTGAGCAACGGATCTGTTCATCTTCTCGATAGATGCAATGTATCTTTTGTCCCCGGTTTCTTGACGGAGCTTGACAGCCTTGTTTCGTAAGAGTCTATGCCATATTAGTACGTATTGCGAGACTAGTTGAGGATTGTCACATACACCGGGTGATATGTCTCTGGCACGAAAAAGTATAGTATTACCAACTGGGCTCCAGCCCATATCAGCAGCGTATAAAAGGTCCAGCGCCTATCAAATTAGAACGCGATTTGCTGTTTTTTTCGCATCTCACTTACCATGTTGTATAATAATTTATAAAACCTCCAAGCCTGCAAAAGTCAGCAAGATGCAGTTGACTTTAAATTAGGTCAAAAACTTACAGAGGACCAAGCTCAGGGCCGACAAAAGGACTCGCCGTATACAGCATCATCGGCGCCGCCAACTCATGGCGATTGAACATGTCGCCCACAGTGCCTCCAGCAACACTCAAAAAGGCTGCACCAGACAAGCCACTGAAGAAGCGTACGATGAGCATGGTCTGGACGTTTTGGGCCACAGCACATGGAATCATCCAGATGAAAAAGAACGTAAACGACACTAAATAGATCTTGCGGCGTCCGTAAAACTCGGACAGAGGAGCCAGGAACAATGGGCCAATTCCGAGACCGAAGATGTAGGTGGTGAGCCCAACGGTGGCCACCTCGGTCGAACATCCAAACTCCTCGGTAATTTGCTTGTAGATCATGACGTACATGGAGGAAGTGCAAGTTCTGGAAGGCGTGTCAGTTCCATTCTACAGGTCATATTTATTTCCC
Organism: Talaromyces sp. R2412; assembly: GCA_023626135.1. Classification (NCBI taxonomy): domain Eukaryota; kingdom Fungi; phylum Ascomycota; class Eurotiomycetes; order Eurotiales; family Trichocomaceae; genus Talaromyces; species Talaromyces sp. R2412. The sequence goes on along the minus strand of JAMAGK010000031.1, from coordinate 160,172 downwards.
CTCACTTACACACAAACCGAGCCGAGAGAGACGAAAATGGTAATGAGCCATCTCCTGCTCAAGCTCATGTTTTTTGGATTTCCTGGGTCGTTCTCAGCCCATTTCACCAGGATTTCTGCATCAGATCGTGGCTCTCCGGACTCGCCGATTCCATTGGCATAGTCGTGGTTGGTAGATGTGTTGTCGTCATCCCCATCACTAACATTAACACTATAGCCATCGTTCAAAGACCATGTTCTCTCAACATTGGCAGAAGCGCGCGAAGCTGTCTTGAAGATTGAGTTTTGCTGCTGCTCAGACTTGACGGGCAAGTAAACAGGCGAATCCCCCTCGTCCATGTTTTCGATATCCGCCGTGTGCGGTGGCAACTGGTGTACGATGAAGCTGGCCGAGGCAAAAACAGGTCGGGAGGGTCCATATTTATTATTTATCTTAGTTGATTGCAAATTTAGCTCCCCGCTAAAACAATCTGCTCCCTAAAACTCCTAGACCAAATAAGGCGCCATCAGTGGGGACCTGGTTGAGTATTCACGGCTATAGCACGTCAATCGGCTTTGTCGCCGAGGTGGATGGGGCGATTGGCAGACTTTGGGTTCCGGAAGATATCAACCATGTCTCGAATAGGTACGGAGTAATAGGGCCCGTAAATTTTTCAGGCATTCAACATTATTATTGATAGGCAAGTGAGTCACTCCCATCACGGATTGAGACTTTCCGCACGGCAAAGTTAGCCGTGGTCGTTGATGACGATGATTCCACGGTACTACCCACTATTGATTTATAAGCTCGACGATCCTCTGCACTTTCACCACATGGCGGATTCTTGCTTTTTCGACAGCTGGTGAGAACCTCTCATCGCCGCCTTAACTCTGTCGGAAATAAGCCGTTGATCCGCGATTGACAGCCAAGGCGGCCCGCGCGGGACGGGCGGGATAGGCGGATGCAATGTTCCTTGGGAGTCATGAAAGTAGTCTAGTTCTGTTGCTCCTGATGGTGAAGAGGGTATTGCCGCTTCTTGTTCTGGATCTTCATGGACCAGCTGGGCGGCCTTTACCGGTAATATGGAGGAACAGAAGACGCCGACATCTGCGGTGAGGCATATGATCGTGGAGGCTGACGAGGCATATCAGGATATCCTTGTTCTATCTCCTTATTCATCGCCCAAGAACGCTGTTTGCCATATCGCCGCTGAGAACGTGCCTCGATGATTCTGTGCGCGAAGAAAAAGATATGCATGGCCCTTGAAATAACAGCATTAGATTCTGCGCCTGTCAGACATTGAGACCAACACTCACCATAGTGGAATACCAAAGAGGATTCCAGCCAACTCCAAAAAACCAATATGGTATATCTCCATAAGGCAGTCTTGACTCCAGACCTCGGTGCTCATGACAGATTCGCATATTATCATTCCCACTCGACCTCCGTCGCGCCATGCGTTGAACGCGCCTCCCCAGATTGCGAACACCAGACCCGGTAGAAGCGCTGCCCAGATCAAAAAGTCCATGACCAATTCAACAGAGCACGGGATCTTGCGTGCTGCATGAAAAGCATAAACTGCTGAGTAGCTGTTGTGGAGAATTGCCAAAGCGAGCTTTTGTTGTTGCACATTATCAGCCAAATCGAAATACTTCTCTCAGCATGGAGTCAATCATACCGGTGCAATGGAAATCCCATCTTGCCAATCGCCTCTAATAGAACCAAATGTGTGCTCAAACGTCTGATCCCACGGCCCGATAGCTGCTGCGAAGAAAGCAAGTGATATAAGAGCAAGAACGGCGCCGACGCAACGGAGGACTGTCTTTCTGAACAGCCATGCAGAGTTTCCAGACTGTATGATCCTCTGTCGAGTGCGTATCCAGAAAGAACGAAGACGAATAAGTGGCTGCATACTGGATGTCCGTAGATGAAGCGATACTCTTTGTGCGGTCAGACATCAAACCCTTGTAGATGAACGAAAGAGGAAAAAGCGAATCCCCCTAGCTGTTGATATTTAAATAGATATTAGAGTCCGATAATCCCTAGACATCGTGTCAATTGGTAACCTGCGCCACAGGAGAGCTGTCAGAGTCGAGTGTCGTCTCAGGTATGCCGTGTGCCATATTGATTACTAGTGTACGTAGCAGTTAGCATACATTGTCCCAGGTGTTCGTTCCGCAGCGCATTGGCTGAGCTGATTGGAGATCAATGTGGCTATGTCTGACATGAGATTGTCGATGAAGCAGTGGTGGTGTGTAACCTGAGACGAGGCCGCGCAGGTGAAACTCCGACGGCGGCAGGGGCAACATCGATTGATGTACCGTCGTAATCACCCACACGATTATAACTTCAGTCTGAGAATAAGTTAAAAGATTCAAGCTCAGTTCAGTGTTCATTATAGAATCTATTAACTAACATACAACGACTCTACCCCCAAATGGTTTTTGGTAAGTAGGAAGTAAAGTAGAATACTCAACAACTACAGCGCGTTTTTCCAATCCCAAGAAAAAGAAACAGCCAAATATAAGCAAAAAAGACAATCCATAGCATCCAAAGCCAGACTTAAAGATAAATAAAACAGACCAATCGCCAAAAAGTAGAAGAATAATCACGTGTGCGCCCCGCCCAGGTATTTTGAAGCAATGTCGAAGCAAAGACCAAGAGCCAATCTGTACAAGAGGTGAACCAAAGGGTACCCCAAAAAGCATCCTGGCACCCGAAACCCTAATAAAACGCCTCATCAATTCTTTGGATATAGCTCAGTGGTTTTGTCGAATCAAGCCGTTGCTGCTACTTCTTGCTGGCTTGCAACTTCTCCACCAGCTTCAGTCTCAGCCCAGGATCCCCATAGCTCGCGCTTGGCCTTGATGCGGAGAGGACCACCAATAGCGTTTCTGCCCTGCTCAACTTTAACGGCATCCTTGGTTGCTAGCACAAGTGTCTCAAAGAACATCTTGGTAGCATCGGCTTTCGATGTGGTCTTTTCTGGGCAAAGACTCTGGAACAATACAGCCTTCTTCTGCGGAGTAGCTGGTTCGGCAGCACCTGCGCCGCCGAAACGCTCCCGCAACAAATGAACTGCATGTTTGGTACCCAGAGAAACAGGACCACTGTCAGTTGGGTGGATCGTGTCATCCAAATCATCCAGTAGCAAGCCTCCGTCCTCACTAGGCGCGCTTTCGTCGCCAGGGAACTCGATTTGATCGTGCTGGAGAGTAGAATCGAGACCGATGCCCTCATCCAAGTTCTCATCTCCATCATCACAAATGTCCAAAGCGGGAATGCTCACAGCATCAATGTCAACATCAGAAACGCCACTGTCACGCTTGCGCTTGAGTTCTCCAGCTTGGCGCACCGTGTCGAAAGACAACATGTCCCGGAGCTCAGGTGCCCATCCACGACCACGGCTCTGGCCGAGCACGCTGGACACGAAATCACCATTCTTCTGCATCTGCATGAGCGTCAGGAGTACAGGATCACGAGGCAAGAAGGACGCCGGCTTGAGGATGTCTGAGTGCTCTTCCTGGTGTTGCTTGATAGCGGTTGCGCTCAGTTGAGTGTCGACATCGTGACCGATAATCTTGCGGCGCTTAGCGCGCTGGTTTTCTTGTGCAGCGCCTTCATCGATAACCTGAGCATCATCTGCTTGAGGGGTAGCAAAACGATCAACGGATTGTCGTGGGGTCTGCTGCACAGCTTCGGATTCGGGCGGTGGAAGAGTCAGGTCGCCACCGTCAAGGTCCATTGGGTCTTCTTCGTTGAGAAAGCGGTTGATGTCGTCGTTGGTGTCATTGCCAATGTCCTTGTCAAGAGGAATGTCATCGTCTCCCAAGTTCAGGTCGAGGTCAATGGCATTGAGTTTTCCGTCTTCACTGAACAGATCTTCTTCGACGGGGCGAGGGGCAGGAGCGTCTCGACCCATTTCAATGCTAAAGTCGTTTGCAAGTGGAGTGTCGTCTTCACCGAGATCTAGATCAAGCAAGGTGTGGTCTTCAAGACGCGCAGGTTCCTGAGATGCCAAGCGCTGGGTGTCTGGCAGGAGCTGGCTGCCAAAATCAAGGCCACCAGGGTGCTTGCTTTCCGGTTCCAGGTTCAAGGACGGTAGCAAGAGAGAAGAGGTGTCGAGGTTCATGAACAAATCCGATTCAGTAAGTACATCAGGCAGAGTAATACCGCCTGGCGGCAGAGCTACATTGCTTGGCAAATCATTGTTGTTTGTAAGTCGAAAAGCCTGTAATAATATTGTTAGCACGTACGCTCAGCAAGTTAAGAAAAGAAGAAATACCATTTTGATCTTCATCAATGCTTCATTGCAATCGTCCAGCAAGTAACGTGCTTTGCGGCTGTAGATTCGGACAACACCCAGCAAAAGCTGACCGCTCAAACGAAGAGCCATGGGCGCTTGGCCTTGGTCCACAATTGCACTGACGCTGCTTTCGATATTGGATTGCAAAATGTGGGATTTTGAGAGTTTGCGCTCAAGGTTGGCGGACAGCCAGACGCGAGCCAAAGGCCCGGTCTTGGACAGGAGAGTCTCCGAATAAAACATCGCGTACTGACAGATGTCGAAATCCCGATTCCAATGGGCGTGTATCAAGGGGTGCTTGAAGCGAGAACACAGAGAGAGAAAGGGTACCCGGAGGTCCCAGAGTTGATGACGCGCCTACCCAAACACTAGCCGGTCGCGCAACACGACCACGGTCGGGAGTCGGGTAGAAAGAGTTGCCTAACGGGTTTGTAGTAGCAAAACGCGCGAGAAGCCCGGGGCAAGGGCGATATAGACAGCTATGTGCAGCGTGGTGTAGCGGGCGGTGGTGGTGCAGAGAGTGTGGGAGAAGGAGCAAACAAGTCAAGATTCGGGAGTTGCGAGGGGCGGGTCGCGTTGGGTTGTGGCCACAGGGAAAGCGCTCGCCCAGCCTCTTTTTGCGCTGCGTCGCTCTTTCCCGATTGGCATGGGAATGCGTGGCTGGGGTCACGTGCCCCGGCCGTTGCCTGGCTGACTGGCCCGCCAAGCCCGTGGTATGTGGTCATGTGACATGAGTTGGGCTTTTCATTTCGGGCCTAGCGCCGCACACCGCCACAGCTCGCGTGTACGTGTACGGTGTACGGCATCGCATTCGGCGTGCCTGTGGCTGGTGTGGCGGCTCCCGCCGTGCGTATGCGCCTGTCGTTTTGGGACGCCAACGTACGTGGTCAATATTAATTATTCGTTACAACTTGCCTCTCGCTTGTCATCACCGCCTGCTTCGTGAGCAAGCTGTGTTTATTACCGCCTTCCTCGGCCTTTCTGCTCTATTTCTTTACTTCCTCTCGTTTGCCTCTAGTGAAGACCGAATCCGGGCTTGTTTGTTCCGCGACTGATGACAGCTTGCTTCTCCTGATTGCAAATTCTCCTGGCGGTATCAACGACGCTTCCTGGCTCGGTATGACCTTGTTTTGGCCGTGAATACAACTCCGGGTGTCGTCCCAGAGTGCGAGAAATAGATGTAAATGTCGCCGTCATCGGATTCGGCGCTGCCTCTACACCATGAGCATCCTTCCCGGTCTCCGTCACCGTATCCCGAACAACAAGTCGTGAAAGCACAATCACCTTCGGTGAGTTTTATACTGTACTAAGTATCTTCTTGCTACAATACTAACTATTTCATTGCAAGTCTATTACCTCCACGTATGCGTTTCTCGAACCACAGCAGGTCGCCGACCGTCTCGACACATCGTACACTAGTGGTCTGTCACCCTCCGAGGCGGAGATCCGATTACATCGAGATGGACCAAATGAATTGCCACGAGAAGAGCCAGAGCCTCTGTGGCTGCGCTTCTTGAAACAGTTCAAGGAAACCTTGATCTTGCTCCTGTTGGCATCCGCTGGGATATCTTTCTTTATGGGAAATTTCGATGACGCTGTCAGTATTACGCTTGCAGTGACTATCGTGGTGACGGTGGGCTTTGTCCAGGAATATCGCTCGGAAAAGTCTCTGGAAGCATTGAACCGCTTGGTCCCTCATTACGCGCATCTCATTCGCGATGTCGTCCCAACCAGTGCTGCGGAATATGCACCCCAAGGGCTAGCCATCAACGAGTTAGACCCCCATAAATCACGCTCGGACTCGCCAGCCTCTATATCAAATGCTGTCAAATCCTCGAGTACAGTGCCCGCTGCACACTTGGTCCCAGGAGATTTGGTCCTCTTTACCACCGGCGATCGCATCCCTGCCGATATTCGAATTACGTCCGCTGCAGACTTGTCAATTGACGAATCTAATCTTACTGGGGAGAACGAGCCTGTTTCCAAGTTTTCGGAGAAGTTGAACTTCGCCAAGGAAACCACTGAATCTCCTTTCTATGGTGCAGAGGGAACTGCTAGCATTCGTCTAAGTGAGCAACACAACATCGCTTTTATGGGAACTTTGGTAAGGTCAGGCTATGGACAGGGTATTGTGATTGCGACTGGAGCAAACACAGAGTTTGGGCGCATCTCTACGTCTCTGCAAGAGATCGAAAGCCCTAGGACTCCACTTCAGTTATCGATGGATCGTTTGGGGCAAGAGCTGAGCTATGTTTCGTTCGGTGTGATTGGACTGATTGTCGTTATTGGGTTAATTCAAGGGCGACGATTACTTGAAATGTTTACCATTGGCGTGTCACTTGCAGTTGCAGCTATCCCCGAAGGCCTTCCAATTATCGTCACGGTCACTCTCGCTTTGGGGGTCTTGCGCATGGCTACAAGGGGTGCTATTATGAGAAGGCTTCCCAGCGTGGAAACTTTGGGCTCAGTGAATGTTATTTGCAGCGATAAAACTGGAACTTTGACTATGAGCCATATGACAGTCACCAGGGTATGGCACTATGACTGTGACGAGCCGTTTGAAATCAAAGACGGTGGACCTTCGGCACCTGGGCCTGCGCTGCAGAAGATTCTACGAATCGGAAATATTGCCAACAATGCTCGTCTTTCCCGAGCTCATGCCAATTCACCACCCAGCGCGTCTTCCGCCGCTGTCCTTTCATCAACTCTCGACGGGTCCTCGGATCATGTTAAAAGTAGGTGGGTTGGACAACCCACTGATGTTGCAGTGCTGGACCTTCTCGACGCGTTTGGCGAAGATGACATTCGGGATCAGCTCAGTGCCCGCGTGGCCGAGACGCCATTTAGTTCCGAGAAGAAATGGATGGGTGTCATGATCGGCGGGACTTCTCCTGGGGACAACAACATGGCTTACATCAAGGGAGCTTTGGAAAAGGTCCTTGACAGGTGTGATACGTACTTGACCAAGGATGGTCGAGAAGTAATCCTGGATGAACCACGGCGGAAAATTGCCCGAGAAGCCACAGAAAAGATGGCCTCTGAGGGACTTCGCGTTATAGCATTTGCAAGTGGGCCGGTCCGAGAGGGGGCACGATACAATCGAAGGCTAGGAAGCCGGAGTGCTACACCATCTCCCAATATCGATCAATCGACAGCTGACGAGCAGTTCAACGGTCTTGTGTTTGCAGGATTGGTCGGCATGAACGACCCACCTCGCAAGGGCGTCCGGAAAGCCATACAGAGGCTTCTTACCGGCCGAGTCAGGGTGATGATGATTACAGGAGATGCAGAAACGACGGCTGTAGCAATTGCACGCCAGCTTGGGATCATTGTTAATGAAACGCCAGACGCTCGGGCAGTAATGCGAGGAGACCAGATCGACCACATGAGCACGACTGAACTATCAGAAGCCATTGCTAGGACGACGATCTTTGCGCGGACCAGTCCTGATCACAAGCACAAGATTGTGCGCGCGCTGCAGGCCCGGGGAGACGTGGTGGCCATGACAGGAGATGGGGTTAATGACGCACCGGCCCTGAAAAAGGCCGACATTGGAATCGCAATGGGCCGGCTAGGCACAGATGTGGCCAAGGAAGCAGCCGACATGATTCTCACCGACGACAACTTTTCCACGATCCTGCAGGCCATCGAGCAAGGCAAGGGCATTTTCTACAACATTCAGAACTTCATTACCTTCCAACTCAGCACGAGCGTTGCGGCACTGGGCTTGGTGCTCTTGAGCACGATCATGGGCCTTCACAACCCGCTCAACGCGATGCAAATCCTCTGGATCAACATCATCATGGACGGACCCCCAGCGCAGTCACTAGGCGTCGAGCCCGTCGACCCGGCCGTGATGAACAGCCCGCCACGACCAAAACACGCTCGCGTCCTCACCAAACCTCTGATCCAGCGCGTCCTCACACAAGCAGCGCTCATCATGCTCGGCACGCTGATCATCTACGTGCATGAAATGGGCGACGCGGACGACGAGCTGAACCCAGGCCACGTCTCGCGCGTAGTGACCAATCACGACACTACCATGACATTCACCTGCTTCGTCTTCTTCGACATGTTCAACGCGCTCACCTGCCGCAGCGACAGCAAATCCTTTCTCCGCGGCGAGATCTCGCTCCTCGGAAATAAAATGTTCAACTATGCCGTTTTCGGTTCGATTATCGGCCAACTAGGCGTTATTTACCTCCCCTTTTTACAATCTGTTTTCCAAACCGAAGCCCTCAAATTGACAGACCTGCTCAAGTTGGTTGTCTTGGCGAGCGCGGTGTTTTGGGTCGATGAGGCTAGGAAGTATTATAAGATGTTGCAGCGTCGGAGAAGTCCCGGGCCGATGTATAGTCATAACGTGTGATACGTCTCTTTTCTCTCATTGCTTTTGGATTACTCAGTTTGTTTTCTCTCTTCTTTCCTTTTTGAGTGTTGGTTGTGGGTGTGGTTGTGGTTTGTTCTCATGTATATGTAGTCTCCCTTTTTTTGATGAATTGTGATGAGCGAGGGTATTGGATGTTCCATGGAGAGATGGACATTCATAGTATTCAGTGTATGACCATACAATAGAATAAATAGTATTTGCATAAACTATTATAATATTTTTCGAACTACCAATTTTAAAATACAATGATTGATGAAATTTTATTGATAATTTGCGTACTCCCAACAGCACGCAATACATAAGCTTTGAAATCCATTTCCATCTATCTCATTTTTTTATGTACCTCACAATAAACAACGACAAAAACAAAAAGAAAACAAAAAGAAAACACTTAACAAAAAATAAAAGAAAAAAATCTCGACTCCAACCCGAAAAGAGATAAAAAAGTGCGCTGAATATGTCGTGGCGTGGTAGAAATACAGATAGAAAGTAAAAGGCTTTTTCAGCATCAAGCCGAAAAAGAGACAAAACATGGAAAAAGAAAAGAAGAAAAAAGACTAGTCTTTCTGGCTAGTTGGAGATGTCAAGAATTAGAGGGATATCGAGAGAAAAAAGTTGTGTTGGATGTCGATGTCGATGTCGATGTAGATGATGTAGAGGAAAAAGGTGGTCGGGGTATAGCTCAAAAGAACACGAACAATGAAAACGCCAGTCAAGAAAGTGAAATACAAGCAGTCTAATTTATTCGGCTTTTTCTTCCTCAATCACGGGAGGACCTTGGTCTGGAGGATGTTGCTCGGCGGCTTGTCGCGGTGCCGGCGGGATGCCATTGCTGGGAGTATCGTTTGCTTCGATGATCTCCTCGCTGCGCTTGTCCTCGGGCGTGGCAGCCTCGAGCATGGTGCTGTGTGCCTCGATGCCGTAGCGGTCGGCGTGCGGGATTTCGTGGCCGTCGGCGAGTTGGGCTGCCTTTTGTGGGGTCCATGCGAGGTAGTCTCTTCGCACTTCAACGTAGTCGTATGCAAACTCTCCCAGCTGGTCGTCGTCCATGCCGAGCAGCTCGGCTTCCTCGGAGGCTCGCAGTTTCAGGCCAGGCGTGATGTTGATCAGGTAGGCGATGATCGCCGAGACGACAAAGGCGTATCCGCAGGCGGCAACGATGTATGCGATCTGAATGTAGAGCTGGCGATAGTTGTGGGCAATCCAGCCACCTTGCAGGGTTCCTGTTGTAGTGTTTTCCGAGCCAACGTTGACACCGTCCAGTCCAATAATTGCGTTCGAGGCAAACAGGGCATTGGCGAGGAGACCGACGATACCGGCGACGCCGTGTTCAGCAAACACATCCATAGAGTCATCGATTTTAATCCAGTACTTGACTATATGGAATTAGTTTCAGGCTGCCATAGCAAGTGGTTTCCAATTGACATACCTTTGGTTGCATAATTGCACACGATTCCAGTGACTACTCCCAGGATGACACTTCCCCACGGGGTGATAAAACCAGAAGCAGGAGTGGCAGCTACCAGTCCAGAGATAGTGCCAGAGCACCAGCCGACCATAGACCACTTCCTTGCCAGTCGCCAATCCAGGAGAACCCAGGCAATGGCGGCAAAAGTGGCAGCAATGTTGGAGTTCCAGCACGCCATGGTGGCACGCAGGTTGGCACCAAAGGCCGAACCACCGTTGAATCCAAGCCAGCCAAACCACAGGAAAACCGTTCCGAGAAGGATGAGGGACACATTGTGAGGGCGGAAGTTGAGCATCATTCGTTCCTGGCGGCGACCAAGGACCATGGAGTATGCAAGCGCAGAAAGACCAGAGCCGATCTCGACAGGGCCACCACCGGCGTAGTCCATCACACCGTAAGCGTAACCCCAGCCGTTAACGTTCCACGCCCAGCAGGCAAGTGGACAGTACACGATTGTAGCCCAGATGAAGGTGAAGACCATGGCGGGTAGTAGGCGGCCTCGTTCGGCAACGGCGCCCATGACGATAGCAGCGGTGACGGCACAGAATTGCATCTGACAAGTTAGTTGTTAGCAGGGAATATACATAAATAGAAAAAGTCTGGCTTACCTCGTAAAAAGCAAACAGTAGCTCTGGCACGAGTGGTGAACCCGGGCTGGGCGCACCAAGCGTGTTCATCAAACCGAAGTGATGCAAGTTCCCAATAAAACCGTTCGTCGCGGTAGGCGAGAAAGCCAATGAATAACCCCAAAAGTACCACTGAAAGGTGACGACAGACATCGAACCCATACAAGCCCAGATCATGCTGAGGGCAGACTTGCGGCGAGCAAGACCGGAATAGAGAAAACCGAGACCGGGCACCATGACCAACACCATGGCCGAGGCCACGATGATGTAGGCCTGGTCACCGGATTGGTACCATTTGTTCAAGTTTTCTTTGTCTAGCAAAAGTCAGCCGAATGAAATATTCATAAAAAAATGAGCAGACTGACATGAATCACCGCCCAATTCTGCATTGGTGGACAGGGAGTAATCTGAAGGGGCGCCGGTCCAGTTGTATGAGGCATATCCCGGGGCGTAGGGCGCTTGGCCAGTAGATGACGCCATGATTGTGTTTGATTGAGGACGCTGGAGAGAATGAAGAAATCGAAAAGGCGAGGCTCAATGCTGGTCAACAGCTGCTTTAAAAAAAACCCGACACCCTCAATCTCTTCGTCTTCTTCTCCAGCTGCTGGAGAGAGAGAATAATAGCAACACGAGAATAACAATCACGGAGCGACGAGGCGCACGTATATATTTTTCTGGAAAGGGCCGGGCTGGAGTGGGTCTGGCTCCGGGACGCAGAGAAGGGCAGCTGTCGTGGGGAATTTTTTTCTCTAATTGCGATTTGTGATTTGAATTTGCAATGGTAATAATAATGGCAATGATTAATGGGGTCGATCAAGATAGACAAGACTTTTAGGAGCGCGCTAGCTGAGGGTGGATCGCGTGTTCATAGGCCCGGAGCGAACGGGCGGCGAGTAATCGTGGGTACTGCGGCTAGTAGACTGTAGTATGCGAGTCTGCAAGAGGCGTCTGTCTGTCGCCGGACAATGGAATTATGCACGTAGAGCTGAACAGTCACTGAAGAGTCAGCATGGATAGCGCGAGGAAAGGAAAGGTGAGAGAAATCATGGTGGGAGGAAAAGCCGGAGAAAGGAAAAGTGGAAAACAAAAAGGAAAGCGCAGGCACAATAATTACCAGTGCGGGCTGATTGGGCACCAGCAGGCCGGCGAGACATCAGCCAATACTCAGACTAATCTTAGACTCCGCGGTGGTAGTCGGAGAAAGAGAAAGAGAAAAAACAAAACAAGAAAACCATCATAAATAATAATCATAATATCATCTCAAGTCTGGAGAAGCGTCATCCGGAGTCGAGCCCGACCGGGGCCCAGGCGCCCGTGGCAATTAAGGCCATTGCCTTCAGCGAAAGACAAGAGTCGGAGGGCTATCGGATCTAGCGATCGCCCGCCCAATCTATTGTCAGTGTAAAATAATACGTACTTGTTATTAGTACGTGGTATCAGCCCACGGAAAAAAGCAAGAAAAAGCAGAAACAACCGCGCTTAGCGGACAGTCGCTCTCTTATATCTTTAAACTCTTATAGCTATTACTTATACAGATTGTAGACTACAGCCCTGATAAGAGTCTATCGCGACTCGACTTCTCCAGCCGTTATCTCTAGATAGCAGTAGTAGTACTAAGTACATACACTGATACATACTTCTTCATTCTTATTACTGACTCTGCGAGATCCGTCGTCTACAATCTGCAGTCTTCTTCTGGTCGTCCCAAAAAGGTCCGAGTCCGCGGCCGCTGATTGGCCAGAGATAAAGATGAGCGGCCCTGCTCGCCACGCCCCACTTACTGTGGGCCCGCCTACAGTCTTAGTGGCTGCCGCTTTCGGCATGGATCCCTTGTCAACCATGTCTGACTGGGAACCTGTGATTGGCTGCAGATAAGGCTTTTCTTTAGGACTGTGCTGATTGGTTGGGTCTTTGTTGTCTGGAGATTCTCCGCTTTCCCCCGTATCAATGCTGAATCGAAACGCTTTTTGTCACGTGAAAGGCTTCCTGTTTTGCCCGGTGCCAGCAACCGACATCGGCCGAGTTGCCACTGTGATGTCACTTGTGTGTAGTATGTATGTAGTAGCACAGGCAAACATGTATACAGAGTGGGAGTACAGAGTACAAAGCACAAGCATAGAGCACATGTTCTGTACCATGTGTCACCTGTCAGTAATGAGTGCATGCTAACTCTAAAGTGACTACATAGAAATTCATAACCTCACAGTTGATTGTCTTATATGCAATATGATGTATAAATGTAGACGTAGATGTAGATACAGATATCTATGTAGTGTTATCTCACCATCGCCCGCGCGCGCGCGCGCTCCTCCGCATTGAGCTTGTCAACCACGTCCACCGCCTGGCCAGCGCCAACCACCTCGTCCCACTCGTCCTCGTCCATCGCCATCACCATCGTCAGTTGCACGCAGCGCGCGAAAGTGTCGCGGTGCCGGTACCGCACCGGCGCGCCCTGATTGCTGCCCACCTCGATCACCGCGTTGACAATGCCCGCGACATCTCGCTCCAGCCGCGTCGCTCCCAGCGGGTTGACGCGTCCGTGGTACGACCACAGACGCTTCTCCAGCAGTCGTGCTAAATATGCCACCGTCACCGTGAGCAGCCGGTCAAACGCCGCCGCCGTGAGAATGCGGGAGATGGGCAGCAGCAATTCGGCCCATGCCGCAGCAAATCGCGGCCGTACCAGCTCGGCTCGGCTGCTTTCTTCATCCTCGTCCTCCTCGTCTGCGTCGTATGACTGGTATGTGCTGGTGGGATCGTCTGCGCTTTGTGGCTGGTACTCAATGTCGCGGAAGGCGTCTGCAAGAATCGGCCTTAAGCGATTCTTGATCACGTTGTTGAACACCACCTGAATCGCGTTCGATACCAATTCGTTGGCCTTGGCTTCGAACGATGCTGACAGCGACTGCAGTGACTGGCTAACAACAGTAGCGTCATCCGCCAGAGGGAACAGCGACTCTAGTCCGCCCGCTTCGTCTGCGCCGCTGGACTTGCCGCGGTCAACATGTCCACGCACAATCCGTCGAATATAATCAACGGCGACATCCAGGTTGTTGATCAGCACAAGAAAGGCAACTACCGTTTGCTCCGGTGGCTGCGTGCCCTGCACCGGCGGCTTGATATAATATTCGTCTCGCATCTTCCGCTGCACCATCCCAATGAAATCCGTCCCCAATATTCGCGACACTGTCGGTATGACATTAGTAACAACCTGCACCTGGGCCGTTGCGATCGATTGCTGTAGCACTTTGTTGACAATGTACATGATATCGTCAACCGCCGAAGTGATGTGTGGTGGCTCTGAACTGAGAGGCCGGTGGACGTTCAAAGTCAGCCCCGAAGGTAACTCGTCCAGTTGAAACGCTTTCTCCACAGACCGACGAAAGAAGAACATAGTCATCGAGTTAAAAGGCGCTATCAATCTGTCTTTGATCTTCCTGGCCAAAGAAGACGTCACCAAAAACTCCGGGAGGACCAGGGGGGCTTCTGCATTATCTGTTTCCTCCGGAGGCTATTTGTGTCAATACAATTACATTTATATGAGACTTGAGGCTGAACTTACTGCGCAGCTGTCGGCTAAGAACCGAGTGTAAAGAGACCATCGTCCCAACATGACAGCCAATTCATTGAGAATGCCGTCAACTTCTTTCATATCAACACCCTCGTCTTCAGTGGCCGTGCCGTCTTTGTTTGCTGGCGACCCTGTTCTCGGCGTGCCTGCTGATCGCTGTGCTGGTAGAAAACTTTGGACCAAGAATGTAAAAGCATAAGACTTGATATCGGTCAACTTGCGATCGACGTTCTTCTCGTCGCTCCACGTATCAATAATTATTCCGCCCTGAACATCAGCTTCAACTTGTAGCCTCTCAATCACTCGTGTCATTTTTCCAGACCCGTAGTGGCGCTCCACGAGGCCACCATGTCCATCGACAATCTGAGCAATGTGCTCAAACAGTTTCGTAAGCGCCGTTGCGTAGAAATAACCTTCCTTTCCTTGCTTATTCTCCGGACCCGTGCTTAAATTAGACCTCGCCCTGGAAGCCACCCCTTGACAAACATATCGGCCGTACACATCCAAGCCGACCTCAGACCGGCCAATGAGCGGAAACAGTTTGAAAAACCGGGTTATCTTGGCGCCATTGGTCTCCTTGACAGCCTTGTCGAACTCGCGGAGAAACAGACCGCACAAAGATTCCGAGGCACTATTCAACGTCACGTTCGGCGGGTCCGGTACCTCCGCGGTAGGCACAATCTGGGCAGCAAAGGCGCCGTGAACCA
This sequence comes from Talaromyces sp. R2412, assembly GCA_023626135.1. Taxonomy (NCBI): domain Eukaryota; kingdom Fungi; phylum Ascomycota; class Eurotiomycetes; order Eurotiales; family Trichocomaceae; genus Talaromyces; species Talaromyces sp. R2412. The sequence continues at coordinate 145,125 of JAMAGK010000031.1, read as the reverse complement.
CTTCCGGAGGGATTTTGGATGCGCGGTTCAGATAGCTGGCAGCCGTCTCCCAGTCCTGCGGCCCTTCCATCGACCCTGTCACGCCCAGGACGCACGCCTTCAGCTCGGCTACTTGCTCGACCACCTCCAGCGTCGCCTTGACTCGGGCCTGTTCCAGGTCTAGTCGCCGCACCGCGCTCGAAAGACGGCCGGCCGTGGCGGAAGCGCTCGAGAGCATGCCATTGCTGATATTCCGTGTTGTTGTAGCTTGCGAGCCCAGGTGGGCACGTAGCAGGTCTAGGCGTCCGAGTTCTCGCGAGAAGTCTTTCTGCGAAGCTACCAGGGCGTCGAGTCGGGCCGTCACCGCGGCTTCCTGGTCGTGCAGGTGTGACAGTGTCGCTTTGATTTCCGACACGGAGCTGGCATTGAAGATGTCCGGTGATGGCGAGACAGCATGATGGCCGTTGGTGTCTCCGAAGATACCGTTGGCTGTGGACATGTCTTTTTTTCTTCGTTTTGACTGCGGGGAGATGTTGCCAGATGAACAACTGCATCGGTGTTTCTGTCAGGGGCAGAATAGCCCGCCCCACCGGCATGTGGTTGTCCTATTGGTCAGTGTGCGGGCGGTCAGTCAACACTTATCTGCAGCACACCTTACACAATGAAATTCGCACAATAGACAATCATTCCTTGATAATCGAGGTTAAAGAGCCTCAATCTCTTCAGGACTACTTAAAAACTGACACGTAGAGCGGCCAATGCTGGAGCCTGCAGGCCAGCCCTGGAGCACTGCGCGTTACTGCATCGGGACTGGTTTGCGGATTGACGTTATCTGCCTGGAGCTGGCAAATCGTCATAAATATTGCAGACCACACTGCCCCCAATCCCTCTGGGGCATGAATATCGACCAGGGACGTTGAGGAATCACCATTCACTGTTCAACAGAAAAAAACAACCCTCCAACCAAGGCTCTTGTTTCTAAGATAGGTCGCTGTCACAAACCGCAGCGCTCGCATCCCAAGAGGAGCCGCAGGCGGGGCACAAGCAAAATGGGCAACGAATCTTCCACGCTCGTAGACGAAAACACTCGTCCGTCAACACTGAAGCGGCGAGATTTGGAGTCGGTGGCCAACTACATCCTCAAGAAAAATGCTCGACGCATTGTGGTGATGGTGAGAAGAAACAATTCTCCCGTCATCCTACTTTATATATTATACTGAACTACGTCTGCAGACCGGGGCCGGCATCAGTACGTCGGCGGGCATACCAGACTTTAGATCGCCAGACACGGGAATCTACTCCAATCTCGCCCATTTGGATCTTCCAGATCCCGAGGCGGTGTTCAGCATCAACTTCTTCCGGGAGAATCCCGTTCCTTTTTACACATTGGCCAGGGAGCTTTATCCGGGCCGGTATCGACCAACCATTGCCCACTCATTCATCACGCTGTTGCATAGAAAAGGCCGGCTGTTGAAGTTATTTACGCAGAACATTGATTGTTTAGAGCGCGCCGCCGGCGTTCCGGCAGACAAGATCATTGAGGCCCATGGAAGCTTTGCCTCGCAGCACTGCATCGACTGCAAGAGCGAATACCCGGATGATCTCATCCGACAAGCCGTCGATAAGGGCGAGGTCCCCCACTGTCTGACACCGCAGTGCAACGGGCTTGTCAAGCCGGACATTGTCTTCTTCGGCGAAGCCCTTCCCTCGGATTTCTTCACCAGCCGCGAACTCCCCGCCGAAGCCGATTTGTGTATTGTCATGGGCACCAGTCTCACAGTCCAGCCGTTCGCAAGCCTCCCAAGCTTCTGCCGCGACGAGACGCCTCGTTTGCTTATCAACATGGAACGCGTTGGGGGTCTTGGGTCACGCGCTGACGACATGCTTCTCCTGGGAGACTGTGATGCCGGAGTCCGCAAATTGGCGCAGGCGCTGGGCTGGCTGGAAGAACTAGAAGCGCTTTGGGAAGAAACGAACCCAGACAAAGAGGCTAGAGATAGAGAAACAGCGCCAAAGAAAACCCGAGACGAGCAGTTGCATGACGAGGTCGACCGTCTCACCGCCGACGTTGACCGTGCGCTGCATTTGTCGAGCAGCCACCAGGACCGCGTGCGCGTACATCTGGCCAAGGAGGATGGCAGCAAAAAGCAGCCTTCAGGCGAGCAAGATGACACAACTCTTCGGTCAGCTGTGGGGGGCAGCGAGCAAGGCGGGCTGGCTCATGTGTATCCGCATCTGGACAAGAAGTCGACATTGTGATATAGACTGGATTTTGGTTTCAAGATTGTTCATAGTTACGCATAATCGCGTAGATAGATCGCCTCAAGCAATTCTTGTCTATATTAAAAAGCAACCCCGACTTCTCTGTCACAATAATATGACGCATCTCGCGCGTCGAGGCGGTGTGCGGGGAAGAAGAAGGTGAGCTCACCGGAGTGCGTGACCCCGAAGCCTGGGCTGGTTCTCGCCTCCCCCCCCGCCGCCCCACACCTCGACATGTCCCTCTTGCTCGTGTTTCTCTTCTCTTCTTCTTCTTCTCGTCGTGTTCCTCTCGCTTTTCAGACTCGCCCTGAGATCTACTTCTTTTTCTTTCTGTGTGTAAATCTGTTTTGCCGCTGAACTGCGATCATGGTTGGAATTGGTCCCAGGCGCAAGCCCTCCCGCAAGGGTAAGTAGCTGCCCCTCACTAGCTGTTCTATCGATGAGGCTGAACGAATTCGTGTTGCAACAGGTTCTATGACCGATATCCCCAAGAGTCTGTTGGACCAGATCAAGGAGTTTGAAGATGTCTTCACCGTCGACCGCCAGAAGCTCAAGGAGGTCGTTGCTGTTTTTATCAAGGAGCTGGAGAAAGGTAACCCCCCCAATTCTATTGCTTTGTGTTATCTCCATCATACTGATTTTTATTTCTCCAGGTTTGAGTGTCGAAGGAGGCAACATTGTAAGTTCGCGTGCGCCAACCGAGATATCGACCAGTCATTGACTGTCGTCCAGCCGATGAACGTGACTTGGGTGTTTGGATTCCCCAACGGTGACGAAAAGGGTACCTTCCTAGCCCTCGACATGGGCGGCACCAACCTGCGTGTGTGTGAAATCGAATTGACCGAGGAGCGCGGAGAGTTTGACATTACCCAATCGAAATACCGCATCCCCGAAGAGCTGAAAACGGGCACCGCCGAGGAATTGTGGGAGTACATTGCCGACTGTCTGCAGCAATTCATCGAGTACCACCACGAAAACGAAGAGCTGACCAGCCTCCCTCTGGGCTTCACTTTTTCGTATCCTGCCACTCAGGAATACATTGACCATGGTGTCCTGCAACGATGGACCAAGGGGTTCGACATTGAAGGCGTCGAGGGCAAGGATGTCGTTCCACCGTTTGAGGAGGTTTTGAGAAAGAGAGTATGCATTTTTTCGACCAGTATAGCTAAATTTATCATCACCGCTGACATGATTTAGGGCCTCCCCATCAAAACCACCGCATTGATCAACGATACCACCGGAACCCTGATTGCCTCTGCGTACACTGACCCAGACATGAAGATTGGATGCATCTTCGGCACTGGCGTCAATGCCGCATATATGGAAGATGCCGGCTCTGTCCCCAAAATTGCACACCTTAACCTGCCACCTGACACTCCTATTGCCATCAACTGCGAATACGGCGCGTTTGACAACGAACACGTCGTGCTCCCACGCACAAAGTACGACATCGTCATTGACCGGGACTCGCCTCGGCCGGGCCAACAAGCTTTCGAGAAAATGACCGCCGGTCTGTACTTGGGTGAAATCTATCGACTAGCCCTTTTGGACGTCATCGAAACCAAGCCCGGTCTCATTTGTGAAAAGCAAGATGTCTCCAAATTGCGGAAGCCTTATTCGCTTGACGCCTCCTTCCTGTCTGCTATCGAAGAGGATCCTTTTGAGAACTTGCAAGAGACCCAGGAGCTCTTTGAGCGCGTCCTGAACCTCAAGCTGGTCAAGCCCGAGCTTGAAATGTGCCGTCGACTAGCCGAGCTCATCGGCACACGGGCGGCTCGCTTGTCTGCGTGCGGTGTCGCTGCCATTTGCACAAAGAAAAATATTGAGCGCTGCCACGTTGGCGCAGACGGCTCTGTGTTTACAAAATACCCACACTTCAAGGCTCGTGGTGCCCAGGCCTTGCGTGAGATCCTCGACTGGCCTGATAACGAGAAGGACAAGGTTGTCATCATGCCTGCCGAAGACGGTTCTGGTGTTGGCGCGGCCTTGATTGCGGCCTTGACATTGAAGCGCGTCAAAGAGGGCAATGTCTGCGGTATCCGCGACAAGAATTCGATGTTGAAGCTGGTCTGATCTAGGTAGTTGTTAGTAACTTGAAAGAACATAATGCATGTACGTAGATAGATCAGAAGAAAATTTGATGTCAATTACGAATGATTTATTGTATTTTACATTGATCAGCGCCTTTCCGCTGCTAATTTAGAAGAAGCTCTCGCAACAAAGATGCCTTTTGACTGATCACTCACCAGTAATTACTACATAATTAGAAATATCCTGACAAGACGCGAATGGAGTTCGACTACTCCGACGGACAATGAGCCGAGGTCCACCGCGGCTATCCAAGTCTTCCCCGCGTTCTGGAGCCCCGTCTCCGTCCCAACACTATTTTGACCTTGACATTTAATAAAGCGTCTAGCCAACCTTTCAATCCATCTTGTTTTCATTTCTTCATTTTTTTAGAGCCATAAAACTCCCATAATAACCCACCATGGCCGACCAACTCCACACCAAACCTCCATCCTCGCAACACTACATCCTCTCCTACCCAGCTCCGCACGTCCTACTCGTCACCATCAACCGCGAAAAACAACGCAATGCACTCCACTACGAAGCCCACTGGGACGCCGAAGCCATCTTCCGCTGGTTCGACAAGGAACCATCCCTGCGCGTCGCTGTCGTTACAGGAAAGGGTTCCAAGGCGTTTTGTGCGGGTCAGGACTTGATTGAGCAGAGTTCGCGCGCGAGTGCCGCGGCAGAGGGCGATCAGAAAAAGCAAAGGGGTCTGTCGCATCCGCCAGGAGGGTTTATGGGATTGAGCAGGCGAAGGGGGAAGAAGCCGGTGGTTGCGGCGGTGAATGGGTTTGCGTTGGGTGGTGGGTTTGAGATTTGCTTGAACTGGTCGGTCTTGCGTTTGTTTGAGGAGAAAAGGAAAAAAGAAGAAACTAATAAAAAGTAGTGATATGATTGTGGCATCCCCAAAAGCAACATTTGGTCTACCAGAGGCCCAAGTTGGCCTGTACGCTGCAGCCGGCGGTCTCTCGCGCATCACGCGCATCTGCGGACTGCAGATTGCATCCGAAATCGCCATGGCGAACCGAAAACTCACGGCGGAAGAAGCACATCGGTACCTGCTCGTCAACAGAATTAGCAAAACCCATGAATCCGTGGTCGACGAGGCAGTTGAGCTAGCCCTCAAGATCTCGAATCTGTCTCCGGATTCGGTTATTGTGACGAGGCATGGTATCAGAGAGGCATGGGAGAATCCGAGCGTCGAAGGGGCGACTATCAGGACGCAGCAAGAGTATATGGAGAAGCTTGTTGAAGGGGAGAATTTTGCTATTGGCGTGAATGCGTTTGCGAACAAGACGAAGCCGCAGTGGGTGCCGTCAAAGCTGTGAGGGTTTACATAGGTAGATTCAAATGATGTACAAGGTTATTGAATGGAATACTTTGATATAAAGCCTTTTCTTTACAAGGATGTATGATTGTTGCACCGTAAGTATGTACTAGCAGGTACTAGCAGGTAGTAGCAGTAACTCCAGTCCACAGATTCCATACAAGTAGCCCTATGCTGGACTTATGTCAATTGACGTGATTAATCTACAAAAAACTCAAAAACACTCGCAACAACATCCTCTGGCCGTTCTTCAGGAATATAATGCCCCGAATCCAACGCTCTTCCCTCCACTGTCGATGTAGACACCTTTTCCCATTCAGCCACAGCGTCAAAACACTTTTCAATGACACCATACGCGCCCCAAAATACTCGCAACGGACACTGTATATGCCTTCCTTGCTCAATATCCTGAGATGCCTCTTCCATATCCACGGTTATCGACGCCCGGTAGTCCTCGCACATGGCATGCACCGTCTGGAAATCCTTTAAATTGTTCTCATACTCTGCCAAACACTCGGCCGTAAACGGCTCAAGCCCGGCATGTCGCCCGCCCATAGACCCTTGAAGCCAGGCCTGTGGGTTGGCAGTGATCATTTTCTCTGGCAAAGGTGCGTTCTGCACGAGAAAGAACCAGTGGAAATACGCCCTTGCGAAGACGATGTCGGTTCGCGAATACATAGCCAGCGTCGGGCATATATCCAGGAATATCGCCTTCTTGACTCGTGCTGGATAATCGACGCACAGCCGGTGAGCCACTCTCGCGCCTCTATCGTGCGCACATATATAAAACGATGTGTCTCTGTGGTCAGAGTATCTAGGGCACAGCTCGTCCATAACCCGCACCGCGTCTCGCGCCATGGCCTTTTTCCCATATCGCACATGCCCCTCCCCGCCGTCTGGTTTGGACGACCGGCCGTATCCTCGCAGGTCCATGGCTACAACAAAGTAGCTTTGCGCGAGCTTGTCGACGATCCGGTGCCAGATGTGATGCGTTTGAGGGAATCCATGCAGCAGAAGCACAGCTGGGCCAGAGCCGCCGTGGACGCCGTGGATGGTGACGTCGGGCTCGACGGGGACGTCAAAGGGGGTGAAATTTTTGAACATGGTTGATATTAAGTTCCGCTCAATTTTGATTTTTTTGTTCTTTGTGCTCTGTTCAACGTTCTTTGCTATCCCAACGGCGGACAAGCGCTGCTTGGGGGCCGCTCTTATTATACCCCGCACGTTTTCCAGATGTTCTCTGCGTGCGGTAGAATATTGACCCTAAGCCATATTTTAATATGAAGGGACTATATATTTGTAAGGGATATTACTTTTCAGAACTCGTAAATATTCTGACATAACAATGTTTACAGAAACCTGAGGAGAGTGATTACATTCACCACCACAGAACAACATTTATGATATACAACCGATTTGACGACATCTAAATGCTTGACCTGTATCTTACATCTTGTAGAGCCACTCTGATTCATACTTGAAGTCATAATTTGACTCAGATTCCTCGTTTACCTATAATTATGTTCTCTGATTCATACATTGAGCCATTCTTGGGGTTATATTTTGAGTCATATTTCCGTTATATAAATATAGCCATAATCCCAAGTTTACCATTCTCTTCCTTTTCCTCCTTTCAACACATTAAAACTAAATCTCCTTGTTCTCTTGGAAAGCTTCTACAGTCAGTAAACCGAGTACCATCTCAGCAAAATGGATAATCTACCTAACGAACTTGTACATTCGATCTTTGGCCATGTACGTTTACTTTTCACCTCTTACTTTCTTGACTCACTTTCTCACATCTCACAGGTCAATGATAGCTCTCCTGAATCTATGCGTCATTTATCGCAAGTAAACCAAAGGTCTAGGGGTGTTGCAAAATTCATCACTTGCCGAAATCACCATATCCAAGTTTACTCTCGTGAAGCACTCTACAAAGAATCAAAGGACCTTGAAGAGGATCTATACTTTCTGTAAAATGTCAGATGCCTCAAGATCTGGGGCTATATGCTCGAAGAATCCGAAGAAAAGGACTTGGAGTCTATGGACTTACCTAGCGGTATTGACAGACAGCGCCAGGCTGAGTGTAGTACCTTTGTTGCTTGGGATCTACGATCTATTGAGTCGTCTGAGAATTATTGGAATCCTCTCGTTTCATTGATTCAAAAATGCGAACGGCTCACGGACCTTGTTTGGGCCTGTGAAAATCAACTTCCGCAGTGTCTGTTGAAGGTTGTGGAAGATACACATCCAAATTGCCGACTACACTTGCGCATATTCAATTTTAGAAGCCTTAAGTGTCCGGGCTTTGTCAATGACTACGAGAGAACCCTCATTCAGTCACCTCTTGTGCATAGTATCAGCGCGAGACCACTTTGGGGTTCTGGCTTTTGCGAGTTCGATGTTTTCTGCAAACTTATTCAAGCTGCGCCAAATCTTAAGCATTTCAGCATGATGCCTTGGAGCACTGAAAGCAATCCGAGTGATGCAGAGAAGAAAAGAATTGAAGAGTGTAAAGGACTCGACCCAGCTCTGAAAGACTTAGGAAAGGAAAAGAAGTCTCTTTCTTCACTAATGCTGAACTTTAAAAATTGGGAGGTGATATTAAATGATATTAAGAAATGGTCAGATTGCGTTGATCTGTCCACGATACAATTTTTGACGCTTGAATCTGTGATTAATCATAAGGTTTTGACCTATCTCAAACGGAAGGTCCGTTTTGCATCTCTTAAGATGCTTGATATTGAGTTAAAGCGCATTGATGACGATGAAGCTACATACGCACCGTTAGTTGCGGCAGCGGAACCGCTTTTTAGACATCTTAAGCCCCTGGAAGATATCCATCTATCAGGACTTCTGTCGCTTTCTTTACTTAGTACTGTCTTCGAGGTACACGGTCAGACATTACGCAATATCTCCTTGCTACCTGAAGTTGGACCTGCGCCATACCTTTCAGTGATAGGTCCAGAGCAAATCCAAAGCATTGAGCGTCAATGTCCTCATTTGGTCCATCTGGAGATTGGTATTGGACTTGAGACTTGTTTCCTAGACTGCTTCAATCTGTCTACTTTCTGTCCGAATCTGAGAAATCTCCGACAAATAATGTTGGTCACGGAGGATTGGCCGACACTCTTTGAAGAATACGTGAATGAAAGCTTCAATGAGACGACTTCTCATGGAATTGGAAAAAGCCCAACTTTTGTTGAGCGTTTAGCTGAGAAACTCTGGACCGTGGCACGGAAAGAGAAACAGGGAGACCCTCTGGATGCACTTCATTTGATGATGGATGTAAATCAGTCCAAGACTCTTTATGTTTATTTGAGCTAACGTGCAAGCAGGAAGAAGATTCAATTTTGATAAAGAGCTCAGGAACTGATAACCAGTTTATATCCTCGGAATCGATGAGGGAATATTATGATACTGGTCGACCAAATTGCAGGACATATGAACATATGTTTCGCGCATTCCCCAAAAAATTCTTTCCCTATTGAATGGTCAAATGTGAAAGTACTGTTACATGTGTTGGATATGTACATGTATGTATAGAAACTGATCAATCTGCCAACCACATTTGGCTTTTTGGTCAGTGGCTAACATGCTCAGAACATGTAACTGTGGAATTCCCAGAGATTATTCATGCACATACATCACTGATGTATAACCCCTTTCCCCAGCCCCAGTTTTCACTTGCCCCAGTTTATACCCAAGCCCAGTTTATACTCAACCCCTCTCGAGGCAGTGTTGTGGACTGTTCGGCTATACTTTTCTGCATCGGCTGAAAGTTCAAGCGACGAACTAGACAACTTGATTTCCCTTAAATGTGCTTAACCCATTCGATAGATACCCCTTTATATAGATTTTCAATCCAAAATACTTTACACATGAGCCATCATCGATCAAAATTTGGATACCAAAAAAGTATTGTATAGAAAATGCCCAAATACAACATCGCCTCCATCCCCGCCGACGGCATCGGCATCGAAGTCGTCGCGGCCACAATCAAAGTAATCGAGCATCTGGCACAAACTCTGAAGACGTTTGAAATAGAATTTACGCATTTCCCATGGGGCTCGGATTATTACAAAAAGGAGGGCAAGTACCTGCCAGACAATGTCTTGGATGTGTTGCGGAAATATGATGCGTGTCTGTTTGGCGCTGTCGGTGCACCGGGTATATCTACACTTTTTGTCCCGTATGAAGTGAACATTCAAATGCTAAAGTATTTTTAGATGTCCCCGATCACATCTCGCTATGGGGCCTCCTGCTCGCCCTCCGAGGCCCCATGCAGCTATACGCAAACGTCCGCCCCGTTCGGCCATTCCCCGGTACTCGCGTACGCCTCGCCGAGTCCAAACCCTCAGACATCGACTGGGTCCTGGTGCGCGAGAACTCTGAAGGCGAGTACGCCGGCCAGGGCGGACGCAGCCACCTGAACCAGCCCTGGGAAACAGCCACCGAGGTCGCCATCTTCACGCGCGTCGGCATCGAGCGCATCATGCGCTTCGCCTTTGAGACGGCGCGCTCGCGCCCACGCAAGCTGCTCACTGTTGTCACCAAGAGCAACTCGATGCGCAATGGCATGGTGCTCTGGGACGAGATCGCGCGTGAGGTTGCCGCGGATTACCCAGATGTGCAGTGGGACAAGATGCTGGTTGACGCGATGACGGTGCGCATGGTGGTCAAGCCCGAGTCGCTCGACACCATTGTGGGCACAAACCTGCACATGGATATCCTGTCAGACCTGGCCGCGGCGCTGGCGGGCTCGATTGGCGTGGCGCCCTCGAGTAACCTGGATCCAACGCGCAAGAATCCGTCCATCTTTGAGCCGGTGCATGGAAGTGCTTTTGATATCACGGGCAAGGGTATTGCGAATCCCGTTGCCACGATTTGGTCGGCTGCAGAGATGTTGCGCTGGATTGGAGAGCCGTCGGCGGCCGATACTCTTATGAAGGCTCTTGAAGAAGTATGCAGGAAGGGCGTGTTGACTCCTGATTTGGGTGGTACAGCGACCACAAACTCGGTGGCTGCGGCTGTCTGCGAAGAAATTGAAGTTATTGCTGCGACGAAATAAGACACGAACGTATATACCATTTAGACTATCATGAATATGGGTCCTATTTACTTATACATTGGCTCATCGAATATTTACCGTGTAGATAGCATCACTCGTTCACAGGTCCTTGGGTTTAAACGGACGGCTGCTCCTTTTCAACGTATTCTTAGGCGGATTGGGTGCGTTGGTCGTGGTGTTGTATGTGGCATCCGGGTCCAGCACCTTCCACTGTACGGTCCCGTTGCCCTGTCTGTAGGTACTTTTCAAGGGGCCAACAGTCTTGTATCCTGGGTGAACTTTCTTCTTGCCAGTGGCAACGTCCCGGCCGCCGATCACGCGCTCCAACATCGAGAGAGAAAGCAGAGGCTGGTAAAAGGGAACTTCGTGGCCACTTTCATATACCCGCACAAAGGCAAAACGTCCTGCCTGGCGCACTTGTCCGTGCACAACATCGTCATCCGTGGTGATGTTGGTATAGCCAGCGCTGCTGAAATGCGGGGCACCCACTGCGAGAGACACAGCTTCGCCGCCCAACCAGTTGCAGTTGTAGTCAGCATCACCAGCATACATAATCACGGTAACGCCTTGCTCTAGCAACTTGGCGACATCCTGGGTAGTATGCGAAAGGCGACTGTCATCGCCTGTTGAGGAAAATGCCTGGTAGACGGCATTGCTGCTTTCGGTAAAGTTGACATAGGCACCAATTGCAGCTTGGACAGAGGCCGTATTAAGATAGTCGACGTAAAACTCGTACGGAAACGGGTCTGGGGTCAGCTCCCTGAAATCATATTCGTCTCGCCCAGCGTAGATGTCGTAGATTGACTCTACATGATTAGCGCAGAAAGAGTCGGCTGTGCTGCAAATCTCGTTGGTGCCGCGAGCCGCGCAATCGAGAAGCTGTGAAAGACAGTTCCCAGGACCGTACAGGTTGTTGTACAACAATGAGCTCACGGAGTCATTGTAGGGAAGGTAGTCGTATGTATTGCCAGGGTAGACCTGCGAATGTTAGAAACCAGGTACATACGGAGATTTTCTAGGGTAACAAACGGTAAAGTTGTAGTAGGCCTGATACTGGATGATCGGGTCATACCAGCCGTTTCCGATCATGACACTCTCCAGTTTGATCTTCTTTGCGCCATGCTGGAGGTGTTTGTTTTGCTGTTCGATATATTCGTTGAACACCGGTCCATAATGGCCACCGTAACTTTCCGTAGTGAAATGAAAGCCTTCTCTTGAGTATTGCGGGAAAGCACCCATGAAGCCTTGCAGGGTGCGATAAAAGTTTGGTGCGGCATCTTCCGTGGTATTGGCGGTCAAGGTCACGTTGGGGTACGAGTACGTGCCGCAGGACATGCCAGCAGCGTACTCAGGGCAGGTGTTGTTCGGCAAAGTGATGACATCGGCAGTCGAAGCATCAACATACCCGGGCACCGGAATACTATAGGAGAAACCGGTTTGGGTGGGCTGGTCGATGTATAGCATGTTGCTTGCATTGGACCACGAGTACGGGTTATTGTACACGGAACCATTGGAGTCGACACCGCAAGGTCCGTTTTCTTGGAACAAACCGATCATGGAGGAAGAACCAGGGCCTAGGCGATCAGAAAAAGCTGTCAAAAGGCAAAGCTGCACTCACCTCCATTGATCCACACGGTCAACGGAGCATGCTTCGGGTCTTGGTTTCGGGCCTCGAAGAACCAGAAGAAAATATGCTGGTCCTCTGCGACATCCACATAGCCCGAGTAGCTCTTCACGGACGGGTCTGTCTCGCAGATGCCCGTTGGAACTTCTTTGTACCGGACAGGAATATCCAAGTAACCTTTGGCCGAGGTCAGATGCTTAGGCGCAGAAACAAACTGAGCCCATGTTGCAGGAACGGCGGCACTCAACGAGAGAGCCAACAGCAAGGACCGCATGGCTGCCATTGTGATTCAGAATGCAATGGCCGACCACAGTGAACAGCGCCGGGGATCGTGGGGTTTTTATCAGGCACGGAGTGGGCTGAATGGCTAGCTGCACCCTGCACGACCGTAGCAGGAATGCTTTTAATTAGCGCAGGGCCGGCCTGAGGCTTGTTTTGTTTAGTTGGTGCATGTTGATTACATGTTGGATCCTGATCCAACACGCTGATAAGGGTCCGGCTGGAGGAATGCCGATCATTGTCGCTTTTTGCTTGTTTGTTTGCTGAAAAACCGACACCGATAGCGAGAGAAACAACAGTCATTGATGCCTTTGAGTGATGCTTTTGAGTGATGACAGGGAGAAAGAGTCAACAGTGCTCAGTCAACCCTGGCTGCGGAGGCAGTCGCGTGCTATCGCGGACCCACTTGTCCGGCCTGATCGGGAAGGTGGTACAGAGCACTGACTGCTCTACTCCTCTTTCCTTCTTATTATTATTATTATTATTTCGTCTTCATTAATTATTCTACAAAGCAACTATACATTAATCTAAACAGTGTTGGTTCTTCCAGCTAAACATTCTTCTCGCGTTTATCGATCTTCACATTCTATCACCGAATGCTGGCGTCAATGATGCAGCGTCATGAGCATGCTCGAGAGCGTTCTCGTCTCTGGATGGCAGAGAATCTAAGGGATTGCGACTATACAAATGACTGATCTGATATAGAGTTTCACGCTATCAATTGATACATGGAGTCCTTTGCATCGCATGCTATAGCTATACAACAGACAATGTGATCGACCTGTGGGGGCCAATGCTTCGCACAAACACAGCTAAGATGTTATCCATAGCGACGACAGGGCAAATGTTGGAAAGCCCCCGAAAGAGTGATCTGGCCGACGAGCCGAATATGAGATGGCCCAACAAGAACTACGTACAGTCGTACCGATAAACCGACTGCGGAGTCAAAATCCCCACATTTCAATGTACCGAGGTCTGGGGCCAACTAGCTTACCATGGCTCCGGGAAGATAAAGACCATGGACAGCCATTGACCTCGATGTGCAGAGAGAATCTGTATACGCGAACCATCAATCATGTCTTTGGCAGGAAGGCAGACGCCGATTATCATTGGAGTTGGTGACATTAGAAATGCCTCCACAAAAGTTGAACATGCCCGCGAGCCCGCTGAGCTTATGCTGGATGCCATCAGCCAAGCATTGCAAGACACTGGGTTGAGCTCGATCGAGGAATTGCGTTCACAGATTGACAGTATCGATGTGGTCAGAACTTGGACCTGGGCATACGGAGATCTTCCTGGCTTGTTGGCGGCGAGACTTAACATCCAACATCCGCCGAAACACAAAACTTATACCGAGAACGGCGGGAATCACCCGGCTATGATTTTGGATGAAGCTGCACGTCGGATCTCTCGAGGAGAGACAAAAGTTGCATTGATCACTGGTGGAGAGGCTTTGGCTTCATGTATTTCTTTCTTCGGACCGAACTTTGAGTAGATACTGACCGATGCTCAGTGACGGCATGCTCAAAGGAAGGCGTATATCCACCACCCGGTTGGACACCACCTGACGATAACTTTGAAATCTTTTCTCCTTCGGAGAGGCGCCATAGTAAGCCCAAAATTTTCAAAGCCGAGGGAAGAGTGAGCATGGCTAATATACGACCAAGGAAACCCATATTCACTGGGCGCACCAATTCAAGTGTACCCTCTATACGAAAACGCTTTCCGGGCCTATCGTGGACAATCATCTTTTGATAACAATAGAGAATCGGCCCAGTTGTATTCCAATTTCAGTCAAGTTGCGGCCAAGCACCCTTTTGCATGGAATTACGGGAAGCCTCCCCTGGGTATCGATGCGATTGGAAACGCATCCAAGGCGAATCGAATGATATGCTATCCTTGTATGCTCTCTTTTATTGATTTTGATTTACTCTTACTGACCAAGGTAGATACTTTGCTTATGAACGCATTCAATATGGTCAACATGGCAGCTGCATGCGTGTTAACCTCCACAGATGTTGCTCGCAAACTCGGCGTCCCTAAGAGCAAATGGATTTACGCTTTGGGTGGTGCAGGCACTAAAGAAAGTGATATTTGTAAGGATTTCCATGTATTTATTTTTGGTCATTCTCCCTACTGATGAGGCTTATCTTAGTTTGGGAACGTCCCAACTACTACTCCAGCCCCGCTATTTCTCGTTCTATAGACGAGGGTTTGAACGCGTCTGGTATCAAGGTAGACGACGTTGATGTCTTTGACTTTTATTCGCAAGTATCTCGATTCTGACTGTGCTGTTTCAAATCATCTAATAGGAATAGATGCTTTCCCATTGTTCCCAAGCTGGCCTGCCAACATTTGACACTCGATCCATGCAATCCTTCAAAACCGATAACCGTTCTGGGAGGCTTGACATCTTTTGGAGGGGCTGGAAATAACTATTCCATGCATGTAAGGCATTCCATACGCAATTTGTTAAAAATAGGTTGCTAAAGTTCAACCAGGCAGTCACAGAGCTAGTCCGGCGACTCCGAGACCCGTCACGCCAGGACAAGATAGCCCTGGTGCTCGCCAATGGCGGTGTTTTGTCGTACCAACATGTCATTTGCCTGTCGAAGAACCCTCGCCGTGATGGACGATCTTATCCGGAGAAGAATCCCCTTCCAGAGAGGATTACGGACGTACCCATTCCGCCACTTACAGAGCATGCCGAAGGAGAGGCGACCATCGAGGTAATTTACACTTTAGTTTACTTGAACTTCTCTCAAATATCTAATAACCATGGACAGACATACACTATTGAGTACAACCGAGACGGATCTCCTGCTGAAGGATACATCATTGGCCGTTTGAAGAGCGATAACTCTCGCTTCCTCTCTGTGACAGCAGACCCAGACAGCCTCCAGCAACTAGCCGCGTTGGCGTCTTCAGATGAACCCATTGGAAAGACCGGGTTTGTCTACGTGGAAGATGGACCGGGGATTGACCCAAAGGAACGGAAAAATCTATTCATCTTTGGAAAGAGAAGTACGAAGTTGTGATTCGAACTTTACACACACTCATAATCAGTTTATTGGAGGTACTTTTTAGACTGTATTCTGCGGGAGGCACTCTGGTACATATGTACTATATAGTCGAGCATATATACACAAACATACAAAGCAGTCTTTTTTTTTTCTAACCATTAATCTCCCACAAACGAATCTTGCCCTGCTCATTTGCAACAGCCAAGTAATTAGACTGCGGCGAAATAGCCACAGAGGAGACACGGCCAAAGGGCGTGTTGGACGTGGGCCAGTTTCGATAGACAGTGCAAGACGGCAAATGGACTATATTCGTTAGATTTATACATTTTTCAAAAGAAAGTAAAAGGGATGACCTACCAAGTCGCAACGCATCTCGCTTCTCCCGACTAGCCATGACCATAAACTGCCCATCAGGCGCAAACACAATCGTCGAAATAGACGTGACGAGCTGGTCCAGCGCACGCACCGGGGTAGGATTGCTGGGGATGGCTTCCTGGATATCATGGTTCTTCTTCTTGGACTGCTCGACCTGATGGCCCACCGCGCCCTGCCATGGCCGCCGGTCATAGACATTGACAATTCCGCTGGAACTGCCAATGGCCACCCAGCGATCACCGCCCAGATGAGGCCGACCAGAGAGCCCGCCGAGGGCGATGACCGTCGTGCCCACGGCGCCAGCGTCCGTCCAGCGCGCGACTACGCGCCGTTTTTGGGAGTCCCATTCAGATACCTCGCCGTTTTTGCTGGCAACCACCATGCCATTGCCATCGCTCCACCAGGCGAAATCAGCGACGCCGCCGCGTCCGTCGACGCGTACTTGCGAGATCCATTGCGCTGTTGTGGTGTCGTACACGTTGATCACGCCGCCGCCTTTACGGCCGGTGCCTACGAATCCGATATATCGTCCACAGGGGGACAGTTTGAAGCGTTCCATGACTTTTTGCTCCTCCTTGCGGTCGACTGTTGCGTTGATCTTCTCGACTTTGCCCGTGTCCAGGTCCCAGACGTGGAAGTAGCGGCGCCGGCCAGAGGCGAAGATCTTGTTTCCAGTGGGCGGCGCAAATGCCGATGTATGAATGGGCGTTCGTCGGATTTGAAGCGAGGTCAGGAGGTTGTTTGGCGTTGGTGCATGCGGGGATATATGGTGCAGCCAGAGCGTCGACGCGGGGCCTGAGGAAAGGAGCAGCGGATGGTGAGGGTGGAAGGCTAGGGAGTCGATGGCAGACTGTTTATTGAATTAGTTTTCTTATTTCAGAGAATTAAAGAAAAAAAAAATGGACAACTCACTGGCTGAACACCGCCCACATCTTTCAATCGCTGAATGTCGATAACCTCCTGGCGCAGTTTCCTTCGTTCTCCGCTCTTG
Source organism: Talaromyces sp. R2412 (assembly GCA_023626135.1). Classification (NCBI taxonomy): domain Eukaryota; kingdom Fungi; phylum Ascomycota; class Eurotiomycetes; order Eurotiales; family Trichocomaceae; genus Talaromyces; species Talaromyces sp. R2412. The sequence goes on along the minus strand of JAMAGK010000031.1, from coordinate 128,124 downwards.
ATATCTTCGCTTCCTCGGATCAAGTCGCCAGCGCCCTGGAGCAGCCTGGCCAGCGGCTGCGTTGACAGGTCGACTTCATCGTCGGTATCCATGCCATCCTCGTCATGACCAGACGCAATCTCGTCCGAGTCGTCGTCGTCGCTGCTGTTGGCGCGTTTCCTTCGTTTGCTGTTGCTAGCAGCTGCAGGGTTTGCCCATCCCGGCGTAGGATGAAGCCGCAGGTACTGTCTGCGCAGTCTTTTGATGTATTCCTTACCATTGACAACGTCTTCGACCTCGGTATCACGCAGCTTTCGTAGGCGTTGGTGTCCCGCAAGCGATATCGCCATGCGCTCGTCGTCGCTGTCGGCCCATACAGCTGGTTCGTTTTGTTCTTCTTGGTCGGACTGCGGCGTCCCTGGCTGGAGCACGAGAGCGCCCGAAGTCTCTGCAGCGCCAGCATCGAGGAAGAAGAGCTATACACGATCAGTGGCTGAACAGAGACGCCAAAAAAAAAAGAAAAGAATAAAAAAATACATCAGCATCGTCCATATTCTCCATATCTTCCTCCTCATTCTCAGCATCTCCCCCATCCTGACCACTTTTCCGCACGAGATCCGTCGTTTGCTGCTCGCCGTTGTGGTGCTGGTGGCTCTTCAGCGCAGCCTGGAACCCATCGTCGTCTCCAAACAGCAGTCTCTCCAGTTTCTCCTCAGCCTCGTCCTTTTCAGGGATTTCATCGTCGCTGGAGACGTCTACCTCACCGACGGTGTCGAACTCGAAGAGGCGCGGAGGAGGAGGGTCTTGGCCCAAGGACGACAACGTGCCCTTGTTCTTCGTCTTGCTGGACATGGTGTGTGTGACGCTGTCGATGTTTCGTACAATGTGTGATATTTCCGAGGTAAATTAATTCAAACGATAATCGGTGCGCGCAGGCAACCTGGGGATGTTGCTTCAATTGAAAAAAGATTCTTTTTTTTTCTTTTCCCTTGCGGCTCTGCGGAAAGAATTGCGCTAGCGCGGGTGGTGCAGGTGGGGATTGGCCGATAAGATAGACAAATACGTAGCACGAGAACTGCATTTGGGTTTGAGTGATTGTCTGGTTAATATGAGTGATTTAGTTGTGCAGTAAGAACCAAGTATATCAAGTACTGCGTAATAATCCAAGTATAAATAGTCTTAGTCTGATTTGGTATAAATGATAAGCATGTACACATCATTCGTCATGATCAAAGCAAAGCATCCAACGCCTCACAACTCCTACGAGATTTATACAGCATGTCCTAAAAATAAGCGACCCGTTCAAGGCTTCATTTGACTTAACCGATGATTACTCGTCGACGACTCGGGAAACGAATCGTTTCCGTCGACCGCGGGATCGTAATCATCATCTCCAAGTTCGTGCAAGTCTGTAGGAAGTGCCCTGGGTTTCCCAGTCTCCACATCCCCCGACTCTGAATCTCCGTCGGCAGAGCTGTCATCGTCCCCAAGCAAAGCACGCCGGTGCGGCTCGTCGTTGTTCGTGGTGGTGGTGGCATTTCGCGAGCCCTCCGCGCCGAATAATCGGTCGCCTTCGTCGTTTTCGGTGAGTTTGCGCTTGATGAAGGTGTCCACAATGTAGTACTGCATCGCGTTCATAATCAGAGGGAACAGTAGCATCACGAATATGATCTGCAGCGCTGCATTTCCCTCTGTCCACCGGAGGGCCCAGTCGCCGACCTTGACGATCACAGGGAACACTTGGATGAGAATAAACACGGAAAACTTCATCCACAAGAGACCCAGGAAATACAAGATTGCTTGTTTGAACCACCACATCACCTTCGGAGGCTGTCCATAGTTGCCGGACTCGATAGATTCGGGAGGACGTGCGAGGGGAGTGTACAGCGCAAGTTGGTTGATAATGAGGAGGATCAGGTAGAGAATCGGGATGCCGAGTGTCGTCTACAACATATTAGTATAAATTAGAACAGGATCTGAAATAAAAAAACTCACGTCGATTCCAAGATTGAGCAGGTAAAAAGAACACGGATTAGGTTGGTATTGCTGCCTGATCTCGAAATGGCCGGCAGAGAACATGGACAAGAGCAGATTGGCCAAATGCAACATCACCGAGCCAAACACTTGCTTGGACACATCAAATGCCCAGATCTTCAACGGCCGCTGCGGCCTCTCCCTCCACCGTTTGTAAACCAGAGACAGAAGCGCCAAGGCCCCCAACGCGGCCTGAATAAGGAGAGAAAAGGGTCCCAGAAGTTGACACTCGCCGTTGTCCTCTGACGGATCCGAAGCCTGTTCCATCGCGCCCAGCGTCGCAGTAGCAGAAGCAGTGGCCAGGGTAGCCGTCGCCAGGTGTGTTCTGACTGCCGTGGCCGATGCGGTCATAGTCAACCAAGGCGGCGAGTCCATGGCGGCTGATGCTACCTCCGAGAGATACGAAACACGGGCCGGCGGGAGATCAGAGGCATGCACGAGGGCAGCCGCACGTATGAAGGGGGAGTTTGTGTGTTGAAAGGAATGGCGAGATAAGGAGGTTGGCAGACGAGGTGCCAGGGAGTTGGCAGTGCCTCCAGACTCCAGTGCGGAGAAGCGCTTCAGTTTCAGGCTCTATTAATTACTTGGCTGCGGCGCATGGACCGTTGGTTCGGTGATCGCCACCCCGCCTTGCTTGGACGGACAACTAATAGTGCTATAGAACAATAATGCAAAAAATAATATTAAATGACTACGGTTACTTTTACGGCTTTTATTGACCCAGCTGCATTCTCGTGTGGTACAGACGATCGTTTATTGACTTTGAACAGTTTAAGCGTCGGTCTATGCAGGGACAGTGATGACATGTCTCGTTATCAGTAGCATTCATTGCCAATAAAGCAAACAATAGCGTATAAGCCCAAGCGTCTCTGCCATCTCAGACGCAGGCAATACTAGATACTGGAATACCGTAACTGGCCCTTTCATGAAGAGAAAACCCCCTATTCAGGAGACGACAAAGAATCGAAGACTCTCATCATAATAATCCATGTCGAATAACTAACTGTTGTCGTGTGGAAGGGAAACAAATTGGTAAACTGAAACGCCAAAGACCCAGGAAACCAAGATTAAGATGAACTTCAGAAGACAGGTGGTCATCTGTCGCTCAACTTTGATAGAACGCGAAAACGGATGTCGTATCTGCCGTGGTTATTCTATTCCATGCTGCTGTTTGAGGCGTTCTAAATTCTCTTGGCGTTCGGCGAGGTCTTCTCTTGAGCGAGCCATCTTTTCTGGCTGGTGGTACAGTACTAAAGAAGGATTAGGTCAGAAACGAATCCAGTTTCGCGTTTTTATTTGCGGCGAAAAAAGAAAACATACCAACGAGGTACCGGTTCTGAAAGTTGAAACCGTTCAGTTTGTCGCAGGCTTGCTTTGCATCCATCACTTCCTCATAGACGACAAAGGCTGTACCCTTGGTGTTGTTTGCAATGCCCTGGCGGATTTGCCTGTGATTTGAGTGTCAGTATGGGAATCCAACGACCACCAGCTCAGCCAGCGCACTCACCGGATCGGGCCGAATTTGCCAAACAAATCGAAGAGCTCTTCTGCAGTGACGTTGTAGCTGTGCATTTCAGATAACAAGTAAGCTTCCATCTCTATCTTGTAATTACCGCCATCTCCGGTAGTTGCCATCTTCCACGATCCGACCGAAAGATCCGAAACCGACGCAGTCATCTCGACAAAGGCTTACCTGAGGTTCTTCACGAAGAGGATACTAAAATCAAACACAACAATAGTCAGTCTATCGGATTCCAACAAAAGGCCGCCCGGGATGGCAGCAGGAGGGGCTCGGAGAAGAATAGCGACGGGCAGAACTGGAGGACCAACCGGTTGGCTTCTGGGGCGAGCTTGCGGCTCATTCTTGTGCGGACAACGGCCGGTGAGGAATAATTGCGCAGAGAGACAGGAGAATCACACGCAGACTGGAGGACAGAGAGCAGAGCAGAGCAGGCAGAAGGAGCGCACACGAGACTGCGACTGGCGGCGCTGGGAAGGTTCCGCCAAGCCTGGCACGCTTTGCCCGATGCGGTCTAGCGCACGAGGATTCGCAGCAGCAGCTCTCTCCCAGTCTCAGCGCTGGGCATTCTCTGCTTCTCTCGGTGTGCTGCGTTATTGTTGCTGTGTGCCAGACAATAGGAGCCTCACGACGCCCCATTTCTGGCCGGAGAGAGAGCCCATTGTGGCGGACTGCATAAGCTCGCAGCTCATTCACCTACGGCGGCCGGCCGAGCCAAGACCAGACCAGAGTTAGTTACTGCTGCTACTGCTACTGCTACTACAGACCGCGCCTCAACCTCGCTCTCTCCCCTCAGCACTCTTCTCTCTCCACTCCTTCGCCCACGACACTCTGCTTCACCTCCCACTCCCAGCCGGTCGCTGCTCCGCATATCAGCCCACGCATACGTGCTTCGTGATCGATCCAGGGCGCCCGCTGCGCCTGCTCCGCGTCCGTCCTCGACGCCGTGCTTGCCGCTCGCTCGCTCGCTTCCCGCCGTCTCGTTGCCCGTTGCGACTTGACCTCGCTCTGTTGCTACTCACCCGCCATCGACGTCCGGACCTCACGCTGCCTCTCGCTCATCTCCTCATCAATCTGCGTCTCCTCTTCGCTCGAGTCCCTCTGCTCCTCGTGACCGGTTATGACTGGGCTGCCCTCGCCGGTGGCCACTCTCTAGCCCGCGAGGTGCCTACACCCCCGCTTCGCTCCCGCCTACCGCGCAGACTCGCCGCATCACTCTCTTCCTCCCCATCGTCCCCAACACCATCGCACCGACGTTAGATCTATCTCCTCGGTGCCAATGGCCACTGCCTCGTCGTTCCTGGGTCATCCGGGTGGCCGTCCCGGCGAATACCGCACCCCTTCGCCCCCGCGACGCGCCGTCGAGCCCATCTCCCCATCCGTGAATCATGGTCGTCAATTTTCATGGAACGAGCGCAGTGCCTTTCGACCTTCACACTCCGATGCCTTTCGACCGTCACACTCCGATCATCCTCTCTACAATTACGGAAACGATGGCCTCCGAGGGTCAATGGGCATGGCCCTGCGTCATGCTTCTTTGGGAAACATCCGGGCGAGTCATCCCAAACCCGGCCACGGTCACCACCGCACGAGCTCAAGCATCGAAACCCTTGCCAACATTGCACTAGCAACAAGTCCAACATTCAATTCTATTCCTTATGAACATTCTCAACAAGCAGCCGGCGCAGGTTCGCCGCCTCTTTTCCCTTCCGTCGACGCAGAATCAGAACGCCCGGCAAAACGCGCCCGTTCTGAAAAACCAATGTCGCCTACCTCCTCTCATCGTCCCGAAGCTCGCCCATTGACCAGCCATGTTGCCGTACCAGAGAGCATGAAAACTGATGCCGAGCTTCTCCTCAACTTTGCTCGGCCGAGCAACTTTTCGTCTCCCGCCAACCACTTTTCACAACCCGCCTTCGATCAACAATACCATCGCTTTCCAAACGATCACAAATGGTCTACACCCGACGGTTCTCATACAAATTTTCCACTTGCCTCTATTCCTTTGTATTCTGAAGCTGGACCTTCGCCATCGCGCCTGCGGTCTCACTCGGACGGAGCTGCTGCCATTGCGCGACCCGTCATCCCTGGAATGCGCCCGAACACTAGCTCTTCAACCCTCCCTGCCGTCACATGGGAGTTTGACCAACCCAAGAACACCGATGTGGTCCATTCGCGCGCAATGTCTGAGCAGCACCCGAGACCTCAAGCACGCCAGCTCTCCGTCAGTGGAACAATGAATACTGTCGTAGAAACACGAGAAGAAGATGCTCAACCGGACGAGCCTGCCCCGGCAAGCTGTGCAGCATGTCATCTGGTACGCATGAGTGCCCATGGCGAAGACCAAGGCGAAGATACTTGGATCAACTGTGACGGCTGCGAACGCTGGTTTCACATCGTTTGTGCTGGCTTCAAGAACGACCGTGAGGTGCGCACAGTGGATAAATTCATATGCCGAAACTGCCGACCAGTGCATGGTCAGACGACGTTTGTCCGCAAATCATCTCGCGCGAGAACAGCTATCGACTATGCAGGTCTGAACCAAGGTCTCGTCAAAGCATCCACCGATTCCCATGAACATCACTACATCCAGCCTATCAAAGATGGCAAGATTCAATTTCAGCCTGAAAATTTTCCACGCATGCGAGCCGAATTAGTGACTGCCGAATTCTTCGAAAGGGGCGTGGGAATGACAGAGCCTATTGTCATTCCCGCTGCGTTCAATCCTCGCACTTCGGTCGACACTACAGGTCAGGACATTGATTACAATGCACTGGTCAGCGAGGCGCAGTCGCAGGAGATGTTTGATGAGCTCCTCGATCACCAAGAAGGTGAGCCTGAAGTAGTCATAGACTGTGGGCAGGATTTGTTGGACATGGTCATCCCCCAAGGCCTTACAGTTCCGACTGTTGCTCAGCTATACGGTCCGGAAGAAAGGGTGGAGGTCATCGATGTCAAATCCCAACAAGGAGAAGACAAGAGGTGGGACATGCAAAAATGGGCAGATTACTATGAAAGCACGGGCTCAAAGGTCGTGCGGAATGTGATCAGTCTAGAGGTGTCACGGAGTCAGTTGGGAAAACTGATACGTCGGCCCAAGATTGTACGAGACCTTGACTTGCAAGATTCCGTCTGGCCTGAGGAGCTGAAGGCTACGGGTGACTATCCCAGGGTTCAGTTCTACTGCCTAATGTCCGTGGCAGACTGTTATACAGATTTCCACATCGACTTTGGAGGATCTTCCGTCTATTACACAATTCTCAAAGGAAAGAAGACATTTTTCTTCATCCCTCCAAAAGAGAAAAACTTGAAAAAGTACGAAGAATGGTGCAATTCACCTGCTCAGGATTCGACCTTCCTAGGCGACCAGACCAAGGAATGTTATAGGGTTGATTTGGAAGAAGGCGACACGATGCTCATCCCAGCTGGCTGGATCCACGCTGTTTGGACACCGGAAAATAGTCTGGTTATCGGCGGTAACTTCCTCACACGCATGAACTACGGGATGCAGATCAAAGTTGCCAAGATTGAAAAAGACACCAAAGTTCCACGCAAATTTCGATACCCTTCTTTCCAGAAGATCCAGTGGTATACGGCTCTGAAATATCTGGATGACGATCCTGTTCCAGACGTGGTACTCGAGGCTTTCACTCGCGACGAGTCGTACTGCTTTTACCGAAAATTTCCAATCTATTACGAATTTGGAGAACGAGAAAATGGTGCTGCACCAGGAACTACATATTACAATGCACGCTTCTACTCTCAGGCAGAGCTGGAAGGACTGCCTGAATTGTTAAAGTATCTCCTGCGCACGGCTCTTATTGCAGGTGGCTACTCGGTGGATGGTGTTACGGCGGAGACCAGGAATGCCGTGAAACGTTCTATTCCCAAGATGCAGGGTGACCCGTTGGACGCTGTCAAGAAGTTTGCGGTTTGGATAGCCTGGAAACGAGGAAACGAATGCGCACCGACATGGACACACCCTGGCGGTATTTCGGCCAATTTCAAGATCGAACAAACCGAGAAACGACCTGCTGGGCGGCCAAGCCGTCGGTCCGAGCGACATGCAGATGCCCAAAAAATGTATGCTGAAAGACAGAGTCTGCGACTCGTTACGGACGAGCCTTTAGGAGTGCAGGATACTGGCATCGAGTCATCGCCGCAGCTTCCCGAAAACAGTATACCTGTTCCGCAGCCCGTTCCGCAGCAGACACAAATCGCTGTCCCTGTTCTTAAAGAGGAGGCATCTAAGCCGCGGAATACAAACAAAAGCTCCGGATTAGGTCCAAAAAGAGTGGCTTGTGATGCCTGCCGCAAGAGACGCATCCGATGCCGTCACAAGGACGAACCTAGTGACAATATGCTTGTTCCTTCACCCGAAAAGGTCTTGCCCAACACCATGTATGATGGTGTCGACCCCCAGCGACAGTCAATCCTGGCCCATGACGCGGCATCTGTATTGAATGCACTGGCCTCTGGGACGCCCCAGTCGAACCTTCACGAAAGTGGAAACGGCATTGCATTCGACCAGCTTGATAGTTATTCCCGAGATAATCTTCATGCGGGTATGGTGGGAATGCCGTCTGTTACTTATTCGCGGCCTCTAGACACCAGTCCGAACGGTATGGGTGGTGCAAAGAAGGGAAGAAGCAAAGCTTGCGATGAGTGTCGTAAAAGCAAGGTGAGATTCTATCAACATGAATTTGGGTCTTCTTTTTCACTGACATTTCTTAGCGTCGATGTATTCATGATGAGTACGGAAGGATTGATCCAGTCAAAGCCCAAGAACGGGCAAAACCGCGTGCAGCCCCTTCTAACAAACGGCCGAGACAGAACGAGGATGGCTTAACACCAGTTATGAACAAACGGTCAAAGCCAGAAGGTGGATTTATGCAATCCGACATTTATGCAGGTTCGGAGAATCAACTTTTGCCAGCTGCGTATGTGCTCCCGAATGGTCATGGATATTATCAGCATGACCAGGAGGATTTGTCTACGGTCCATTCCCCGCCTGAAGAACACCTCAGACAGCACCAACAACAGAAGGACTATTTACTCGATCCAGCTTCCTACGCATTCCCTTCAGCGGTGAAGATTGACGGAGACGCCGAGGCAGTTGTTTCTGTGCAGGCCCAGTCTGGTCAACCAACAAATCTACTGGTGTCACCGCCGACTTCACTTGTCGGAGAAGCAGAAATCTCGATGGGGCATGCTAATGAAGAGCATCTCCATTCTCTTGAGCGTGACAATGAAGTTCTGCACACGCCAACGTCGAGTTCTCGTCACTCTTCTCGTCAACCGCGCCAAGTCGAAAGATATATGCCGGAACAACGTGCAAAGACGCCACGGCCAGGGCCTCGACAAGCATCAAGTGGATCTACCAAGACGACGGCCAAGGCATTCAGTGCGCCGTCGTCGGTTGCAAGAAAGACATTATCTCGACCGACATCGTCCCACAAGAAGAGCGCCTCGCCTGCGTTGGGGAGGAAGCCGATCTCTCCGTCTCACGTCAAACGGGAACGCACCTTTAGCAACGAGGACGCAGATCCCGAGAGTCTACGGTTGATCAGGGAGTTGCAGGAGCAAGAATTTGGTCTTCGACGCCGGCGATAGTCTTTTTAAATGACTAGATTTTTTCCCTTATGGATGGAAGATGGTTACGATTCGTTTTGTGGTTTAGGTCATTCCGATTTTTGTGGTGTTTTCGGTCTACGTCTTATGGTATGGAGGAGTTCGGTCATGGTTCACTCTCGTTTTATTTCTCATGGTTTCTTTATATTGCTTCATTTTTTTCCGTCCTTACCGCATTTTCAGGCTCTTGTTCTTTTGTTGTCTGTGACAATTATCTATGGTGCTCTAATATATCCCCAACCGCTGTTGATTGCTTTGATTTATGGTGTTTTATTCTTTTACTCTCTTATGTGCTAGTGTTTATATTTTCTTCAGATGTTCTGTTTAGTTGAATTAGCCACCGCTCGTTGAAGCGAATACATCTCGGCTTTCTTTTTTTTTATTATTTTTTTTTGTCAATTGCAGCATGGTGTATTGTTTACATGGCTAGTTAATGAATTTTTTTTACTCTGCTTGGATATTGTTTCTTGACAACCAATTAATCAACATCATGGCCTCATATGTCGTATAACTAGTAATTACCCGACATGTGTAAATTACCCGCTCGCTCATCGTGCCTTTACGGGCTTCTCTGATTCGGCGGTGCCGTCCCGTACATGTATCCTACATGTTACTATCTATGCACTGATCTTTTTTTTTTTTTTTTTTTTTGTGAGAGAGAGAGAGAGAGAACTGAATGACCTGTTCAAACTTCACAGACCCGCTGATCAACCGGCTCGTGTTTTTCGTGTTTTGGGTTTAAATTAGGTTGGTGAAGACACTGGCAAATCTTGTGCATGTATACATCCACGTTGACCTCAAAAGTCTTACCGCTCAGATCCTCTTTACGGTGAGACTCAAATGTACATGTCATGCATATAACTCATTTACTTCTATAGCCTCTTATTTTAAACATCAAATTCAAATGCAGTGGAAAGGAATAGCAATATAAGAAAAAACGTGTCGACATTTCAGGCATAACCGGGTGGGTATAATATAAAACGAAAAAAAAAGAAAAACAACCAAGGAGCAAGTCTCGGTATCAAGCAGACCTAAACACTCCGTCCGATCTACGGTAAAAGCAATCCAAAAGCTAAAATACGTAGTAGTGCGTAGTACCAATAATAAGTCTAAAAATTGGTATTTGTGTTGGTGTGGTCGAGCATGGCTGCGCGCTGCCGTGAGTCGTCGCTCATGAGCGCGCTAGCACGACGACCCATGATCGACTCGAGGGACTCGTCCTCTGGCTCCTCGCCCACGCCGACGTTGGACCACCGTTTGGCGCGTTTCTCCTCGTCGATGAAATTGCGGATCACGCATGGTCTGCGGAAACTGCTCTGGCAGACCTTGCGTCGGCCGAGGTGCTTGAAGCGCGGTCCCAGGGGCCCGTTAACGTAGTGGTATTGCCCGGCGAACCGGTACTGGCGCTCATCTCCGAGAGGGTAGAACTTGTCGCCCCAGTGGCCGTTGAAGTAGAACCATTCGGTGGGTGCCAGCGGAGATAGGTTCGATGGGTGGAGCGTATCGGTCATGTAGTTGTAGGTGTAAAAGTGCGAGTTGAACACAGGGTCCCAAAGTGGACCGCGGTCGGTCTGATCATGCAGCAGACCCCAGGGGAGAACGTATTCATGAATCCCCGGTGTAGCGTACATGGCATGCGTGCCCGTTGCGGAGTAAATAATAGGCTGTAGATACAAAAGTTAGGCCGAGCCGCCCCACTGGTTAACAAGTCAAGTCTTGGAATAAACCTACCCTTTTGCCTAGCTTCTCGATCCCCTCGTAGCGATAGGCCTCGCCCCCTGTATGAGCGCTGAGGAATAGGGCCTTGGGATGGCCCTTGTAAAAACGCACCATGCAATGCTCCCAGTCACCAACATGGTTGCCAAACCGGACGTTCAGAACCGTATTACCCAAATTGTAGCTGTAAAAGTAGAACCAAAATGCATCCACAATGTCGTTGCCCTTGTCTACCAGCACCAATACAGCAGGTGCGTCACTGCGTCCTCCCTGGACAGGCTTGCCGACATATCGCTTGCGAAGCTCACCGGAAAAGTCCCCGGGGAACGAATGCTCCGAGGATTCTGGTTTGATACGAGCTCCAGCCCCGTCGTTCCAGTCACCAGCATCATACCATTTTCCTCGGTCATTGTCTTCATCGCGTAGATCTGGTTCTTCGGGGTCTGGCTGGTTCGGTACGGGTCTGGGGATGTTGACTTCCCCTCCTAGCCAGGCAGGCCGGTCCTCCACATTGTCATTGCTGGTAAGGAACACATTTTGACCCCTTTCCCATTGATTCAATTCGTTCAAATCATGCAATGAGGGGTGCTTCCATGTAGCCTGAACCGGGGTATAGTTTAGTTGCGGGGTTGTATATACAAGATGCTCGGCAATGTCGCCGGGCCAGAATTCCTCGCCGGAAAAGAGGTGGACCAGCGGCGCATATTCCAGCACATACTCTGGTATCTGTCCCAAGAATTCAGCATCATCGGTCAAGTTCCCATCGGCGACAGTCCAGTCCAGCCGCCAGCTCTGGTCGTCGCCAGATTCGATAGGTTGTTGGTTTAGTGCTTTACCATGACCACCCGACGGAAAGCTGAAACGGACGTGGGCAATTCCGCACAAGCCGAAGAAGTGACATATCCTGCGATCCAGCCACGAGGTCGAAGTAGCCACCCATTCACGGTCTTCTCGGTCTTCTTCCGACCAGACAAACAGAGACGGCTTGACGGCGCGCAGGAGGCTGACGACGGATATATACGAAATCAGAGTCGCCAGGACAACGATGACCGCCTTTGCGAATCGGCGCGGCATTGGGCTGGAAGTATACAGAGTCCCGAGCCAGAGCCCCGGACTTTTCGGTTTATACGGACGAGTTCCGCGTGTTCCGAGTGCTGTACACAGCGGGCGATTCGAGATGGAGAGCCCGCGGTAGGATGGACACGGCCGGGAGTTCCAAAGCGAGGGGCACGAAGGAGGCGGAGAGTATAGGGCGGTAGGAGGGCGCAGAAGACGGTAGAATATATATAGCGATAGAGGTAACGATAAATCCGGATGAATCGGATGAAGCAGACCACCAGCGAGCGGCAGGACCACTATATGAGGAACATTCCGAGAAAGAGCAAGCGTCCTCAGAGCAGCCCGGAAGTGTGGGAAGCACAGGACTTGTGATTCTATGGAGGCGGGGATGGGGGGGAGAAAAGAGAGAGGAAGAAAAAAAAAATGAGGAAGAGAGGAAAAAGGCGAGCGGAGAGAGAGAGGAAGAAAGAGGGCGCCAGGTCATGCAGGCACTCAGCAGTACCCGGCGAACCCGATCTCGGCCACTGAAGATCGCACGCCAGACCCACTTGCTCGCAGCCGGAGCCCCGCAGCCAATGGGTGCCCGCGCTGGCGCCCTGTGCCGGTCACAATACCGTAACTGATTTACCGTATTTATGCATAAAGTCTGCACTGTCTGGCGTGGTGTGTGATCAGTCTGCGTCTGTCCTACACTGGGCTGACTTTTTTTATTCAAAAATGTGCTCTCAGACTCAGCTGGAGGAATGAGCAATAATATTACATCAGACTCCATGTCCCCCCGCTTGTCCGCATTGGGCAAAGAGCCCTTTAGTTGCCGTTTATCGATAGCGAACGGTTAGGGCTGGGGCTCTTCCACGATCCCTGTGCTATATTATAATGTCTTAGTCCATCGATGGGTAGTCTGATTTTCCGGCACTTGACAAGCACGACCTTTTATAGTGCTGCTGAGTCGGGTAGGACTCAGAAGAACACACATCTTGTTTTTAATGTTCTGATGGCTGCTGTCCTACAACCTCGTTTGCTACTAGCGTTGTGAGAAGCTGACAGCCCCACAGGACGAATCTGTCCGAGTTGACCGAGTTTGGATATAGGGAAAGACATCGATTACTTATTCGATATCAGGCTATGACAACATGTACATTAATGCCTCTCAACTTCAAGTTGAGTTCTTTTTTCGCCTTTGCTGCCTCTCCCACGCGGGCCACGCCCACTTCACTATATACTCAGACCTCAGCAGTTGGTCCGCAGTTGGTCGTTCTGCAGTTTCAAATGCCATCATAGCTCTAAGCAAGTCCTCCAACGCACGTAGTTCACCACCTGCAACGTCCCATTCACACGTCTGCTCCGTCTCGCCGCGGCCCATGTCCCAGAGGCGCTGACGCAGACGCCGGAAGATTGGGGTGCTGATACGGCGGAAGTCAGCGACCCATGACCCATCCTCCTCGAAGAATTCTGAGCGTTTATCCCAAGATTTCCACCACCGCACGGGCGGTTGGCCCAGCGTATTGACCATCTCGGCGAAAATGTCATCTCGATCCCAGGCAAATGTTTCGAAGAGTGGACGCTCGCCCAAGATCTCATACATGTTGACACCCAAGGTCCATATATCAGCCGCGGTGGGAAGAGTGATAGGTTCATTGAAAAAGTCTTCTGGTGGAGAATAGAGGACTGGGGCGTAGAGAGTCGGGGAGGTTGTCTGTGACACAATAAAGGACGTGCCGTAGTCCGAGATGATGATTTCTGGGTCATCCACTTCGTTGGCAGGCATACTCAAAGCCATAGGATAGATAGCATGAGGCGGTGCGTGGGGTTCACCAGGCTTCCCATCCACTCGGCGGATAGGAACCTCGTAGGGTTCACCGAAGCGCTTGTACAGATCAGCTGTACTAAGACGGTCCAAGTTTGGTATGCGTAAGAGAAAGTTGCGCAAATGGAGATCTGCCCATGATTAGTATGTGGGTTCAGTAAACTGAGATACACCAGCCTAGTTGTCCTCACCTCCGTGGCAGATGCCGTTTGCATGCAAATTAGACAGCCCTAACAGTAGCTGGGCAGCAGTAGATCTAGCAGCGTCTAATGGAAACATGAAGTGTGTGCTGTCCTCCTTAGACTTAGCAATACTACCGCCAGCAGGCTCTCCGACTAAGCACTGATGATGTCCGTTTGGCCCATGAAACCAGAATCGGTCAAGTAGCGGCGGAATGAATCGCTTTCCATCATGAGGAAGGTTGCTCTTCATCAGGTAATCAAGGACATCCCCCTCGTGGCTATCTGGCGAGGTTCTCGCAGTCTGTATTTTCAGCGATACATAGCGCTTGCGTTGTTCATCCCAAGCGAGCCAAATTGTGGAATATCCACCAAACCCAAGCTTGTGAACGACTTTGCAGCGGCCACTACAAAAGGTGTCTCCGACAAGAGTTGGGTGATGTCCACCGGGCACATAATCCTCGAAGAATTCGACATCTGCCTCAGGGTGGTAAACATCTTCCATCGGTACATTTGACAAGTCAGCCATGGCATGAAGGCATTGAAATCGGTGTTCTGACAGAGAGACTTTGCTGCGACGGCTGGTCTTTGGCATGAGTAAATATCGGCGCGGGAATATGTCCCCGTTATATCGACGAGGTATCGCGAGTGGCGAGAATGGGCAACACGGTCTCCAGCCAGGCTTCATATTCAACAATTGATGTATTGACGTTTCATGTCTTTGCAGATGTCATCGAGTGACGCGCTGTTACTGGCAAACGGCTCAGTTTGTACCGTCGGTCTAGCCAGCGAGGAGGAGACTTGCTACATGGCACTAGTGCGCTAAATACATACAACTCGTGTCCTACAAGCTCCCTGCCTTTCCTGCTCTGAGATATTTTTCTTGATATTTAAAACTAAGAACTCATGAGGTATAGCTCCCAAAATATTTTACATTAAAGCAAACAGATCGCCTTCAAAGGTTGTCTATAAGAACACAGCGTATAAACTAATGAACATTTGTTAGCAATGTAGTATTTAATAAAAGTATATTTCATAAGAAGTAATAAGAACTAAAAATTTATATGTATATATTGATAAAGAGCAGATAGAATAAATTCGATTTCTTAATATTTTCTATGAATTTGTAGGTTGTTACTAATTCTGAAGCCTTGCTCCACAGTGGAACAATTGAATGGACTAGTCTGGTCGCGTCCTCCTGCGGGGAAAAACTTCAACTCGCAGAAACATCGAAAGCTTGAACCAAACCGCAACATTCAATAAAAAAACGCAGAGGCGGTCTCTGCCTGCAAAAATGTCTGATTCCGAATATGAATACGAATACGAATATGACGACAACGAAACAGAGGTGTGCTCTTTCTTCATTCCCTGCAAGACCTTCCCTCTTTAACCAACACACACCTCCAGACGTTCTTCGTCAATATAGATATATCCTCCTGCAACGGCCCCGTACGCGCTCCTCGTCGCAAACAGTCTGCTCCAGACTCTACAGAAACCCAGTCATCGCCGCCGCCGCCGCAGCAGCAACAAGCCATGTCACCCGACATCCCCGAGCGACAACAACAACAATCCACCTCACAACCCGAAGATACCACCGGCAATGATCTCGAAAACAGAGTACAAATCATGGAACTACACAGCGACAACCCATTAATATCATACGGAAACCAAATCTTCAGTTGCGAGTGGGCAGACATGATCGGCACAGACATGCATTTCACACGGCGCGAGGCTGATGAGGGCCTTGTTGATGTCGACGACGTCGACAGCAGTCATAATAACGAAGATCCGAGTTTTCTCAAACATGGCACGAATTACTCTCTCATTGCGGCCAACCGCATCAAAATTATTGGACGTAAAGTCCAACTCGTCTCGACAGGCCCAGACCAGCAGCACGCATCGTCAACGGCGGCAGCTGATACAGAAACCCAGCAACAGCAACAGCAACAGCAACAACAGACAGAAACCGGCGGACTAACCGGGAAAACCGCACAAGTGCGCTTCTTGCAGGAACTCATGGATATCAAGCGCAACAAGGGAGAACAAGACATGCTACTCAGCCGGAAACGCGGACGAAAGTTTGACGACAAAGTCACGCGGTGGGCGCAGACGGAAGAGCGGTTGAACAGAATTCATCAGTTGAACCGAGATGCGCTCACGGGTGACGTTGATGCGAGCAAGAAATTGGAGGATTTGTATGATTTGATTGATCGTGGTGCTGATGATCTGGCGCCTGCGCTTCCAGCGAGTGTTGCTCCGGAAGTCGATATGGGAAATACGTCGACAGGATGAAGTGAATACCTCAAATTACACGACACACCTTTTCTAAGCTTGGATATTGTCAGATCAAGTTTCTACGCAAACCCGCGTCTTGTTCTACCAGAACCAGATAAATCGAATTAATCGCATTGAGCAATCGCTACAAAATCAACGCCGAGTCCCACCCTTTCGCGACGCCGCCCGAGGCTAATAATTATGTACAACAAGATGGAAACAAGATGATCGATCACCGTGTGCAGACAAAGAAACCATGACCGAACCAACCCCCATGAGAATTGACTTTTTGATTATTATGTATACAGTCTCACCTAGAGGAGCTGTATACTTCTAGAGAACCCCCGGAAATCAACAAAACGACAATAAAGGCAATGAGAAATAAGAAGACGCGCTTTTATCGCCCGTTTATCCGTCGTTTAACGGCCCCGGAACGATGAGCTGGACGGGAAACCGACTGGAGATGGCGGTGGAGGAGGCGGCTGATGGAGATGGTAATAATCCGAGCCATCCATTGCAGCGGTTGATGATGTCTTTGACTCTGATGCCGAGGCGGTCTTTTTCGCGTTGGTATAGTACTTGGGAAGCATGGAAGCAGAGGCCTCGAGGGCACGAAAGATGTCTTGATGCCTCACCGCGGATGGCGCGATGAGGTTGTTAATGCTGGATTGCGAACGGTTGGCAGGAAATGTAGAAGCCATTTTTCTCGTTCGATGTTTAGATATCCTTTGTATGTAGTAGGATAGATGCCTTTGCCGAGATGTAGTGGCAAGAGAAAGAAATAAATAGGAGTTATTTCTGAGAGATTTTGTGCTTGCGAGCTTGAAGGAGCTAGTCAGCTCGTGCTTGGCCGAAGAACCGAGGAAAGGCGAAGAGAGCTAAAAAAAAAAAATGTCCTAGGCAATGTCGATCCCTGCGTCACAGTTGGAAGATTGCGCTAGAATGCAGTAAGAATCACGTTCACGTTCTGGCGCGACGACAAAGGCAAACGCTTAGGCCCGGTATTTCCCGAGACTGTGGACGACCGAGAGACGACTGGTTAGCGAGATGACGGGGATTAAGTAGGCTATTTGTGGCACGTTGACAGACTCACGATAGTAGAAGTTAGGAAGTTGATATATTAGCTTGTTGTGCGTCGTAGGATTGTTGTGGTTGATGGTTGTGGGAAGAAGGAGAGAGAGGAAGACAGACGGGGAAAGAGGCAAGAGGTAAATAGGCGGCAGGCACACAAACAGGCAGGAGCGGTGGACACTGGACACTGGAGGGAAGGAGGCCGCCGGGATCGGGGAACCGCTGTCTTTATTTGTTATTTGCTATTTGTTGTTAGTTGACGGACGGAGGAAGCAACGTATTACAAGGGGGTGGGCGGTGATGATGTGGACAAACGAAATTGGCTGGGGGGATAAAGGGTCGTCGACTCGGCGCACATTCTGCTTTTTTACTATTATTGACTAGGATTATCAGCTACGTACTTGTCATTGTCATATTATTTTCAATGTCACTACGCAATCAGCCCTGAGATGACACGCCTTGCAGTTTCCAGAATCCACCGAGGGCGCCTTTTTTTGGTTGCTGGTGGAGCTTTAGGGCATGCGGACTATTGCCTTGTTCGATTATGAGACTCATAAATATGTGAGACGGGTCAGAGACCAGCCAGAGAAACGGCGAGGGATTGCTCTTTGAATTATCGCTATTATTATCACTATTCAATGAATCAATGCATCAATAGCAATTCAGAACATACGTAAGAAAATAATTCTGGCAGACTGGAGACTGGCAGGAATGGCCCCACCCAAGTCATCATCCGGGGATCCGCCTCTTCCCCAACTTTTTATGCCGTCGCCCCGGGCATTCCCCAGGCCCGCCGATTCGGGTCTGCAGTGCCAAGTGTCCCCTGCGTTCTACTAGTTTCCATTGTTCCGGTCATGTCATTCAGACATGCGAGGGTGACCGAGACATCAATGCCTGGCCATATCCATTATTTGTCACCCTTATTTATGTTCCATGTCGTCCTGTCCCAGTCTGCCGGATAAATCGGGTTGATGACTCGATGAGGCTCCGCCGGAACCCCGAACGGGGCCAATCCGAACAGGTTGCCTGCCGGAAAAGGCAATGCTGGCGAATCAAGCGCTTCGCCGCCCTGTCCGAATCGAGGCTGACCGCTTGTTGAGGGCATCTGCTGATTGGCTGCCTGCCGTTTGTGCGGAGGGCGGCCAATGGGCGGCCCTAGGTCTTGCTGACTAACATTTGTCGGCAAATTACCGCTTTGGGTAGTTTCTTTTTCCTTTTCTCCCCTTTTTGTTTTTTGCTTTTTGTTTTCTTTTTTGGAGAAGGCACGTGGCTCTGGAGCATCGATTAAAGGAGGCGGTGACTTGATATCCAATGCCTGGCAGAATTGTTCTTTGCCTTTGCAGTCCTGCCAATGTCTCAGGTATTGTGTCTTAGAGTGTGAAAACGAAGGATAATCCATCGAAAATCATAGACAATGGGATATCAATCGCTAAAAGCCTTCATAATGTAGCTCACTCCGTCACAGGGCGCTCGCGGACTCCAATATCCCAGGGAAAGCTATAGTGAAGAACCAACCCAGCCCTTTCTGCAATTGTTATAGCCCTTTTGTCACTCTAGACACTTCTCCCACATTCTGATAGAACACATCCAAGAAAAGACTTTCAAGACCAGGTGAGTTCTCATGGTAATGCCAGGCCTGGAATCCATAACCCAAACATATTCAAACCCCAGAGAGGGATTTCCAATGGTAAAGTCTTTGCTTCCGCCCAGTCGATTATTCCCGTAATACCGCCTTTTTCGAGATCGACCATGGTATTTAGTTCAAAGATCGCCGTGAGTTAAGACTGGCGGATACGTCGGCGCACAGATGGCATCGAGTGCTTCGCTTATATTCGAGATGGCGCTGGTAAACCGTAGAGGAAACTGTTGGGATGGATCGTCAAGTTTGTCTCGAATATCGACTAAGGAGTATTCGGAGCGGTACGGCTTTGCAAGTCGGTTTCGTCATTATTCTGCGAAAACCTGAGAATGATTAGCTGGACTTTTCCATTTTTTGGAGAATGGAAAAGAACTATTAATACCTGGCAATATTCGATACTCATTTCTCTTGCCATTAAGATTCGGGAGAACTTGAGTAAAAGTTACCCCGAAAACCTCTCCATCACGTAAACAGCGAGCGACGGCGCTGGTCCGACTACACCACTCTTTAAACAGACTGGCACAAAGCTGCCATGGATCCTTCGAGCAAGGTCTCACACAGTGGTGTCGAAGAGAGATTCTGACCCACAGAACTGCACAAGCAGCTTTTCACCGGCCACAGTGTAGTTGACCACCCCTTAAAGTCAGACCGGCTTCACAATCTCGCCGGTAAGCTCGACAGCCTTTCGATCGCATTCTTTCCGCGTGACAGGGCAATTGACGAAAAATTGGTCAATTAATTGTATCGTCAGGGGAGTAGACTCTGTAAAGAGACAATTGTGGAGCTGTGATTTTGTACTATCGATATGAAATCAGCTGACGCCGCTAACAAAATGCCCCTGGTAAGATTTTGTTGTATCCGTGTTCTTTTTGTCATTCTCATGTCGATAGTCCTGTGTGTCCCAACAATCTTGACTCATGCTCTCATGGATTGACTCCAAAGATGAGAGTTGGCAGACCGATAATAATTTCCCCGCATGATCATCAACCCCTGACACTAAACTGAACCAAGAGAAGTCTCATCTCATCCCTGCCTGAAAAAAAACGTGGGTGGATTCCTCTCTGGGAAAATTCTGGGGAAATAAGCTGTGGCTGTGTGAAGAAAAGAAAAAGCTTGCAGTCATCTGACTGCACCCCGTGAACAAATTCATTCTCCCAGTAGAAATAAAATAATGCAGCTCACATGATCAGGGGCCGTACATACCGTACGGCTAGCCGTAACCAACCTGCTCTGTACGGAGTATAGGTTAAGCCTAGCTGATAGACACCCACGTGGCAGGGCTTGGCGATCGTGAGCTTTGCAGACTCAGGTTCAAGTCTTTTTTCGAACAGAAAAATCAAGGTCGCTTACCCTCGGCAACCGCCGGTTACAATCAATTGGCATCAACAAGGCATTTACTACCACCTACCAAAAGCAGAATGGAACACATATATGCATCTAAGAAACCCCGGAGAAAATGATCCCCAGGTTTTTCATCTCGTAATAAGCGTTTTCCCCGCAGAGAAATAATCCCGGATTCCGCACAGGACACAAACTAATAATAATAGGAGCCCAGCAACTCGGGAGAAGCCGGTATTGGGTGGTTATATTTTACGTATTCTCTTTCTTATTTTTTGCTACCAACTGTTTTTTTTAGATCCATCTCATTTGGATTCCACGCAAACTCAACCCGTCAAGTGACCAAGCAATTGAGGGACTTTTATCCTATCCGCGGGGTTTAAAAAAGCACGTAGTAGGATCGTCGCCCCACTCTGCAGTCTGGAACACTCTTTTCGCCGAGCTTCTTTGCGCCTTTTGGGCTCATCCTGGTTTCTGTGAGGTAATTCATTATTAATAGCTTGATTCGCCATTCCACGAAGATCTGATTTTGCGCCATTTTTTGCGTGTTTCTTCTCGTTAATTTGCCGACAGGAATGACGTGTTTTTTTCAACCAGTCGTATAGGGGTGGATCTATGAATGTAATAATGTATGTAATTTTCACCAATTATTGTGGTTGAGTTTCGGCAGTATTACTGGTATCATCTGGTATGCCGGATACATCATACCAGGCTGGCCTTTTCTGATAAGCGAATTCCATGTTTAATACTAATAATACTCTGCATACCTGATCTGTTTATCCGTGCTATCAGATCAGCAATTCCGCGCCAGAGATAAGCACAGCCCTGCAGGCGCCCGCATGACTGTCAGATAACAGCAGCCATCCCTCAACACGGCAAAAACACGCTCGCTGATCGTGATTTCTTCCGGAAGAAGAAACTCTTTGCACTGATGTAATAATCTCGGTCATTAATGTATAGCTTCTGTAATACGAAACGGCGCGCCTGGCCACTCACGGCGGGTGCTCGGACAGCCCACGCCATTTATAGCATCAGGGCTGAGACAGCGGGTAAGGTATTACCGGTACGTGACCACAGCCCGTATTATCGACTCTAAGCTTTAGTCCCCCCAAATGGGAATGGGAGTCCAGAACGGCCGCCGTACGGTACCGGAAATACCAGCGATACTCCGGATCGCCACATAGCTGGGACGCTACGGCCCCGACGGGCTTAGCGCCCCCCGTACCTGACCGCATCTTGCCGCCGAATGAGGGCTGGTGTCGCTGACGTCGATGGAGTATTTATACAATATGCTCCCCCGCCTGCCCTCAGCCACGGCGGAGGAAAAAATTATCATGTTGTCGTTGCCAAATATCTCAGAATCCTAGATTGGCTTCCCTTGCTCTTCTTCTGCTTCGTGCATGGCGTCCACCACAGTGACACAGTCTGCACTCGGATAAGCTTCCCGGCGCTCCTGCTCCTTCGTACATTATCACAACCCGTGCAACCCTGGATTGCTTGTCGCGATTGTACTTGTCTTTTGATACGAACTACCTGCCTTGGCATCCTGCGCATTTCATTTTTTTTTTTTTTTCCCCTCGTTTTGGGATTCGTTGACTGCTCTTTCTTTTATCTCGAGTCCGTCGCTGACCGCTCTTCGCACCTGATAAGAGACAGCTCCCCTGCCTATCGAGCTGTTTTCACCTTTCCACCTTTCAATTCCTCCTCTTCTCCCTCCTACACATTCTCACAGACTCCCGGAGAAGAAAACCACCATGTCGATTGACCCTGGTTCGGCTCGCCCGCCTTCAGAAGGCCTGCCTTCTCCGGCTGTACGCGGCTTGTCCACCCCGCAGCTCGTCCTCGACAGTGGCTCGTCCGGTCCTGGAACTCCCATCGGCTTCCAGCGATTTCCGCATAACAAACACCTCGACAATGTCAGCAGGACGCCTGGCCGCCAGCCCTCCCCGCAGCCGACACACTTGGGATTGCCCGGCCACCACCGGGTTCTTCCCGAGGAGGGCACCGGTTACATTGCTTCCAAGTTTGAAGGCAAGCAGAAACAAATGGAAGAAGGTCAGACCGTTTTTAGTATTGTAATCACATCAGAATTCTAACAGATACCTCTAGTCATGGACCGCTTGGAGGAAAAAGGATTCTTTCCCAGCGATTTCGTCATATCCGAGACTACATGGTTCTACAACATGCTCGGTATCGACGACATGTACTTCCAGACCGAGTCTGTGGAGTCGATCGTCACCCAGATTCTGTCTCTGTATGCCGCCAAGGTTGCCGCCTACGCGCGTGACGACAAACGCCTGGAAATCCGGCTAGACAAGGAGGACGAAGACCACGCTGTCTACATTGATACCAGCAAGCCCGGTGTTACGTCTTTCAGCGGGCCCAACTACGAGTCCCGCATTGATGCCAAGTACATCGACGGATCACGGCCAGGCATGAGCTACCGAGTCGAGAGTTTCCGCTCGACCAGTCCCCTTCCGGGAGAGACCCAACAACAGTTGCGCTGCTACTTTGTATACAAATGCCAATTTGCCAATCCCAATCCTAGTCCCGACGAGACTAACATTGACATCATCGGAGAGAAACGCTTTCTTTCAAAGGCGACTCCCAACACCAAAGCTATCTACCAGGAGATCATCACAACTGCCGTCTCGCGGACCGGCCCTGTGATTGAGATCTATGATATTGAAGGTAGCCGAGAAAAACGTCTGGTGGTGGCCTATCGCCAGGGATCTGCCATGGGCATCTTCAGCGCGCTGTCGGATCTTTACCACTACTACCGACTAACTAGCTCGAGGAAATACCTGGAAAGCTTTTCGAACGGGATCAACGTCATCTCGTTGTACCTGCGTCCCACACCCAACGCAGAGATTTCTCAAAAACACCCGCCCATCGAGGCCGCCATTCAACAGATCATGAAAGAGGTTTCCCTTCTTTATTGCATCCCGCGAAACCGCTTCCAGAACCACTTTGCCAGCGGCCGCTTGAGTTTGCAGGAAACCATCTACTCTCACTGTGCTTGGATTTTCATCCAGCAATTTTTGAACCGATTGGGATCTGAGTATACGTCATTGACGGCGCTTTTAGATTCCAACAACAGCGTCCATGCTGAATTGTTGTCGAAGATCAAGAAGCGTCTCCGTACCGAGACGTTCACCTCCGATTACATTTCGGAAATTATCAGTAAATACCCCGAACTCATTCACAAACTTTACCTCGACTTTGCAAACACCCACTACGTGCAAACCGGTCATCCAGAGGACGACTTTCTTCCGACGCTGAGTTACTTGCGTTTGCAAGTCGACGACATCCTGGATGATGCCGGACTCAAGGATCTCATTGCCAAGACTGTTATGAATGAACACGACGAAATGGTCATGATGGCCTTCCGTATCTTCAACAAAGCCGTGCTCAAGACCAACTTTTACACCTCCACCAAAGTTGGCCTGAGTTTCCGCCTGAACCCCGATTTCCTCCCTGAGCACGAATACCCTCAGCGACTCTATGGAATGTTCCTCGTTATCAGCTCTGAGTTTAGGGGTTTCCATCTCCGCTTCCGCGATATCGCTCGCGGTGGAATCCGAATCGTCAAGAGCAGAAACAAGGAAGCTTACGGTATCAATGCCCGGTCTCTGTTTGACGAGAACTACAACCTTGCCAACACGCAGCAACGCAAGAACAAGGATATCCCAGAAGGAGGTGCCAAGGGTGTCATTCTTTTGGACGTCGAGCACCAGGACAAAGCTCGCGTGGCGTTTGAGAAATATATTGACAGCATTTTGGATCTGCTCATTGCCCCGACCAGCCCTGGAATAAAGGACCCGATCGTTGATCTTCATGGAAAGGATGAGATCCTTTTCATGGGCCCCGATGAGAACACAGCTGACTTGGTCGACTGGGCCACGGAGCACGCTAGAAAACGAGGAGCGGCATGGTGGAAGTCCTTTTTCACTGGAAAGAGCCCCAAGCTTGGAGGTATTCCTCACGACGCCTATGGTATGACCACGCTTTCCGTGCGTCAGTACGTCCTTGGTATTTACCGCAAGTTGAAAATCGATCCATCGACTGTGAAGAAGCTGCAGACCGGCGGACCAGATGGTGATCTTGGATCTAACGAAATTTTGCTTGGCAACGAACAATACACTGCCATTGTGGATGGATCTGGTGTGATTGTCGATCCTAACGGTTTGGATCGGGAAGAGCTGGTGAAACTCGCAAAGAACCGAGCCATGATCTCTAATTTCGACCTGTCCAAGTTGTCTTCTGAAGGATATCGTGTTCTTGTAGAAGACACTGGCGTCAAGCTACCTTCTGGCGAGGTCGTCAACAACGGAATGGTTTTCCGCAACAAGTTCCACCTTCGCAGCGACCAATCCCTCGATCTTTTCGTTCCTTGCGGAGGACGGCCAGAGTCGATTGACCTGAGCACCGTGGGCAAGTTGATTGTGAATGGAAAGTCCGTTATTCCATACATCGTCGAGGGAGCAAACCTGTTCATCACACAAGACGCCAAGCTTCGCTTAGAAAAGGCAGGCTGCATCTTGTACAAGGACGCCTCGGCAAATAAGGGTGGTGTTACGTCCTCGTCTCTCGAGGTACTGGCATCCCTCTCTCTCAACGACCAGGAATTCGTTGAGAACATGTGCGTCCACGAAGACGGAACAGTGCCGGAATTCTACCAGACGTACGTCAAGGAAGTGCAAGAAGTCATCAAACGCAACGCCGCGCTCGAATTCGAAGCCATCTGGCGCGAGCACGAGCAAACGGGTCTTCTTCGTAGCGTACTCAGTGACCGACTGAGCTTGGCCATTACAGGTCTGGACGAAGAGCTGCAGAAAACGACCTTGTGGGACAACACCGAGCTTCGGCACACGGTGCTGTTGAAAGCACTCCCTGGTCTCCTTCTTGAGAAGGTCGGCCTTGAAAAGATTTTGCAACGGGTATGTCCTTTCTCTCTTTTACAAACATGATTGCTAATAACTTGATAGGTCCCTGAGAACTATCTGAAATCAATCTTTGGCAGCTATCTCGCCAGTCGATTTGTGTACGAGTACGGCAGCAGTCCCAGCCAATTTGCTTTCTTTGATTTGTAAGTCTTTATTCTTATTTTTCTCTTCTCTCGACAATCTGCTAACTCGAATCTAGCATGTCCAAAAACTTTAGCCATCAAATGTTACCCAAGTAAACTTGGACGAATATTATGAATCCTGAATTAGTGCAAGAAGACATGCATGTATGCTTTGATGCAAAAACCTTGGCGTTGTCTTCCTTGTTATATCAAAAGTTCCTGTTCTCGTTCTTCTATTTTAAAAGAAGAAAAAGAAATGTGGTTTAAATTATTTTATTAATATATTGTTTAAAGAGGATGGGTCAGTATTGGCCTGGTGTGCCGATTGATTGATTGATAGAAGAGAAGTTACATGTACGCTGCAGGTGGACGACGAGGTGCTGTTAATTGACCTGACCAGTTCAGCTTTGAACTGGATAATATACATTTTTTTTTTCCATATATACATCTAGTTATCTACACTTACACGTCTATTGATCCTCTTTTAAATACAGTCTACGGCTCGAGTGTCTCGTCATATCCTTCGAAGTACATCCCTTCTTCCTCATCTCCCTTCTTCTTCTGTCTGGGCACGTTGTCGAGCTCACGCCAGACAGAAGGGAATTTGATCTTGACCCATTCTTCGAATGCCTCTTTGAAAATCTGATGCGAACATGCGTTGTAGATTCGAGCAAGCCTGGTGGTAACAATCAGTCAGTTTTTCAAACTAAAAGATCAAATAGAACAAAAAGACAGACGGGGAACATACATATCGCGATCAGGAGAAACTCCAAACTTGGACTCCATCTCCTCCAAGGCTTGAATCAGCATATTGTGTTTAGCTTGCCCAACAAAGACCTTCGCATAAGCCAGACACAATCCTCGATCCATGGGGATCTCGAGGGCTTGCATTTTCTGCACCATCTTCTGCGCCTCGCCAACACCATCCGGCAAAGTCTCACACGCATGAAAGAAAATCGGCAGTGTGTTTTGCGTGGGACCTTCTTCCGAGCGCAGGATTTCCTTGAACTCGTCCATCGCCTGCGTCGGGCTTCCGCACGAGATCAATGCGAGCATGAGCGCGTTGCGTAGTCGTGTGTTGAGTTCGATGTTGACGTCTAGGCGTAGCATGTTGCGAATTAGTTTGACGCTCTCACGGTCTCCGCCTCGGGTCAAGCCGACAAAGCACGCTGTGTATGTGTCTGCGGTTGGGTGCAGATCGAGGCGGTTGGCGTGGCGCATGTGCATAAAGACGTGCGTGCCCTTCTGGGTGTCGTTGCGAGCGAAGAAGAGATTCATGATGCCAACCCAGCTTTCCGTCGATGTGTCGGGGAATGCATGTCTCAGTAGCTGGTAGCAACGCCAGATGTTATTGGTATCTTCATCCTTATTATGGATATAGTTCAACAGGGCTGCCCTGATAAGAGGGCGCTCGTCTTCTAGGGAATAAGAGCTTAGGCGTGGTCGTAACAATTGAGCAAGACCATCCCACTTGTGGCGAATGGCCAATACCCCAGTCAAAGCAGCTAGAGTTTCAGCTTCCAAGTGAACGTTGTCCTCAATGAGCGGGTCCAAGAGATTAGAAACCTGGTCGTATGCGGCATCGTCGTTGGGGGCCTGGCATAGCAGCTTGATAAGTTGATATCTCATCGACAGCGTAAGGTCGGTGTGTGCGCCAGTTGCTTCTAAGCTGCGTAATAACTCCAAAACGCCTTGTATATCGGAAGACTGGATCATAGATTCCAATTTCAATAAAAGTACTGTATCTGGGAGTGCCTCCAAGTTCCACCTGGCAATCAAGCCAGAGTATTCCACGGCTAACTGCGAGTTGCTGACAGAATTTGCATATCTCATGAGATCATTCACGCAAGACACTGAAAGGCCCTCTCGGATAGAGCTGTCTTTTGCGCACCAGCTCTCCAGCTTCTGTGTCAATGCAGATGCGTTGCTGCCCTTGGCAGCTTCCATCAACAAAAGAACGTCCCGGGTTTGTGAGCTGGGAGACGACAAATGCCGTTGCAAGACTTTCTCAGCAAATGCAATGTCTCCGTTCATTATCGATGCTTTTGATACTGCAACTTCGGAAGCGATGGTCGGTTTACCTTCCATGGGAAGTGGGACGCTGTATAGCATTTTCGCAGGGTGCACACGGTGTTGTGCAATTAGAGCCTCGACCAGTTGTTCGTGGAGCAATGGCGTGAGAACAAAGTCATATTCCGTTGCCAGAGCTGCAATCAAGTTTTGAACCCGGTCTCTATCATGTTTCAGTGCAAAGCCCTGGATCACCCACAGCCAAGGCGATTCCTGCGACTCTAAACCTGGCGAGGACTTCAGTTTGTCCCAGTAATCCATTGTCAATCGTTCGGCATGCACAGGGTTCCCGTAGAAAGCCAGGATGCGTATGTAGGCCAAAAGAGAGTCACAACTCATTCCATCGACACTTCCCTCCGCGTCCAAGGCCGTAGATAAACAGAAATAGACATTGTGGGCCAGCGTGCGAACATTATTGTGAGAGTCCGGATGACAAGTAGCGTGCGAGAGCACATATAAAATCGATTCCAAAAATTCATGGGTGCTGATTATCTGCCATTCTTTTCCTTGACTGAGTCGCTGGTGGTGCCTGATGTATTCCCACGCATCAAGGAGACACTTGACGTGATAATCCGTCAGGACGCCAGGTTCCTTCAATCGAGCCCCAACGAAATCTTGGAATCCTTTGCAGACAGAACTAAAAGGGGGTCTCCGCCGTTTTTCCATCCGCGATCTCCTCAACTCATTCAATGCTGCAAGTCCGACTTCAGAGGCCGGAACATCGGTAGCATCTGTTGCCACTGGGGCTGGGAAAGCGAAAAAGCCCCGAGATTGGACGCCCCTGTTGCATGCCTGCTGCGTAGAGAGAATCGGTAGCAGCGGAAAGACTCGGTATATTCGATTTCGACGGGGCGCAAAGCACACAGGCTCGCTGTTCAAGAGAGCTCGAAAAACGCGTCGCGTCAAATGGGACTGCATCGCTGAGTAAATATCTGCCGAGGAATCGGCACGGACGAAAGCGGATTAAAGGGAAGGTTATGGTTTGGAGATCCTCATAAGAGGAGGAAACAGAAAGCAAGCCCGAATTGGTCAGAAGAGCGTCTCATAGTATTATTATTGTCGAGCAGAAGCTGGCGGAGGTCTTGACTGAAGCCGGAGAGAACAAGTTGAGAGTGTTAAACCCAACCGGCAGCGGCGGGCTTGGCGCCGACTCCGACGGGGAGAAATTTGAGCTTCACAGCTTCCACCTTTACTCCCTTTTATTCGCAGAAGCACGACTCAACCCTCGAGTTCGTCACCGACACCATGCTCACGTCTCTGGGCTTGACTTTCCGGACAGGGTCTGTCTTTTGCAACAATGCCGGGTTGATTGCGTCCGCGTGCTGTCGATGGTCTTCGACAAGCACGGCATTTCCCACCTCGCGGCTGTCGTGGACATCGCCAAGCAGTACGTTTGATTTTTGATTTCCAATCCATTCAAATCCAATCCCTTGGTCTTGAGATTGTCCATTACTCGTTACATCTGGATAAATGCTGATGCTGATCCGACGCAGAAGCCAAAGCCCTCAGTAGCCGTCAGAAAATTAGCCACCGCACGAAAATCCTAGAGGATACAAAGAAGCAAGCAGAAGGCCGTACTCTCGAGAAGTTCCAGCACCGCGACTGGAGAGCTGGCGATATCTATTCTCCCCACGATCTTAGCCCGACTGAGATGAGAAAATGGCAGAGACGCTGGAGTCCGACCACAGATGCCTTTGATGCTTTGAACATCAATCCTCTTGACCATTATAAGGTGAGTCTTTCTTTAGTCGTTTTTGTATAATGTGGAATCTAAACTCTTTTTTATTTTCCCAAATAGAACTTCTCCCTCATGTCCGAATACGTTACTTCCATGGGTCGCATCAAGGCCCGAAGACTCACTGGTCTGCGCCCGGTTAACCAACGCAAGATCGCCAAAGCAGTCCGCCGTTCCATTGCCCTCGGACTGATGCCTAGTGTCCACCGACATCCAGAGCTTCTTGCCATTGAGGCGAGGTCTAGGTTTGGTGCGTCAGGCGGAGGATTTGGTGCTTAGGGGATAAGAGGAGAAGCGAGGACATTTGTTTCACCGGTTTTTTCTAAAAAGGGAAGATTCAACCTTGGGTGTGTCAGGAACACATAAAAGGAAATTGTATTGTATCTACTTGTATTATCACTATTTTAGACGTGGCCTGCGCGAACGATGCTGCCTGTGTTTACTTAATGCGAAGTTCGTCATCGAGCCCCCACATCTCCAAAACAACCTTCAACTCTTCCATCTTCTCACCGTACTCCTTCACACCAGTTGACCGTTGACGGGCCATTAGAATTGGATATTTCTGTTGCCATGTCTCTGACCAACGGTCCGTGTCTTCGATCTCCATTGCTTGTCTCTAGCTGACCAGCGACGCAGCTCATATCTGGGCCGCCAGCCCCTCTACGACTCGTGGACAGCCCACCCAGCTCTCCTCTGACGCCAAAGGCGAGCGATTGGCCTATGCAGTATTTATTTCTGACCTTGACAAAGGCCATCTTAGAGAAATACTCCTGTTACTGATCCATCTTCTCTAGTCAAACAAATCCATCTTTCTGCGCTCCCTCGATGACCCCGCAGTTGCGAAACAATACACGGAACACAAGGCACAAACCACCGTCGCACGGTTCTCGCCCTCTGGCTTTTACGTTGCTAGCGGAGACGCCTCGGGTACTGTAAGAGTGTGGGATTGTGTCGGCGATGGCATCACAAAGGGCGAGTACTCAATTGTCAGTGGGCGCATCAATGACATCGCCTGGGACGGCGACTCGCAGCGCATCATTGCCGTTGGCGATGGGAAGCAAAGATACGGACATTGCTTTACTTGGGACTCTGGAAACAGCGTTGGTGAAATCTACGGCCACACACAGTCTATCAACTCTGTCTCCATAAGGCAGCAACGTCCTCTAAGGGCAGCTGCGGCCGGAGATGACAAGACCCTTGTGTTCTACCACGGAGCGCCGTTTAAATTCAACACTGGAATCCGCGACAAGCATATTAACTATATATATGGTGTTGCATTCAGCCCCGATGGCTCCCATCTAGTCAGTGTGGGAGGGGATCGTCGTATCTGGTTATACGACGGCAAGACCGGTGAAGCCAAAGGGCAGATTGGAGAGGGAGAGCACAAAGGCAGTATTTTCGGAGTCTCCTGGTCTCGGGATTCTCGAAAATTTGTGACCGCAGGCGCCGATAAGACGGTCAAGATCTGGGATGTTGAAGCGGGCAAGGCGACTCAAACATGGACCTTTGGAGACGACAAAGTTGTCAGCCCGCTCGACCAGCAAGTCGGCGTTGTGTGGCCTCCCGCTCGAAGTGACGGCCTTCTTGTCAGTTTGTCGCTCAGTGGAGACCTGAATTACCTGGTGGAGGGCACTCCCCAACCGAGACAAGTCCTGCAAGGCCATCAAAAGAGCATCACAGCCCTGACTCGAGTCAAGTCTGGCGACGGGGCTGAGACGCTTTGGACTGGCAGTTTTGAGGGGCGAGTTTGCAGTTGGGATTTCGCGTCCGGTACTGCCGAAACGATTGACGGTGACCAGCACACAGGCTACATTTCGGGACTTGCGACCACCCAGGAAGGTAAGGGCAGGATATACAGTGTTGGCTGGGACGACGCTCTTCGCTCTGCAGATGTCGGGGCCAAAACATATACTGGAAGCTCGACCAAGTTGTCGGCACAGCCAAAGGGCATTGCAACAAGCTCAGCAACGGTCCTCGTCGCACACTCGGAGGGCATTGACATTTACCAAGACGGGCAAAAGTCTGGCAGTGCTAAGGTGCCCGCCGATATCACCACCATCGCTGCTCAAGGAGCGACTGCAGCAGTCGGGTCTGAGGACTCGACAGTCCGGATTGGAACAGTCACGAGCTCGACCTTCACAGCCAATGTTGAATTCAAAGCATCGCGTAACCCGGTCTCTGCGCTATCCTTCTCTCCCGACGGCTCTCTGCTCGCTGTCGGAGATTCTCGCGGCAAAATCCTTGTGTTCAACTCGAAGGATGGCAAGCTGGTCACTGACCGATGGTCTTCTCATACCGCCCGAGTCACATCGATAGCTTGGAATTCGAAGGGCACTCATGCTGTCAGCGGAGCTTTGGATACCAGCATCTTTGTTTGGAGCTTAGCCAAGCCAGGCGACTGGATCCAGGCTGCTAACGCCCACAAAGAAGGCGTCCATGGCGTGTCGTGGATCGAGGATGAGAGCAAGATTGCCTCGGCGGGGGCTGATGCTGCGGTGAAGATCTGGAAAGTCGAGGGATTGGTATGAGCTGCTAGACATTCTGCTTTTAGTAAAATAATTACGATGATTCCTCAGATTTCAATGGCTTGAAGCAAGGCTTTGACAACATTTTGTAGAGCGGGAGTAGAATTTGATAAGATAAAAATGAAATTTCCTGGCATGTGACAGCACAGCTAGGTAGCTAGCTGGCAGCAGCTGTGAGCGCAACTTGGAATTTATCTTCACAATGCAAAGTCATGTTACTCGAGATCTATTAGTGATTAGGAACACCGTACCTGACCCAGTCACGAAGCTTTGAATAGCATGGCTATTATTAATGGCAAGCATCCTCCTCCCCTCAGGCTGCGTCATGTGGCCGCGCATGCACTAGTTTGCCCTGCACTGAGAGCTAGCGAGCTCTGCAGCTTTCTGTTGCTCGCCAAGCAACTTCCACTCTGTCCAACACGAACGAAATTTCGAGCTTCATTTGCAGACAAGCTCTCCTGGGAGCCGACTATAGTTGTCATGTGTTGGAAATGGTGGAGACTCGATGATACGTCCTCCTGAACCAGCTCTGAATCATGAGCGAGTCGCCGCCTTCAAATTCCGGTCCCCGCGGTCAGCGGCGGCGGCTTCGACCAGTACGCAGTCAACGCCAGCGCGAAACAAACATTCTCTATCCTTGCTGACTTTGTGATCCCTGTGCTCGATATAGCCGCGACAAGTGACGTTCATTCTCCCGCACACGGGCCAGCGCCTTCGGGGCCTGTTGAACTTGGGAAGCCGCGATGAAGCCCGCGATGGCAGCGACGATGAACGGAATCCACTGCTGCCTGAGAGCGAGGAACCGACAAACAACACTCAGAACGGTGCAATGGCAGCCATACGGGACAAGCTGGAGGGCTGCTGGCGAGATCTATACGCCTTCGCAGCGTCGGAACTGGGCATCGGCGTCTTCAAGTTCGGCCTGGCGTACCTGCTGGGCTCCTTGCCCACCTTTATTCCTGCGATTTCCTCGCTTCTCGGCCACCAGGATGGCAAACACGTCGTCGCAACAATCACCGTCTACTTCCATCCGGCTCGTTCTCGAGGCAGCATGTTCAAGGCCTTGATCTGCGCCGTGCTCGCCTTTCTCTATACTACCCTCGTGTCTGTCACCAGCATGTGCGTGTCCATGTTCTTTGAGAACCTCGACCTTCTCGTCATCGGCCATATAATAGTCTTGGTTGTCTTTTGTGCCGGAGGATTTGGGTTCATTGGATGGGTCAAACAGCGGATGAATGATCCCTTGGTCAATGTTGCATGCTCTCTAGCTTCACTTTCCACCATCACCATTCTCACCACAGAGGGCGCCGTCCAAAAGGGCGACTTGTCCTTTGTGAAGATCTCTCAGACTCTCAAGATGCTGATCATGGCTATCTGCATGACAGTGGCAGTGTCGTTTCTCATCTTTCCCATATCTGCGCGGAAAAAGCTACGGTCTAACTTGACTACCATGACCAACACTTTGGCGGTGATGCTGGCCTGTGTCACAGATAGCTTTCTTACTGGTTCTGATGAGGGCTTGTCAGCAATGAACTTCACCGGCGCTTCCGTCAGAAATAGAAAAGCCTATAGCGTCCTTGACAAACTAGTCAAAGAAGCAAAACTCGAGCACTACTTTGCCGGCACGGAAAGAGAATACAGGCTGGAGAAAAGACTTGTTCGGGTTGTGCAGGACATCAACCAGAATATGGGCGGCTTGCAAAGTGCTGCAACGCTCCAGTTTCAGCTTCTAAAGCAATCTCAACTACATGAAACAGCTCCACGTGAAAGCAAGTCAACGACGCGAGACGAGGATCCTATCATTTCGCCTGACGGTTGGTCCGCCTTTGAGGAAGCAGGCTCTCTGGCATCTATAGATCAACTGCAAGACGAGCCAACCGAGGAGCAGACCTTGGATATTTCCGCTTTGAGTGCCGAGCAGGAAGATGGAAACGACCAGTCGGTGCAGTCACCACAGCGAATGTTTGAAGTCTTCATAAACCATTTGGGCCCCTCCTTGGTAAGGAAACACAACCTTTTTCTAATTTAAGAGCGCATGCTAATAATATGTACAGCAATCTTTCGCCTTTACGTTGAAAGAGATTTTTGAAGAAATTCCGTTTGGGCCCGGCCCTGAATATTCTGTTTCGTTCAACAACAGATTCAAGGCGAGTCTCGACCGTGCTTTGGAGCTGTACCGGGATGCTAGAGAGAGGGCCTTGGCATCGGTGTATCGCGAAAAAGAGTTTGCAAAAATAAGATCACGCGTTGTTGAAGCCGACCTTGAAGAAGTGTCTGCTAGCTGCGGTCACTTCAGTTTCACCCTGATGGAGTTTGGGGAACAACTGAAGGAGTTGCTTGAGATCTTGGACGAGCTGAAACTTGAATGTGAAGAGCGCCCTCAAGGCCGGTCATGGAATTGGCTTAAATTCTGGAAGTCCTTCCAAGGTTGGGCGTTTTTCAGTGGTAAATACCTCGGCAACGGTTAGTTATTAACGAATGCAAAAAGCAGAAAGATTTGGATACTGATGATTCCAGCAGATATCCCAAATCCAAACATCGTTGCACCACCTCTACCTACTACAATACGGAGAACGTATTCTTCTTTGGAGCAAGGTATCACTGGCGAAACTAGACCTCACAATCAAGTGACGCATCGAATTTGGAAATCCTTGAGCTTCTTTCGTCGTGACGAAACCAAGTTTGCGTTGAAAGTCGGTGTCGGCGCAGCTCTATATGCTCTTCCATCGTTTCACTATGCGACTCGGCCGATATTCAGCTATTGGAGAGGAGAATGGGGTCTCCTTTCTTACATGTTGGTGTGTTCCATGACGATTGGCGCCTCGAACACGACGGGATATGCGCGTTTCTTCGGTACTTGCCTCGGCGCTTGTTGTTCAATTGCCGCTTGGTATGCGACGGCCGGAAATGTCTTTGGCTTGGCCTTCTTTGGCTGGCTAATGGCTACGTGGACTGGATACATTATATTGGTAAAGGGCCAAGGGCCCATGGGTCGCTTCATCATGCTCACGTATAATCTCTCTGTTCTATATGCATATTCTCTGTCAGCGAACGACAACGACAACGACGAAGACGAAGGTGGCTCCCACCCGATCATCACAGAGATTGCTCTTCACCGTGTCGTTGCAGTCTTGTCCGGTTGTATTTGGGGTATTATTGTCACACGCATGATCTGGCCAATAAGTGCTAGAGTCAAGCTGAAAGAAGGGCTGAGTTTGCTGTGGCTCCAGATGAGTCTGATCTGGAAACGCGATCCACTATCAACGATGGTGAATGGGCAGCCGACCGTGGCATATTTAAGCACTCGGGAGAAGCTGCAGATTGAAAGATTTCTGTCCCATCTGGAATCATTGCAAGCTGCAGCCAAGTCGGAATTCGAATTGAAAGGTCCGTTCCCCGAAGAAGCCTACCGGAACATGCTACAACGCACAAGAAGCATGCTCAACGCCTTCTATTCAATGAATATTGAGATTATGAAATCTCTCACCGCTTCGGAAGGCGAAAGATGCCTTCTTCAGTATACCGCTCAGGAACGAGTGCAGCTGTCCTCTCGCATCAGTCACTTGTTATCTGGTAAGTGTTCCATTTCCGGCGTCTGTAACTGTTTCGTAAGCTAAGAGTTGCCCCATAGTTCTTGCATCTTCCATGAAACTGGAATACCCTTTGAACGATTCTCTTCCAAATTTACAGCATGCAAGAGACAGGCTTCTTGCTCGCATTTTCCACTTTCGCCAAGAAAGCGAGCAGGCTTCGCTGGCGACCGACGGCGATTATGCCTTGCTTTATGCGTATGGTATGCTCTTTATTCTTCTGCCTGGATTATCTCGCTTTGTTGCTAATTCTAGTGCTAGTCCTGGTTACAGGCCAACTGGGAAGTGAGATCGTTGAACTCATTAATGAAATCGGCAAGCTGTTTGGGGTCCTGATTGACGATGTCATAGAGCTTCAGTGAGCAGACATATTAGTTAGTTGTTTACTGGTAGAAGAAAAATAAGACCAACAAGCACGGTATATAATTTCAAATATATTCTTTAAAAATTTCTGGTGGTATTCGGGTCCAGTCCGTGAGTACAGGCTTGTAGTTTTTTTCACGTTCTGAGGTACTACTAATAAATACTACTTACTGATGAGGCCGTAATAATGCGGGCGGCAACGACCCCGAACGTTTGCACCTCCGTCCGTCAACCAGGAGATAATTACCCTTGTTTCCATCAACGTTGACGGGCAGCCACTAGGGCTGTCATCAATATTCCGCGCGAGATCATTTAGATGAATCCCTACGATCGGCCTGGCATCGTGAATGAAGACCTAGATCTTCTCCTCTGTGGCTTCGCGCAGCCGATCGCGCGTTCCTCACCACCATGCAGATCGACCCGGCAGCTCTGAGTCGAAGCGACTCGGCGTCAGCAGCTGTCTCTGCTTCCAAGACTGTCGCGTCGTCTGGCTCTCTTGCTCAAAAGGCAACGAAACCTCTTATTTCTGTCCCGCGACTGGAGCTCGAATCCGTTTATACAGACCTGAAAGCCGCCATTGGCGATAACTGGGCCGAGTACAAACAGTCCACCGCCCTTTTTCTTCTGGGTAAGCAAGGCTTTACTTTGGTTTAATCTCATCTGGGGATGTACTTTATAAAACTTTGGTGCTAATTTGTTCTATCCTTGCAGGCCATCTCAATCAAGATGAATTCTCCTCGCGTACCGATCATATCATTTGCGCCGACCCCAAAATTGAACATCTACACAATAATTTCGTATGCGCGATTATCGGAAACCTTTCGAGAGATCTTCCAGACCATGGAGTCGCAAGCTGGGTGTCGGCAAATGACAAACCGACAGTGGTGTCTAAGCCGGTCTCGAGTGACCTGACAGAGCAGCGGCTGAAGACCGAGGTTATGCAATTACCTCCTCGAGACCGTCGGAGAATTAAGGGAATTCCTGAGGTATGAAAAATCACGGCTACTCTGGTGCTTTTAATATCTATATATTCTAGGCTTTGTTGCTAATCGTCGTGTCCCTCTATAGCCGGATCCCCAGGAACTCACTCGAAACGAACTCGAGGAATATCACCTGGCTAAGCAAATAAAATTGCCCAGTCAGGTGCCAGCGAGCGCTGGTGGCTTGAACAAAACAAGTAGGCGTCCTTGGTGCTGAACATTGGGTATTGATAGTCATCAACTAACACATACTTCTATCTAGATTGGGAGCTCGAAATTAGGAAACGCTACGCCCAGCCGCTCGCCTCGGAAACCGGAGAATTCCCCGACGCAGAATCAATATATGCTCGCATGGTGCCGATATGCTATGAAGAGTCAGTTGCCAGCGGAGCAGGTTTCCCCTGTGCAGAGTTTATGTCTATCGCAACAGAAACATTCCTCAAAGAAGTCCTATCCAGCGTATTTTCACGGACGAGAAACAATGGCCCCTCTGGAACCATCAACGGCATGGTGACGCGGAAATACCGCCGACAACTCGAGCGCGAAGAACTCGCATTCGCCCGCGGAGAGATAGCCAAGGATATTGCCACTGGGCTTCTACCCGTTGAAGCGCGAGAGGCAAGCACCAGACAACCACTGGGCGTTAAGGACCTGCGCCTCGCGCTCAACCTTGGCGGCGCCTTGCTTGGTCAGATGCCGTTGGTGATCAATTCTATCATGACAACGTACGACGAAGACGAGCTCGAATGTGAACGACAAGGCTACGTCGAAGAGCTACGAACCAAACCGGAAGAAGAAGCAGACGTTCAAAGCGCTGATGAAATGGATATAGACGAAGAATGGGGGTGGGAGGGCGGCACGTTGACAGATAGGGAGCAGCTGGACTCTCTTCTCGACGGCTGTCTGTCACTGACTGCGTAAAGTATGCCATCGGAGCTTACTTGCAGCTTGGCAGCTTAACCAGCATATATTATTATACAAAAGCACTGTGCTTTCCCGGCCTGTTGCTATCTCACTGTTGGGATTGGCGCAATAAGGCGTTAAAATGGACTTTTCAAAACTAACATGTCGGGTGATCGACATGTGTCATCCTGAGGCTTCTCTACGTGGCTTTCATTCAAGAATATCGTTTCTTTTACGTACCTTTCGATGGTTTACCATGGGAGTCTTTCGATTTTTGTGTGCACGGTGGTGGTTTTATACGCATCTGGAGCGGAGTTGTTCGAGTATCGTTTTGTTTTTCTCTTTTTTTGAGTCCCATTTCTTACTATCATGGGTTGGTTTTTTAATCCACCTTGTAACAAACAATCTTGCTGCTGCGTATTCCATACAGATTCATGTCAGCAATCAATTGATGCTTGTGTTTATACTATGTATTGATAATGATTTTTGAAATAGACGCCCTTCATTTATTACAGTTCATTGTTGAGCTTACCTCTAGGTCTACATAGGAGGAACAGAAAAGATAGCACGATGGTAGGGGACGTCGGGGATACAAAGTCTTCATTCTCTTTGTATTTTCATTTGATAAATGTTACTGCGGTGAATAATTCAAAATTGAAAGCATTCTTTGGCATAATTTCAATACACTTTAATACACTAGTCATAAAAAGATACAAGGATCTAGGTCAATATCAATCTATCCAAGCCCCAGCATCACATCACATCATCCCATTGCAGTTCCACAGAAAACATTATATCAACGAGGCAATTCTTCCGCAACCAATAGCAAAATTTCCTCTGTCGTTTTATTGAAATTCACTGGATCCTTTGCAACTGATTGCCATACCTCACCGTGTTTAGGCTCACTCACAACGCACTTGGATACAACATCGCGTCGTTTCTCCTCTGTGCCGTGCTGCGTCAGGAACTTGTAGTACCAAGCCCAAGCGTCACCGAAATCGCTGTCTGCAAGTATAGCCTTTTCAAACCACGTCATGGCCTTTTCCAGACGACGCTCGTCCCAGAAGATACGCGCAACTGTCACAAAAAGGTGCGGGTCGTTGTCAACCTTCTTGATTGCCTCCAGACTGCGAGGCTTCCTGTGAGTGCGAGGCTCGAGGAACCAAATACTCTCGGCCCATAAGAGCCCTGACTGTGGCGCCTCCTGCTGTGCTTTGGCCATGAGGATCTTGGCCTGGTTCATATTATTGGCGCGTCGCTCAACGCGGACGCTTTCTGTCCATAGTTCTGCGTTTCGGGGCACAGCCAGTCGAGCTCTGTCGAGAATCGAACGTGCCTTGACTACAACGCCGGCTTTTTCTTCAAGACGGGAAGCTAGAAGCCACAGCGGTACAGACTGGGGGCAAGCTCGTGTTCCAGTGCCATAAGCCTCTCGCGCCTGGGGGTATTTCTTCTGTGACTCGTATATTTGTCCCTTCATCATCCACAGCTTGTCGGCCTTGGGATAGAGCTGCAAGCCCTGGTTGACCAAATCCAGCGCGTCGTCCATATTTCCCAGCTGTCGCTCAAAGGCAACGCTCTTGATCCACACACGGTCTGTGCCCGCTTCGCGGCGAGCAGTGCTTAAAAGTTCTCTGGCGTGCTCGGTCTCTTTTGCGTCGGTTTCCAATTTCACAGCTGCCAGCCAAATATCTTCGTTGTTGGGATTCCGGGCAAAGGCTCGCTTCAAGACCAGCCGGGCACTATCAATTTCTCCAGCTTGCCATCTCTCCTTGGCAAGTTGCATCCACAGAACCTCATTTGAAGGACATGCCTCAACAGCCTTTTCAAGAACTTGCCATAAAGCGTCTTTGGTGCCATGGTTCCGCTCCAAGTCGGCAGCTGCAAGCCAGAGAGTCTTGCTCGTCGTGAACACACGCAAGGCATAGCTATAGATTGCTCTTGCGGTTTCATATTTCCCGCGAGCTATGCTTCCCTTGGCATCTTCTATCCATATATCTTTTCGGTCATCGTCTTCATCAAGACCCCAGCCGAGGGTTTCTCGCACGATTGCGCCGCATGTTAAGATAGCCCCTTCTTCCTCACATATCTCTGCCTCTGTTATCCAGTCCTCTCGTTTCGGCATCGCATTCTCACGAGCAAGCGCCTGGACAGCTCGCTTCATGACGTTGACCTTGGCTGCTGTGCCCATTTGTTCTTGTAAACGAGCAGCTGCAATCCAAATCTCGTGGCTCGTCGGCACGGCTTTGCGAGCTGTGTTCAACACTTTTTGTGCCATTTCGGGTGTTTCCAGTCGAGCGAGAGCAAGCCAAAGCTCAATAGATAGCGGGATCATTTCGGTTGCTTTTGCCAGCAAAAGTCGTGCATCGGCAGGATCTTCTTCTAGATTCACAGCCTCCTTCCAAATAGCCACAGACTGGGGGATGTGAAGAAGAGCTTGTCTAAGAACATTCTTCTTTGCTCGGGTGTCGGACTCCAGCTTCATGGCTTCAATCCAAAGTCTGGTGGAATGATCGTTGTGCTTGATCGCATTGGCTGCGATAATTTTCGCATTATGGTTGTTATTGAGACGGATATTTTCCAGCCAGGCATCTTCGCTCTTAGGGCACAATTCACAACCCTTTGCAATGTAATTCCTTGCGGCGACAATTTTCCCTGCCAGCTCTTCCAAACGAGCG
This sequence comes from Talaromyces sp. R2412, assembly GCA_023626135.1. NCBI lineage: Eukaryota > Fungi > Ascomycota > Eurotiomycetes > Eurotiales > Trichocomaceae > Talaromyces > Talaromyces sp. R2412. The sequence continues at coordinate 87,966 of JAMAGK010000031.1, read as the reverse complement.
ATGGCAATCCAGCCAGGAGCATGTTTGGGGTTGGTACGAGTCACAGACTCAAGCAGAACTCGTACACGCTTGATGTCACCAATCTCAACCTCTCCGGCTTGTAACTCTGACTTCGTCAAACTTGTCAGATACCCCTTTGGATCAATATTCGTCGCACTGCCAGATGCTGCATCGCCAGAAGAACCGAGCGCTGCTTGATCCAGGCGTACTTGGAGCACTTTATCTCGAGCGGCACCAATATCGGCGAAATTTGTCAGGCTTCCATCCGCGTTGGCCCCATCTGACGTCTCGGTCTGGGTACCATCGTCGGCTAGGGTGGTCTCGAACTGCGTCGAATCCCTGGCGCTCGCAATAACGCTATCGGGAACCGCATAAAATCGTTGGCGAAGATTCTGCTTAGCACGTCGGTTCTTCCCCGTAAGATCTCCAACCTCTGGAATGTTGGCCCAGTCGTCGTCTGAGACAGTCGCTAGGGAACGTTTAAGATCAGCAAATTGCTGTTGAATTTTGGGGTTGTTCCTCTCGTATTCCTCTTGTTCTTGTCGTTCTCGGGCTTCCCTGCAAGTAGCGAATATCAAGTCGGCATTCTGTACATAATACGGATATAAAAAAATGATACCAAATGATCTCCAGGAAAATAACGGAGAAGAAATCAGGTAACGATGGGGCAAAACTAACCTTCTTGCTTTCCGCCTTCTGTCCATCTTCTCGTCCACCTCTTGGTATATGCGATCAGCCTCGTCGTCCTCCCTGTCATATTGGCCGTATGCGAAAAGCCCGACTTCGTTGTCTGGGTCTTGGAATCGCTCATCGTCCTGCTCTTCCTCTTGTTCCTTGCCTTTCCCACCCTTTTCGCGACCCGCATTATACGCTGTAGGTGGCGCAGCACCGAGTTGCTGAGCCCTCTTTGCTAAGGCTTCCTGGATCTGTTCTGGGGTTGGACCTTCGCGCGCTGGTCCCAAGTCCGACCGTGTCGTAAATCCGGTGGCACCTCGACCAAGACCAGCGACATAGTTTTCGGGCGCCGGTTGCGTGAGAAAATCCCTCCTGCTGTTGGACATGGTGGCAGCAGGGTTCGAGAAAGTGTAAGTGGCGAGTTGAGGAGGCTGATGGATGGCAGAGCTAAATGTCGCTTCCGCGCTAAGAAGTTTCGGCCGGGCCACCTCTTTCCTCTTATCGCATCTGATAACGATCAGCCACCACCAGAGCCAAAGTATTATGTACTTGGTGGTACAGAGCTACATTTACTATTGCATGGGTTTCATTGTTTAGATACATGGAGCTTGTTAATTTATAAAATTATTTGAATACTGAGAACCCCGCGTTCCTTTTTTAATTAATCGATTCGAGCATTGACTTCAAACTCGAAATTTCTATAGAAATAGACGTGTATGATATATAGGGCCTGAAGTTTGAGGTGTGTAATTTGGAGGTTTATATCTAGACAGCCAAGTACATGTGTAGATTCGATCAAGAGCTGAGTTGGGTGCTTCCCAAGAGCCCCAATATACTATTGCTAGTGTAGGTTGCTAGAGTATATAGATATATATATCCACCATCCAAGAGAGGACCGGAGAAAGATGCGATTTTGGTCCACTAAGAACATCTGTTGTCGTCCTCAGGGACGAGGAAACTGCGTGCTAATCAACATACGAGTGCCATTAGTATTTCCTCGCAGGAAAAAACGCGTGAGCTCCACGGAGCTATGAGATAGCATGCTTTTCGTAGGTAGATAGTACTCGCAGCATGCAAGCTGCGGCCAATGAGAAAGCAGACAAGAATGATCACCGGATAAACCATTGGTGAATCTAGTACAAAAGTGTGTTATGAAGTCGCGTTCATCAGCAGTAGCTGATAATATTGCTCTCTTATTATCGCAGGGTGTGTGATGTGGGCTCATCTGAGTTTCGCAAGTGGGCACTTGAATCCTGAAACAGGCTCTGCCAAATAAAAGCCTCACTCAGTAGTAATTCGATCTCTTTGTCCGTCCAGTCCTTTGTTGGCAGCGCCTGCAAGAACATCATAATTTCCTAGTTTATTCTAAGTAAATGATACTGTTGATCAAGCAGCTCCCTTACCTGAAAGTCCATCTTGAGCAGCCTATCTGTCCACTTTACCAGGAAAGCTGCGCAAACATATAGGTGGAATCGCGAGAAGCCCTGTTCCTCCGCCTTTTGCACAAACGTTAGAGGCTAGGTAACAAAGAAGAAGAAATAGAAAAGGTTCGGGCAAAAAAACCGTACCATATAAGTATCCCACATGCGGATAGTATTCTTGATACTCATCTCTCTCATAAGCAAACAATTCATCCACCGGAAACTGAACTGCATAAATTCCACGCTCTCACTCTCTAGATGATTGGCCAAACCAGAATCAATCCGCTTCACCAAATCCCGTAGGGCCTTTACCTGTCTATGGATACCGGGCTGGGCGTAAATGTAGTTGTCTTGAATTCCGTCGAGAAGTTTAGTCAGACACCAGAAGGAATCTGCTTCTACCGCATCAAGAACAGACTTAGGTAGTTGACCAGGGTCCATTCCAGATTCCACATTGAGATCCGTAATATAGGCGCCTAGAAATACTTGCCAAAATGGTGTGACAAGGTCATTGATCCCCTGTACGTAGCCGCTAGCAGGGTGTCGAATAGCCCAGACGTAGAGTATCCTTTCCAGCGAGCGTTGTGTTGCCTCGTATCCGTACAATTCTAGATGAGGACTTGTCCGGGGAACATCGATACTGATCTGGTGCCAGACCGCCTCGTCCAAGCCTCTTCCGCGACCGGAGCTTGTGTTGCTTGACCCGGGCCCGCCGGTTGTTGCTCCTCGCTCGAATGCCTGACGAACCCCATCGAGATACTCCTTACGTTTCCTTTCCAGTGTGGAAACACGACGCTCACTGTTCGTTGGCAAATATCCTAACAGCAGTTGCCAAGTCATGGCTCTCACTTCATCGGGGACGCCAGACCAAGCCAGATCCCGGAGCTCTGATAAAGATACCGAACTCGACTGTAGAATACGTTTGAACTTGTTGATTCTGGATATCCTTGCCGAGTATGCTTCCCATTGGCTGGGCGGAGAATCGGATGGTGGGGGAGAATGGTTGATTAGATTCAATGAGTTTGCCGGATCTGTCACCTTATAGTTAGCACCACCTGGTGTCATAGAGCGAATAAATGTACCCTTCAGAACATCCTTGTATTGTGGACGAAGTATTTTGCCTTCACTCTTTTTCGTCGATGGATATAGCGACACGTTTCGTTCTTCCGCAATGTCGGAGCTGTTCGCTCGTGGACGACTCGCAAGATCGTAATTCAAGCTCAAAGTACTTTTAGATGTTGAGTTGTTTGCTTTATGTGCTGGATCATTCTTTCGTGAGGTTTTTCCTTTTTTGCGCATACTGGCAATACTGGGAAGACCGAATTCGTCCTCGTCGTCATCATAAACAATTTCGTCATAATCATCGTCGTCTAAACCGTCATTATAATGGGCCCAACCACCTGAACCTTGTGACAAGCCACTATTATAGGGCTGGTTTGGAGACGAATTAGCCTTCCCGCCAGCACGAATTAGAGGTGTTGCAGGAGGGCGTTCCTGTCCTGCAGGAGAACCGGATTTCGGTGGAGTGCGAGGCGACACATTGGACATACTCCTGCGACAATTACAAGCAAGTTAGCCGAAGGTTCAAGATAGTAAACAGTCAATCAGGCCGTGTGTTCACGCACTTCAGTATATCGGCGTGGGAGTAAGATGCGCCAACGACGGTGCCACTATCATAGGGCTTGTCGTTTCGTTGTGTAGTTGCTTTTGACTTCCAAAACGGAGAAGAGCCCTTTCTTTCCAGGTATTAGCCAGTATTTCATATTCAAAGCAAGACTCGGTAACAATGTGATGTGGTTCCGGCAAGCACTCGGCGAGGACGCAACATACTCGGTGTTGTCTGCTGAGATATCGGGCAACGGTTAGCAAGGTCACATTGCATGTGTCGAATCGGTTATTGAACAGAGGTACGAACCAACCTGTACCATTTCCTGCTCGACTCATAATTCGGTTTAGTTCAGACAACCCTCAAGAAGAGACCGGGCTATGGGAGAAAGACTGACCTGTTGTTGGCCTTTCCTGTTAGCCATCGCTGTGGCTGTCCAGGAACTCTACCGGACAGTGGCCCTTCACGAAGCAAGGAAGGGGTAGTGTATTAATCGAACGTATCATGCATGCTTATAAAGACCAATGCAGGATCACAGCAGATTAATTAGGCCGTTCAGACATGGAGGAGTACCTGATCCTGGTTTCCCCTCGGCGCCCGCCGTCATTCTGCCGCAGTAGGCGGTCAGCACAGCTCCACTTCCTGCCCCGGCTTGCCTCACCTCGCACATCCTGTCAGCCACTTCTCACCATCCTCGAAACAGCTAATTCGGTTCCTGCGACATCAACCCAGGACAAATCTGAAAGCAGGCTTGACTCGCTCCTCATTGAGCTCTCAACTGGAACGAGTAGAGGCGCGTGTTAATTTTCAAGGGCCTTCTGCGTTCCCGATAATACGCCGGGGTCGTTGAAGATTCAAAATGACAGAACCAGAGGACGTCGAAGAGGATCTCTTCGCAGACCTGTGCGTTATAAAGCTTTCGTGATTACGCCTCAAACACTGATAAGAAACCACATAGGTATGATGCCGACGAGCAAGCCAACCAGACCACCTCCGCAGGGGTCGCCGCCCAGCCAACTGAGCAAGTGCCATCCTTCGCACCACAGTCCCAAGCAGACGAAGCTCAAGAGGGCTACGGCTTCGATAATCAGAACGTAGGAGCAAACGATATGTATCACAACCAACAGCAGCAGCAAGACTTCCATCATGGCTCAGGGTTTGATAATGGTGCTCATCATGAAGATGCTGCCGAACCTGAACCACATGGTGGTACCGGCATCAAAGAAGACGGGTAAGTGATCGATTTTTTTTCTCTTTTGCAAAATTGTTTGTTTTATATACCTTACCGCGATCTCGCAATTGTTCTATGTTCGACCACGTATTTCGGTCAGAGCCTTGCTGGCGCTAGAACGTGCGGTGATTATTGGTGTGCAAAGTGTTCAAAGTTGCTTCATGGAATGGTTGGGGATATCTTCGCAGAAATACACTGTTGAAATGGACATCCAATGAGGGCAATTATTTTGCATCTTGGAATGCGGCAATCATGTCGGTATAAATGATGTTGGTTACTTCGCCGCAGGAGGTCAGCGGTTTTCGTTATGCGAAGGATTCAAGCATGTGCTTTGCCTTCATTTGGCGGTGTATGTGCTAGAGGTCTTATTCCACGCCGACTTCGATATTGCAGGCAGACTGGACAAGGGTACCCAAAGGCCTACGGGCACGCTGCAGAAAAAAGGTCAAACTTGACTCATGATACTATCAAAGTGGAGCCGATGAGAACTAGAGGTCCAAATGGCATCCAGCGGCCGATGCCGCTAGCGACTATAGTACAGTTGATACTATATAGCTTCTTGTCGATACATTTTGATAGAGCAGAGCAGAACAGAGCAGAACAGCATATAGGCAATTCGACTGTCTGGCAATTGAAAAATATCGAGAAGGTTTTTCTAGCTCCCACGGTTTATAAATTGAATCGCGCGACTTGGATCAAGAACCACAGTCATCTCAATCAACATCCACCAGACAATGCATACTTGGATCGCTATCTTCATTCCATGTCGGTCTACCAACACGTAAAACAAGGACCGTTTACGAAGTACGCTGGCATCAACTTGGACCTTTCTGGATACGGACACTTAAACCCGAAATTGATCCTTTATGATACGGCCATTCCAACACATAATTTTACCGCACATATGTTCTTGAAACCCGCCGTTTGGAAGCGCATAGACATCACCGACCTGCCCGAAGATTGGAACCCTCTGGATGACAAGTAAACACGACACAAAAACCTTTGGTTGAACCGTGCGAGTCAGCTAGCTGTTACACTTGTTTCGACATACATATTTCCGGATCTTCCTACCTATTCACTCACCGTCTGCTTTGAATGACCGTTTTCTTTCCTTCTTCTTTTTCTTTTTCTTTTTCAAGTTTTGACTTATTGGTGGTTTTTATCGAGTGTTTATTTTCTCTAATTTCGAATGTTTGCAGGAAAATGTTTATTGGAGGTCTTAACTGGGAGACTACTGATCGTATGCATCAAAATCTCCATATCTCCAGCTAGGTATTCGGTGGCTAACTTAGATTTAGAATCACTTAAGGATTATTTCTCACAATTTGGAGAGGTTCAAGAATGTACTGTCATGCGCGATAGTGCCACAGGAAGGTCCAGAGGTTTCGGCTTTCTCACTTTCCGCGATCCAAAGACTGTCAATACGGTGATGGTTAAGGAGCATTATCTTGATGGAAAGATCGTAAGCTTTTAAACCTTGGTGTAATTTCCACTGGTGGTAACTTGACTAACACGGCATGAAGATTGACCCTAAGCGTGCTATTCCTCGTGATGAACAGGAGAAAACCAGCAAGATCTTCGTTGGTGGTGTCAGCCAAGAGGCGAATGAACAAGACTTTAAGCAATTTTTCATGCAATTCGGTCGCGTGGTAGATGCCACCTTGATGATTGACAAGGACACTGGCAGGCCACGTGGATTCGGATTTGTCACGTTTGATAGCGAAGCCGCAGTCGAGGCAACGCTTTCACGGCCTTTGGAAATCCTGGGTAAACCTATTGAAGTCAAGAAAGCTCAACCGAGAAGCAACATGCGTGACGACGACGGCAGAGGGCGTCGGGGTCGAGGTGATGGCCAGGGTATGATGGGAGACGGTGGTCAACAGCAGCAGGCTGGTCAAGGGCAGGGAGGCATGGCTGCTGGCATCAGTCCTCAAATGATGGCTCAATATTGGCAGCGGATGCAGCAATACTTTGCCATGATGCAACAGCAAATGGCCCAGGGCCAGGGTATGGGTGGAATGAATATGGGTGGTATGAACCCAGCCATGATGCAGCAAATGAAACAAATGCAGATGGCTGGTGGTGGCCAGCAGGGAGGACAATCACCAAACAGCGCGGCGCAAGGCATGCAAAACATGATGAACCCAGCCATGGCACAGCAAATGCAACAGATGCAGCAGATGCAGCAAATGCAAAACCAAGGCCAAGGGAACATGGCTGGTGGTGCTGGTGCTGGTGGAAACTACGCTGCCAACCGGGGCGGACCAGGTTACAATGCCCAGGAGCAACTGGCCTTTGAGCAGCAAAAGTACGAACAACAACAGGCTCGCCGGGGCGACAACCGTGCATTTTCTCCATACCAACAAGGGGGACCGACGTCTTGGGAAGGGATGTACGACGAAGTCCCTCAGCCCAACGCCCCAACGGGCCCTCAAGGACGCGGCGGTGGTGGTATGGGTCGAGGAGGAAACCAGAACAGAGGTGGTCACAGCAACAGCACGACTCCTCAGCCTATGGGTGCTGCTCCTGCAAATGCTCCTACTGGTCCCAAGAACGCCGGCAGGCCTGGAGCAAACTATCGCGGTGGAGGACGCGGAGGTGGACATCGGGGTTTCCACCCTTATGCACGATGATCCCCCGTACTCTTACTTGCATACAATGAGACCTTGTGGTAATGGGCTTCTTTTTTCCTGTCTGGTTCTTTTTCATACCTTGTCTTCACTAAACCCGCCTTGTCTGCCTAGCAATAAAAGCTCTAATTGGACATGAAATCCGAACAAATATTCACTTTCCTGCTATTTTCTACGTGATAAAGTTCATTATCGTAAGCTCCTTTTTCTAATCAAGTAGTAAATGTATTCCTTTCAATGACTGGGTATTAATTTATCTATCTATTCGGAATGTTCATTTGATTAATCAATCGTAATTACATCATGACCTCTCGTCTTGCTTGACGAATGCAAGCTGATACGAGAAACTTGAGGTCCTTGTTGCATACCAAGTACTCCTCCTCCTCCTTCAGGACCTGTGTTCCCCACGCCTAATGCAGGCTTTTGTTGCTCTGGCTGAGCTTCCGCGGGTACTGTGAACGGGACATCTGAAAAACAAGAATCAAGCTCGGAAAGCAAATTGCCGACTTCATTCACTTCTGCCACAGCACCGTTGCCGATACCTTGCCAGCCGGTTCCACTTGCATCGAATACCTTCTCTTTGATCTTTTTGGCGATGGCTTCTTCTATTTCGCGTCTGGTTTGTGTTTTTGCGATATTATTCAATGTCCATACAACACGATCATGGCGATAACCAGCTGCTAACAGAAATCGGAATTGCAAACCCGAGTAGTGGATCTGATATTGTTTTGCAGTTCGAACGGAAACCTGCATCTTCAAGGCCGGGTTGCGAAGGGGTTCGGCAACAAGGCGATCCAGAGAGCGAAGCATTGGGAGCGTAAATTTGAGACTCTGTACGACATTAAGAATCCCAGCGCCGGGGCCACTTTGATTCATTATTGTCGCCAGAGGTTGTCTGATCCGATTGTGCGGGTTGGGGCTATCAAATGATATGTCGAAAGTAGAACGGAAGAGTGATTGGGTTTGTGAACAAAGGGTTGACGCATCGAGATCAAGTAGGCTGCCGGATCTATCCACATTAATCGAAACATGTGCTCGAAGGTCTTCCTGCAGACCATACGCAAAGGAGAGCTGAGATAGTGATACCGACTTAACGGTAGTTTTGATCTGCCGGAGGGTTTCCAGCAAAGCCAGTGCAATATTGAGCCGTTGAATTCGCTCGCATAGATCGACAATAATAGGCTGACCAGGCGAAACGAGTAAACGAATTGCAAAGGCATTTCCTTTTTGTCGAATAAGGACACTATCGTCCAGCTTCGACATCATGAGACCGAGTTTCCGCAAAGGTGTGTGGAAACGCCCGTATGCTACAACAACGGCTTGCCGTGCTCGCTGATCGAATCCATGATATGACAGCGTGATGGATTTTTGGACATAAGAATTCTTCTTTGAGCCAGATGATGGTCCGATTCGTAGTGCCTGTGGTAAATTTTCAGTGTCAAGATTCACGTAGAGACACGGAATCTTCAATTTGGACGTAAGATGTAATTTTTCTACTGATGGCAAGGAACTCAGGAACGCAGACTCTGCGAGCCATAATGCATTTGAATGCATTACAAGAATTCCTGTCAACGAGTAATCAAGATCCGTGAAGAATTTTTGTGATTCTTTAGACAGTAACCGGCCGCCTGTCAAAATACGGGTAGACTGAATCGAGAATCCTCCTGTAGACTGACGGTTTTGCTCGAGGAGATTAGGACCCGAAGACAGTCGTGGCTTGAGATGAAGTAGCCACCAATCATCACCACTCAGACTGGTTGTTGCTGCAATGATCCATGAAGGGCTCCAGAGTCGATTGCGGAAGAAAGAAGCCCGTAGGATATTCCGAGGGAAGAGTCCTTGAATATCAACCTTGAATTTACGATGGTCAACGCTTTCCCATCCTAACGTCTTTGTATTGGATTCAATTTCTTCCATGGCCGCAATACAACGAAGTCGAGATATACGAGCAGCGAGATCTTCTGATACGCCCCCCTTTTCAAGACGAGACAGGAGAGAGGGTTTCGTATGGATCGATGTGGAGCCTGAAACAGGTTCCAAGGACGCTTCGAGATGCCGAGATGGCGTTAATTGGACATGCAGATGGCAGCTGCCTGGTTCAATTGTAGAAAGTTGAGCTTTGATTGAAAGCTGGCCGCTCACAAACAAAGCCTCCCTTCGAAGACGATCGTACGCTGAGCGGAGCAAATGAGATGTATGATTTGCAACCACACTCCGTAGAACAGACTCTATAGAAAGTGTTTCAGTGTCGAAGTAGACAGCTGATGAATCGACCTCTTTCCCCTCCTGGATCCAACGAAAGCCGATGTGAGGGATCTGCCGACCATGTCGACGTCCACTCTCAACGCCTATTTCTATCCAACTCTTGGGCCAGTTTTTCTCGGGCCAAGTCTTGTCTGGCCAGTACTGTATTACCAAGATGCGATGCAACAGCTCCACACGTAAAGCGCCTGACCATTGACCTCTGGAAAGATCTACAGCCTGTTTGAACAGAATATTGATCTTGTTCACAAGAACTAGATTGTGCAAAAAGTCGAAGCAGCCGGTAAGACCTTGCGCTTTTAAGATATTATTGAGCCGTGAGTCAAGTTCGTTGAAAAAGCGGCCTTTGGGTATAGGAGAGGATGGCGTGAAGAGAAATCGAATGTCAATGAAGTAAAATTGAGAGAGTGGGTCTTCCTCAGCAATTGAGAGATCAACCTCAAACTCTTTGGGGACGGAAAAGGTGACACGGCCGTCATGGACTCGATAATTGTTTAATGAGGATGGAATTGAATCGTATGTCACCAAGCGAGTGCTAATGGTTCGGTTGATCTTTTGCAATGTTCTTAGGAGGCGTCTTGCACTTAGTGGCTTTGGAGGTATGTAACCAAGCTAGAGAGAGGTTAGTTATCTTAGCATAGTCAATGATGATTATACTAACATCTGACATGTGGGAAGCACGGGCTGTAGTCAGAATCTCTAGCGCCGTCTTCAAATCGGGGTTTGCAACTTGAGCCCTCACTAAATCCATCTTCATATCTGCGACTCTTTGATTGGCCGCTTGATAGGCCATATGTCGGATGCGAATGAAGGTCTGCAAGTCAATCAGCTTGCTCACATCGCTTGCTTGACGACTCCATTGGGACAAGACTAGGAGCTTGATGAATTCCGTTCGTTTACCCTGGGCAAATTCCAATATCCGAGTCTTCTTTTGTATGTTATCTGGTGTCTGATTTCCTGAGCCTTTGCCATTTGTGAGAGCCATTTGCGGGGGCTGCTGAGGTTGTGGCGCTACTTGGACCTCTGCCAATTCTGTGACCATTTCCGAAAGGTCATTCCAGCACTGTTGTACAGCTCGATTTACTAGTTCGGCGAAAGGGAAAAACCCTTGTGTGATATGCGTAAGCTCCGGGGGTTTTTTCCATTGTGTCGCATCAGAAACAGCGCCTGCTTGTTCCTTTCCCTTGGTCGTCAGAGCGTTGGATGTCCCTATCTCTTTCGGCCCATTAGCCAGCTGAAACGCCTTCCCGAAGCTCCCTGTGCCGCCATTTTGTTGGGGTGTAGCTGATGCGTTTAGCTCGCCGTTTTCGTGATGGTTGTTGCGTGAATCTTCCCATTGTCTGGAACCACTCGCGCTGGCATCGTCCATGACGAGACCAGGCATTACTGGGCCCAACTATCGTACCACCTTCCCGGCGAAGTCGCGGGCAAGCAATAGCAGGATGAGCGATGTATAGACTTTCCAAGACCAGTGCCGATGTTATCTCCTCAATTTCTCGTGACTTGAAAGAAGAACCGAAACCGGCTGCTAAGACGCTTTCTTTTGTAGAGCCGGCCACTTCATGAGACTTGACGATGGCTATGGCAGGTAAGCTCCAAGCGATTATTTTGAAGCTGGAAAGTGACGCTTGGACGCTTGAAAGGTGCCGATAAGTCGTGGGGTTCGCGAAGGCGGTGTTGGGAAATGCCGACCTGGATGAGAATGACGTTGAAGAGATCGATTGGAAGACTGGCCTAGCGCAAGACTTCAACTGGCGTAAAATTCCTGCCTCTGACGGATGAGGAGCAGTCTCTTTAATGAACAACAGGAGCCGCTAGGATTTATCGGGAGGTGCTAATGTTTCATGCAAGATGATGGCCCTGGAACAGCAGAAACGAGAACAATGCGCTCGAGGGGCAGACAAAGGTCCTGCAGTCGCAGAGATAAGCGGTAACCGTGGTTGGAATATGTGCAATGAGCGGAAATCAAACAGAAACTGAATGAAATAAACGGTTAAAAACTGAAGCAACGCGACAGGAGACTGTGCAGTCAAGTCAACTCATCGCCAACGACCGGGCCAGGCTTGGAGGAAAGTGACGGGCGGCGCTTGGCGGGCAGGCGCAACCTTACCGTTTGGCGTTTGCGCTGTGGGGAATTGCTGCCTGAGGCACCAACCCTCACCAGCCTCCTTGTTGTCATTGATTATTGGTTATTTCACCGGTACTGGCCTCCCAGACAGTAAAGGAGCTACGAATATTTCTCTCGTGTAAAGAAATATATTGAATTTCTAATTCCTACTAACACACACATAATTGCTTCAAATTCCTGAGTACTACTGCCCTGTCTAGCATCACGTATGCGGCTGCAAGGCCGTGTGGATCCGGATAATTATTTCATCATAAATGATAATGCGATACCTGTAGAGAGAGGAGTCTTGGAAACTATTTCAAAGCATCCTATTTTCCAAGTAATATTCATTTATAGTCTCCAGCAGACGGTTTACCATTCTACAGTACGCATGTGCTCATGGTCTAAATATATAGCATAAACCCATCATGGGTTACTGATCCAATAGCCCCAGGCCGCAACATATAGTATAAAGCACAAAACACATGTTGAAATCTTAATGATTATCAACAATTTGGAGCCGATCCCGAATCAATTTGTACTCATAGATACCCCCCCCCAAAAAGAAAAAAAACAATGGAGATATGTGTATTTACATCGAAGGATTGGACCAATCAGAGCAGTACAACGCTGCGGGTCCGTTCTAACTTCTGACTATCTGAGAGCTTTCTATGTACTGAGTAAACAAGTATCAAAAGCATTTTCAGCATGACCAATTTGTATAGTAGTATTCGACCTCAATTATCACCAGTTTTAACAAGATCTACATGATAATAACCAATAATAGCTAAGCACAAGACATGTGCCAGCCTGACAGGATCAGCCTTTCTTGCCGCATCTGGCCGTTCACGTGCCGCAGCTTATAGCGTCGCCAAGGCATTTACCGTGTAGCATCGTCATTATGCTCCTCACCTCGCTCTTCCATGCGCCATGAGCCCCCAGTCCCTTGTTGCTTGCTCCCAGCAGTGAGCAGTACTTTGCCATATACAGCTTTGACGTATATTTAATCATTTCACAAATATGCGCGTTTTCATGCCCAAATCGGTCTAGGATCCAACCATGTCGGAAAACGAAGCGTTGCTTGTTCCCCAATACCCGGGCGACGATGTTCGCCCAACGAGCAAGAAGGAGCTCGCAGGATGGTATAGCTATGGCTGGGCGGCTGAGGTCTTTGTTGTGTGTGCTATGGGTAGGGAGGCTCGATTCATCACACACGAAGAAAGCTTGTAGCTAACTCGGATCGTCTCTTCTCTAGGATCTTTCCTTCCCATGACCCTGGAACAAATGGCTCGAGATAGAGGCCATCTTGCATCCGACAGAAACCAGCCGTGCCAGCCCAGTCAAATGGCTAGTCTGCTAGGTAACAACGAGACGATACAGGCAGACCGGGCCACACAGTGCGTCGTCGACTTGTTGGGGTTTGAAATCAATACTGCAAGCTTCGCCATGTACACATTCTCCCTGAGCGTGCTGGCTCAAGCACTGTTGATTATAACCATGTCCGGGGCTGCAGACCATGGAAGCTACAGGAAATCTCTATTGGTTGTATTCGCATTTGTGGGTTCGATCTCAACTATGCTCTTTCTTGCCGTGCCGTCTCAAGTATATGCACTCGCAGCATTGTTGGCGGTGCTTGCAAATACATGTTTTGGCTCCTCATTTGTGCTCCTCAACTCTTTCCTTCCTCTCCTAGTCCGACACCATCCGATGTTGGCGCAGCAAGCCACCGAAAGACCCAGGATAGAACAGACGGATGATACTCTCGAACCCTCGACAGTTCCTAGCGTCCATACACCGCTACTTCAATCACAGCAAATTTCAGATGGAGACACTGCAGCTCCGAATGTACAAAGCAACAATCTGGATCAGTCGATCTCTCCCTTGCATCTCTCGACCCAAATTTCCTCCAATGGAATGGGAATCAGCTATATTGGATCTGTTTTACTTCAAATAACCTGCATCTTGGTGGTGAAAGCCACGAACCAAACCACCTTTTCCTTACGTCTAGTGATGTTCCTCATAGGACTCTGGTGGTTTTTGTTCACTATTCCTTCGACCATTTGGCTTCGACCACGTCCAGGGCCCCCACTTCCTGTGCTGGACTCGGCCAAAGGGCATCGATCATGGTTTGGCTACATGGCATACTCCTGGAAATCTCTTGGAAAAACGATCATGCGAGCGCGCCGCCTCAAAGATGTTGGGTTGTTCCTTGCTGCTTGGTTTGTTCTCAGTGACGGAATTGCCACTGTCAGCGGAACAGCCATCTTGTTTGCCAAAACAGAGCTCCACATGCAGCCAGCTGCCTTGGGCCTGATTAGCGTCATTGGGACAGTATCAGGTGTTGTTGGAGCCTTTTCCTGGAGTCAAGTCTCGCGTCGTTTTAGTATTCGCACTGAGAACACAATTATTGCTTGTATCTGTCTGCTGGAAGTCATTCCGATATACGGCCTCTTGGGCTTCATTCCTGCAATCCAAAAACTCGGCTTCTTGGGATTGCAGCAGCCGTGGGAAGTGTTTCCCCTCGGGGCCATCTATGGCCTCACAATGGGCGGCTTGTCAGCCTACTGTCGAAGCCTGTTCGGCGAGCTGATCCCGCCCGGATACGAGACGGCCTTTTTCGCGCTGTATGCGATTACCGACAAGGGCTCCAGCATCTTTGGCCCTGCGATTGTCGGGGTCATCACAGACCGCTATGGCCAAATAAGGCATTCATTTGCTTTTCTTGCTGTGCTGATCTTCCTTGCCCTGCCATTGATGCTCCTGGTTGACGTAGAGAGGGGGAAGAGAGATGCTGCGGCTTTGGCTGCGGAACTAGAGGAGCGAGAAGAGACCCACTCAGAAACCAACTAAAGTAATAATAGTACGTATATACATATCTGTTCAGTTGTTGGTGGTTTGTTGCAGAAATACGATAGTTAGCCCTCAGCTAATAGTAACAAAATTCCTTGATATTGACAGGTGTCACTTTCACAGTAGTTAATACTAGTATTATTGTTTCAGCTGGCAATTGCTTCAGAACACGATACTGCTAGCCTTCTATGGACACTGGAGATCCACATTGTCTACTTAGTGCATGCTTACTGAACAGATCCTATACGGAGCGACGACACGCGCAAATGTAGATACGTAGAACCCGCCCTGGCTTGGCGCGCCAAGATCCACAGAGTACGGGGCGGGCTTGGCCGAGTTGAGTAAAGAACAAACTGTCCTTATGGGAAGCTCCCTTGATTATTAACAGCGCGTTCGCCTCTTTCCCCTCCCAACTCAACTCTGGACTTCTCTTCTTGCATCGCTTGCTCGAGAAAGGTCGCCATCGACTGTACTTGTTGCTTCTTGTCCTTTACTGCTTATTTTCATCTGATACCTTGTACACAATGCGTTCCTTCTACACAGTAGCCCTAGGGCTCCTCGGCGCCTCGGCCGTTGCATCGGCCGCAGACGCCGAGTCGGATGTTGTTCAATTGACAACAGACACCTTCTCCGACTTCGTCAAGGAACATGACCTTGTCCTGGCCGAGTTCTTTGCTCCCTGGTGCGGCCACTGCAAGGCCCTTGCCCCAGAGTACGAGGTTGCCGCCACGGAGTTGAAGGAGAAGAACATCGCCTTGGCCAAGATTGACTGCACAGAAGAAGCAGACCTCTGCAAGGAGCATGGTGTTGAGGGCTACCCAACCCTGAAGATCTTCCGCGGTCCGGATTCTGTGAAGCCGTACCCAGGTGCTCGCAAGAGTGGCCCGTAAGTTGTTTGTCTACTACTGCTTCATTTGCTACACGTTGCTAAATAACCCATCAGAATCGTCTCCTACATGACCAAGCAATCCCTTCCCGCCGTATCCGATGTTACCGAAGAAAACATCGAAGAATTCAAGAGCCTGGACAAGGTTGTCATTGTCGGATATCTCTCTTCGGACAACAAGAAGGCCAAGGATGCTTTCAACAGCCTCGCCGAGTCGGAGCGTGACAGCTTCCTGTTTGGCGCTAGTGATGACGCAGCTGTGGCCAAGGCCGAGGGCGTCGAGCAGCCCTCGATCGTTCTCTACAAGGACTTTGATGAGAAGAAGACTGTCTACACTGGCGACTTGGACTCTGAGAGCATTCTTGCCTGGGTCAAGACCGCCAGCACTCCTCTTGTTGGCGAGCTCGGTCCTGAGACATACGCTGGCTATATTAAGGCTGGCATTCCGCTAGCTTACATCTTCGCTGAGACCCCTGAGGAAATCACCAAGTTCGCAGAGGAGTTCCGCCCTATTGCTGAGAAGCACCGTGGAAAGATCAACTTTGCTACCCTTGACGCCAAGGCGTTCGGTGCCCACGCCTCTAACCTCAACCTTGATCCTGCTGTCTTCCCTGCCTTCGCTATCCAAGACCCCGAGAAGAACACCAAGTTCCCTTGGGACCAGACCAAGGACTTCAGCGTTGAGGAAATTGGCAAGTTCGTTCAGGATGTTGTTGACGGCAAAGTCGAACCCAGCATCAAGTCCGAGCCTATCCCAGAGACTCAGGATGGACCTGTTACTGTTGTTGTTGCCCACACCTACCAAGAGTTGGTTATTGACAACGACAAGGATGTTCTCCTTGAGTTCTACGCCCCTTGGTGCGGACACTGCAAAGCGTAAGTGGTTACTTTCCCTCTTTGAATCCGATTATGGATTATGTATTAAATCACTAACGTGAATGGATAGTTTGGCGCCCAAGTATGACCAGCTTGCCAAGGTCTATGCCGAGAACCCCGACTATGCCTCCAAGGTGACTGTGGCCAAGATTGACGCTACTGCCAACGATGTTCCGGATGCCATCCAGGGCTTCCCTACCATCAAATTGTTCCCCGCTGGCTCCAAGGATGAACCAGTTGAATACTCCGGCTCCCGAAGCATCGAGGATTTGGCCCATTTTATCAAGACCAAGGGCAAGCACCAGGTCGATGCCGTTGAGGAACTTACCAAGCCGGAAGAGGAAGCTACCTCTTCTGCTGCTCCAACTCAGACCGAGTCTGCTGCCGCCGAGGCCAGCGACGAGGCTGCTCCTGAGCATGACGAACTATGATTTGTTTTTTTTCTTTTAAGTTATTGATTGAAAGATTGTATTCTACAGTTTCAACTATGCATTTTGTATCTCGATAAGCCGACGCTAGCCGTAGTCTTTTAGAAATCATGTGTATTGCAGACTTCATGGTTTTTCATTTTCCTTGGTTGTTACTATTAGTACAAAATGCATTTCTGAATGCTTAGACTGACTGCCAAATTGCTTGCTTTATCAAACCCAAACGCCTGTAATTGTACCCCAACAAAATATCGTTCCCCTAAGTAGAGAGGGAAAAGAAAAGACCGAAACTTGTAGCAATACATGGAAAACAAAAGATTGGGAATCTTGAAATTCCAAAAAATAGAAAGCACTCTCACCTGCTAATTGCTGTCACTCTTGGCAGGCTCTGATTTATCTTCTGCTTCTGAAGACTTTTCAACCGCCGGTGGAGGGATTTCGTTTTCAGCAGCAGCCAAAGCCTCAAGCGCGTCGAGGTCATCTTCATCACACAAATCATCAACGGCAACCTCTGTTTTGTTTTCTTCTTTTTTGTTGTCGGTGGATGTCGCTGGGTCAATGGGTTTTTTGTTGGCATGCTTGCTGTCAACGAGAGGCTCGACCTGGTCTTGACTGGCTGCAAATTTGCGAGTCAAGACGGGTTTCTTTGGGTTCAGGCTCCACTCGATCATTGCGTCTTCTCCGTATCGCTCGGAGAGCCACTCGTTGCATTTTTGGAAATGGCGGTTGACAAACTGAAAGGATAAGCTTATGAGCGCACAGAAGAAAAAGGGCGATAGAAAAGTGTGGTATAAAACTTACGAATCCATTGTGAGCGCTAAGCGGGCTTGGATGAACAGACTGCAACACGCAGTGTTTCTGCTTGTTGACTCCAGCAACTCTCTTCCCAGCAGGAGAGCCCCACGCCAAAAAGACAACGCCGTGCGTCCGCACTCGCGCAACAGTATCAATAGCCTTTTGCGTAAATCGTTCCCAGCCGCGGTTCGAGTGACTGTTTGCATTGTGGGCGCGCACGGTCAAACAAGCGTTGAGCATGAGAACGCCTCGCTCGGCCCAGGGTGTCAATAGTCCATCGGTAGCGGGGATTTCAAAGGATGGGTAGTCGTTTTTGATTCCTTTGTAGATATTTTTCAGAGACGGTGGAGCCTTTGTTGGGGGTCGAACCGAGAAGCAAAGTCCATGGGCTTGGTTGTGGTTATGGTATGGGTCTTGGCCGAGGATGACTGCCTTGACTGTGTGTAGAGGAGTGTGTCGGGACCTATATGATTGGTATAGGTTAGAGCTGAGACGTTGCAATTAGATGGAAGAAAGCACGCTACCATGAATAGATATCACATTCTGGAGGGAATATTGTAGCCCCGGAATCTTTCTCTTTCTTGAGAAAGCGTTTCAGATTGAGGAATTCCGGAGAGACGACTTCGTCCTTCAGATGAGCCAGCCAGCTCTCATGGAGCGTGTCGATCTCAAGCTGCAACAAGTCCTTTTGCTCTGCAGTCAGTGAAGCTACCCATTTTGCCTTGTCGAATCGAGAGCCACTGGGAGGTGCTGTTGCTCCTGCTCCTGCTGTGCCATTCTCCTTTGGTTTGGGAGCTCCAAAGAAGGATGTGATGCTGGAGTTGGCCTTGGGCTTTTTGGCAGTGTTTCCTGCTGTGCTGGACAGCTGATTGGCGCCGCGCTTGAGAGACGCCATTGCAGGACGAGACTAAATGAAAAATGGAGCGGTAAGGGTGTAATTTATTGCAGCTGCTGTGAAGATGATAATTGAAATGAATGGCAGAAGGCAGGTGTGGAGGACTGGAGAGCCGCAATTAGACTTCTGGCGCGTCGGGTCCCCGCGTCGGACGCCGACGCGTTGAGTGGCGGCGGGCGGCTTAGCTAAGCAGCATTATCGGTTCTGCCGAGCTATAGCCGGTGTGATAACTTTATTACTTGACTATAGGGATCCAGTGGATGGAAATTGTTTATTTTGGCCACTTGCTTTTTCTTCTTTCGGCTGTTCCTTTTCTTTTAGTCAGAGCGAAAGACTAACATTCAAGGCCGCCAGCAGCCAATATAACATTAACCATCCGTTGTAGGCCGCCAACATCTGATTGTTGAACTGTAGGCCCTATTAAAGGGTGATAGGGCCTGTCTAGGGTGCAGACCAACCTTGCGGAAATTGGACCTGCAACGTGGAAGACAAGGATATGTCCATCCGACTCAATCGTGGCTTGCACTGTATCACAAGAGTGTTGGGCTGTTCATGTTCAGTGTTGGTATCAGGATGACCAATTACGGCGATTGACCAAGTTCTGGAACGAACGGTGCAAGTGGAGGTAGAAGGATCGAGATTTACGTTGCAATGTGTCACATGCATAAAATCAGGATTTACTCTATGAGCGTACGACTCCATACCAGAGAATTAGACATTCAGCCAAGTGTTCCTCCTTATAGACAGTTGGCACTTTCTATGCGTAAGGCCAATACGTAAAATACACGTATCCGGTAAATTACAGACCCATAACGGGTCCTATGCCAGGGACGTCGCCCACATCGGCCAATCACACGCTCGGACACACGTGGTGCCTGACGCCAAGTGGGGAATGGTACATCGTGATAGGCCAGATGCGCGAGGAAACGCAGAGCAATAATTTCTTGCCTTGACCTGGACTCTGCCGATCCCTCATCATCCATGATCCAGCGGCGAACAGCGGGCGGAAAATGAGTCCTCGGTTCATGGGGCGGAGAAACAGATGAAGATTATGATTTGCTGGTTTGCTGATTACTTTCTGATTATTATTACGAACTACTCTTAGCTGGGTATTTGCAGTTTTGTCGTCGCAATGCCGCCGCTGCTGGGCTTTGGTCCAGCTGCTTGCTCATGCACCTGCCCTCCGCTACTTGTCTTCTCCTTGCTCTCACCAACTCCGGCTGGGAGAGGCGCGTTCTCTGCAAATGCATCTTGGTAAGTGATCCTTACAGGGGAAAAGAGGAAATAAAGATAAGGTCCATGTTCCATTGGCTGTATCTGACCCAAAAATTAGGCGCGGAGAGAAGCAGCCAGCCTTTGCCGTCCGGTTAATTTCTTTCGCCGACAACCTGGTCTCCATATAAACATACCTATGAGGCCTGTTTGGACCTCGGCAGGACTATCAATTGGAGGCGCTGGCTCATCTGGAGCAGAGCAGCACGCGCGTGTCGCCTGAATCTTGCTGCGTTATACTGTACACATCATTTGCAGTGACATGGGCGTCGAAATGTCTGGCAATTCTGGTGACAGAGCATGGCTAGACGATGCCGAATCAGTAAACGTACCACCCTCGTCTACAAATGAGACCCCCGTCCATCCCCTTTCTCAACTGCAAGGCCCTTTCGAAGAGTCCATCACCGAGGCCGCCGAGGGTTCATGGGGCGAGTGGGAAGTGGTCATTGACGCACAATCTCGGCGAGATGAGATTTTGACCCTGCCCAAGTATGAGCGCCTCTGTGGAAGGCGATGGCGCCAGAAGCCGAATGAACAGTGAGCAGTCCAATTCCCTTTGGGCCCCCCTAGGCATGCAAATGCTAATTTGTGGTTTGCTTTTTACTAGATATCATCCTCTCTGGAAGATCGTCGCTCAAATAACGTTCGGTTTGCATTTACTAGCCAAGGATCTGGCTAAATCTAAAGTTGACGTTATCAAAATCCTCCAAACCCATGTATCAGAACTCGATGGCTTCGTCGAACGAACCACCGACGATCTGAACCTCGCGCGCAATGACATCAAAGAACGTTTCGACCTTCTCCGGCTCCCGCTCGACAATATTGCGGTGTTTAACCAGATGTTGGACGAGCCGGAATTCCGGCAGACGGTGATGCTCGACAATGACCGGATTGATCACATTATAAAGCGGTCTGCTGCCGCTATGGATGATTCCTTAAAGGACATAAAAAAAGGCACCGAGTCGATAAACGGGCTTGCATTCTATATCCATCAAGTTGGCAAGACGGGGAATAATCGACCTCCAGATCTCAATGCTGTGTGCCTTGCCATGATGGGCAATGTCCATGGGTGGAATCGCGAACTCAGTCGGCTGAAGAAAAGCGCATACAAGCTCGCTCTGGGCTTGACGCAACTCAATAGGCTCTCGACCGAGATCCAACGACTTGTTGGTGAAGCCAGCAGGAAAAGTTTGGTCATTCAAGACCCTGTCATTCCCGGGAGGCAATCCCGCATAAAATTCCGCTTACAGAGCCCCCGAGATGAATCGCCCACAACGCTAGAGAAACCTCTTCCTAGCTATCCTCGAATCCCCGACTCTCCTCTGTCTGAATCGCGGCCCCCCTCCATCTTGCGCCCGGGTAGCCAGCCTACGCCGAGAGAGAGAAGGTCTCAGCCGAATCAAAGCACTACGCCAAAAGCTCATATTCACACTAAGAAATATAAAGAACACGATATTGGCAAGGTTGATCATCACAATAAGGCCCCTAAACGACAAGACAAATACGTTCCATACAGACCGCCGCAGAGTTCTCCTGCTGCATCAAATTCGTCAAAGAACAGTGGCTCTCAGAATACAGAAAATGGCCGAGTGACACCATCGTCGAACACCCCTCATGATACTCTTTCACCGCTGAAGAGCTTTAACAAGAGATCTTCGAAGGTGAAGCTTGGGTCTAACCGCCTATATCGATCAGCATCGAAAACATTGTCAGCCTTATCCAATGTTCGAATTGCTCCCAAAGTAGACAGCCCTCCACCAACAGAAACTGCCCCAAAGGAACAGCCTCTGGATCTATCTGAGCGCTCATGGATTGACTTTGATAGCAAGATGAGCTGGTCTCATGGAATGGAGGAATTTGGCGAGACGCATACTTTTGTGCCTACGCCCGACTTGCCCCCTGAATTCCCTCATTTAGATTTCCTGGCACTGTCTGATGACGACGACACGGCGAGCGAAGATGAGCAGGAAGATGCAATGGAACAAAACTCGGACGCTGGTACGATTTTCAGTGACGAAGGCTCTCAAGTCACTGCATTGCCAAGTCTCGGCTCTTTCTCAGCCAACTTTGAGGACCCGACATCTTGGTTTGATGATACAGCGGCAGAAGTGGCTTCCACCTATTCCGTCAAGAGCCGAAAGCGCAGGAAGAGACAGTCCATCAAACCAGCTGTTCCGAATACTGGTATTGATTCTTCAGACAAAACTGACAGGGACGCAAATCCGCCACCCCGTCAAAGCCGCTTCTTGCCAGGTCAGAAGGCCAATCTCTTTTCCCTTCGTCCTAAGGGAGGGGCAGGTGCTCCGAAACCACTCATTCTCGATCAAAATTTATATACAGTTCAACCCGGGTGGACTTTTCCTCGAAAATCAACCTCCTCACTATCCCCTCTGTCCCCGAAATTTCCAGAGTCGCCAAGCATCAAAGAGGTACCCGACAGTCCCCCAATATCGCCCGGGACACCTTATAGTCCCATGTATCTAGCTCAAATTGCTAGACTTAGCACGAAATCGGACGTTCATCTCGAAACCCATCCCAAATTTCTGAGCGTCCCTACGAGCCCGTACCTCACTGTGTCCGGCGCCAGCACTCCACGAAGTCACAATTCAGCGGAAGATGCAGATAAAACAGGCCGCCGGTTGCTGAGGCCCAATATCAAGAAATTCGCGTCATCGGCCTCGCTGAACAGGAATTTGCGATCTCCAGAGCCGGGTTTGCCCACTGGGAGGGTGTATTCAAATCCTTATGCTTGCCGGTAGATAGTCCATTGTCTTGCTTAGTCCAAGTAATCTTTTGTATATAAATATAAACAGACTGTCAATTGATTTCTATATTTGATGTCAACTGGTGTGATCATATTGTTACCACATGTAGTAGACGTGTACAGTCTATTTCAATATTACCATTTACTCTATGAGTGGTAGCATCAAACTAGAAAGAAACAAGCCAGACAACATCCGAGACTATCAAACCCCAATCCCATACACATCCAAGAGATATTATGTAAGAAAAACTCCGTATTTTATTTTCTCAAAAGACTCCCCTCAAAAAAGACAAATCGAAATAGGTAGGTAGTCTACTTGCACCGCTTCTCGACGATATTAGGACCATGCTCCTCGTACTCCTTCTTTGAAATCCACATTTGATGAAACGTGCCCAAGCTTGCCAGAATACTACCTCCAATCCACGAGCCAAAGCGGCGCTCGGCCGTGTTTCCTGGCGCGGATATGCGCACACGCGGACTCGGGAACATTTGCATCAACTCCTGGTTCAGGCGGTCGTTGAAGCCGTAGATCAGACTGGATGCGCCCGTGACAACGACGTTCTGCAGCAGGTGAGGCCGGATGTCGACGTCGACGGCGCCCAGAGAGGCCTTGATCATCTCGGGGATGGTCTGCGCGGGTGTTGGCGCTTGGAACTCAGACTCTGGGTCGGCAATGTGTGCTTTGGAGTCGAAGAGAGATTCGGTGACGCGGTAGCGGTCCACGCCAAATGCCTGGTTGTAGCCGTCGGGGAATTCGAATGCTCGCGCAGCGCTGTTCCTGGCCACTTCTTCGTTGGGCACGCCGTTGGGACCCAGGGAGGATAGTCTGCCTGGGCCAGGCCAAACTTGCACAACGCTCTCCTTGAACTCGGTTAGGGTTCGTTCCTCTAGCAGCTTTCGGTATGACGCGTCGGGGGCCTTTTCTGGAGGGAAAGTCTTGTAGGTCGCCTGGGGACGTTGGCCCGCGTCGACGGCAGTTTTCGAAGAGACCAGGTAGTGCGGAGTGATCGTGATGGGCTGGGGTGAATTGGACTTGAAAGAAGCACGGATTTGTGATGAGATGTAGTCTCCTCCCAGGGGCGAGTGCTGAACGCCACGCTTCAGCACCATTCCATCGTGAACAGGGGTGATTGAAATATTAGAAGCGCCGATATCGATAACCAGCGCTGAAGCTTTCCCAGATGCAAAACTGAATACTCGAGTTAGCAATTCCTTTTGGAAGAGGTTTTCTTATCTCGTCACTCACGCTACAAGGACTCCACTCTTAGCCAAGTAATACGCAGGGGTCCCCCAATTCTCCATGGCAATCTCAACAGTCTTTTCACGCGCCTTTGTAGGGTTCCAGCCGCATTCTGTCATCAAAAGAGGGCTGTCGGCCAAGGGCTTCTCTTCCGATTCAACGCCCTCCATTTCTGCAGGCAATTCGCCCTCTGGTGCATCGTTAAGGCCATTCAGCATTGGGTTTCCAGGCTTCTGTCCTGTCAGCCGAGATTTGAAAGAGTACTCCCAGAGTCTCTGCGCCGCGTCCCAATCCTCCACAATACCATCGCGCCCGAACGGGTTGTGAATCGTAAGTCCCGGGCGAGGAGTAACGAAGATATCATCGCCGAAGAGGTATTTCTCTGAATCGCCAGAGTATTTGCCGTAGTAGGTCGGAACAAGGGATTTGGGCGTGTCTTCGCCGGCGAAACCGGCGCGCGTGGTCGAATAACCGGGGTCTAAAACAATGGCGGACACTTCGTCTAGCAGGTAATTTGTCAGTACCAAGAGAAGCGCATGCAGCAATAACATGTTTCTGGGCGATAGAAATCAAAAAGGCACTTACCTCCGCCATATTCAGCAGCTGAAGGTGCTACTGAGGGGTTCATATTTATAGCAAGAGCTGGGGTCTTCGCAACTGTGAAGAGCTACTATGCCGCAATGTTTGAAAAATTCCCACAATTCACCACAAGCTAAAGCGCTTGCATAGTATTTAATCTTCGAGATGCAGCGATAAAATGAATTGACGTCGAGGTGGGTTGTTTGGGGCTTCTCAGCAGTTTTCGCGGTTGCGTTGTTGGAGGTGCTAAGTTCTAACATGCGCCGGAAACTCTATTTCTCCATCCAGCGACGGCCGAGCTTGACCCGTTGGTCCATTCAAGCTTCAACTACTCTCAACGACATCTGCAGCAATCCTGCCTCGCTTTTATTCACTCGCATCTCAAGGACACATTTCTATAGTTTGCAACATAATGGAGGCCGACGTCGCTCAGAACCCCGTTGTCTCGTTCCGCCCAGCCAAGAGGCAAAAATATACGCGCAAGCGGCCGGAGAACGATGACATGAGCCATACGATGGCGGCGGGACACACAACAGCAGAGCCGGAAACTCCTCTCCAGGAACACGCTTCGGATTCGAATGACGATACTTCGAAAGTCTTGCGGGTCCAAAAGCCTCGCCGCATACGAAAGGGTGGCATCGAGTTCTCCACCAGCAGGAAACAGGATCTCGAGCAGGACTCGAGTCGAGAGACCGCCCTCGCAGAGAATGTAGAGGCGGATCTAGTCAAAGCGAAATTCGACCGGTTCACAGCTCATACGGGACAGAAAGTGGACGTGGACAAGCACATGTACGTCTCTCCATGCTTTACATTGCTTTGGACAACGTTTGGCGGTTTTTATATTATGTGGCGACTAACAAGATAAGGATGGAATATATAGAATCAGAGCTGGCTAAACGACAGAACCGTGGCCATGAGAATGACCAGACTGCTGCCTCTCAACAGGCTGATGCGCCACCAGATACCCAACCCACGTCCAGTCGCTCAATATCACGTGCCGCGTTGGGCAAACTACACGAGATTGACCTTGGTCAGGAAGCAACACTGCAGAACATCGCTCGCACTGCAGCAGCGACACAGCGCATGGCCGGAGAGCCGTCTTTGGAGCCTTCACAAGTGGGCAAGAAGGACTCCGGGTGGCGAAACAGAACGCGTAAGTATGAAGACGTTGAACGCGACAGGCTAGTGGATGAGGTTCTACGAGAGAGCAAGTGTAAGTGGTCGATTCCTACCAAACCGATGTTCGCTGGCTGATTGTTTCTTAAGTGGAGATATATGACGAGCCAGAGCAAGATGTCTCGCTGGATGACCAAGCTGCAGATGACCGCGTGGCTGACCAATTCCGACGAGACTTTATGGAGGCCATTTACAGTCGACGACGAACAGCACGAGCTCGCGCTGCCACGACTGCCAAAACTACTAGTAGTAGCAAAACAGCGAAACCAGAAGTGCCACGCGGTCCCAAGCTTGGAGGAAGTCGCAGTGCGCGCGCTGCTATGCGGGAAATGCAGGAGAAAAACAAAAGGCCGACTTGAGCAAGTTGGCACACTTTTGAAAAGCTGTCTATACTTCTACACGAAGTCTACTCGCGTCCATCACATGTTGAATCGACCAGAGTTGGAAGAGATCAATCGCTACGCTTGGGGCTGTGGGGGTTTGCTTCGCCTCATTCCAACGGTATCACCGCAACTGGGCGACTTCATATCGCCGACAGGTCATACTGGAGGGATTATTAAGACTGGACTCACGAGGACGACGATGCAGATTGTTTAATTGGTTGATGAGAGTGTCATGGAGGGCGCTCTCTCTCAAATTGTAAATCTATGTGTGAATTTGTCAATGCCAGTCTTGGAATTCTGAGTTCTGTGAAATACGTGGCTATTTATAGAGTGGTCCGATCTATGATTTAGAGAATACGGAGTACGTACTCCGTACTACGTACCCCGTCCACCCCTTGTCGAGACTTGAAACTCGAGGTCTTGTCGGGACCAATAACGATTAAATAAAAGTAAACAACTTGTCGTAGACGAAGCGCCGAGTGGAAATGCAGGGGCGAGCGACGTTCTGGCCATAGGCCGCCACCAGCCTGTCAAAACACTCAAAAGAGTCAAACCCAGCGCGCCAAGGGTTCCTCTTGGTGTTTGAGCGCAGAACCAGACGATTACTGGAGGCTAGCGGTG
The DNA here is from genome assembly GCA_023626135.1 of Talaromyces sp. R2412. NCBI lineage: Eukaryota > Fungi > Ascomycota > Eurotiomycetes > Eurotiales > Trichocomaceae > Talaromyces > Talaromyces sp. R2412. The sequence goes on along the minus strand of JAMAGK010000031.1, from coordinate 61,269 downwards.
ACAAGTAAAGTGCGCATTCCTTGGAAAGGAGTTGGCGCCAGCGTGCGCGGGGCCTGTGGCGTTGTCCTAGACGGCCGGCCCACTGCTGCGGTGGGCGAGGTTTCAGAATTGGGCGCTGTAAGACTGCAAGCTGAATGTAACAGTCCGGATCCCACGCCAAGGAAGCTGAATGAGGCTTAGAGATGGCTGTTTGTGTAGGAGTAAAATAGTAATGTGCATTGTGGAGGACAGAGAGAGATAGGAAGAAACAAAGAAAGAAAGAGAGAGAGAAAGAGGAAGGTAGATCAGGTGATCAGGCAGTCCCAAATTCCCAATTATGGGAGGAGGAAGGAGGCCACCGGGCACCGCCCAAAGGGAAACCGCGTCCGATCGGCGAGTCCAGACGCAGCAATAATAATAATTAGTGATACATACTCCGTACACAGAATAGCCGCCTCTAGACTGCGGGCCGTGGCGCTTCCGTCGTGCGTGGCTTTCATTGGGCCACTGTGGATTTGCCTGGCGCCAGTCGCTAGCCGTAATACCGGTCCGTATCGTGCGGTACGCAGGCTCCACGGATCCCGCTGCCGGCCCGGCACTTACCAGCAAATTGCTGCCCGTTGTACAGCCACGATACGCCCGCAATACCGCCAGTGCGTCGGCGATCAAAACAATAGCGTGTGCATTGCTCTGCTCTGTTTTTCCCTCCACACGCACCTGCTTGAACTTCTTGCCCTCGTTTCTATCAATCATAATTACTGCCAATTTTTTTCAACATCTGTCTTTCGTTGCTCAGCGTGTTTCTTTCTCTCGCTACTATTTCCCTCTATCTTTCGCTACCAACTCTCGCTTATCTATCAATATCCTTTGTTGCCTTATCTCTTGTTACACCTCAGGAGACCAACACCAAAAAAAAAAGTCTCCTCCAACAACCATGCGTGTGTTTTGATCTCGCCTGATCGTTATTCTTGTGGTCAACATCCCATTCTTGACTACTATACTCTTCCTTTTTGATTACCAGCATCTTCTTGCCGCAGGTTGATCCTGCCGTTTTTTTACCTTTCGTTCTTCGACTGACCACCAACACTCAATAATATGCGCATCCTGGGAACAACGGCCGCGGCCGTCCTCGCTCTCCTGCACGTGCCTTTGCATGTTCTCGCTACCGATGTTCTCAAAACCGATGGCTATTCTCTCTGTTCTTCGAGTTCGGCCATCAAAGTCCAGCAATTCAGTATGCAATACGACCGCAGCACAAGAAAGATTGATTTCGATGTCGCCGGTACCAGTGAAAAGGAGCAGAATGTCACTGCTTCCTTGACCGTCTCAGCCTACGGGAAGCAGGTCTATCAGAAGGACTTCAAGCCATGCGATGCAGACACGTACGTGCAGGAACTCTGTCCTGTACCCGCCGGTAGCTTCTCTGCTTCAGGTTCACAAACAGTCTCATCAGACTATGCGAGCATGATTCCTTCGATAGCGTTTGCCGTCCCCGATCTCGAAGGTGATGCAAAGCTCGAACTCAAAAATGCCGACACTAATGAAGAGGTGGCCTGTATTGAGTCGGGTGTCACCAACGGCAAGACCATTCAGATGCCAGCTGTGTCGTATGCCGCAGCTGGCATAATTGCCGCCTCGTTGGCATTAAGTGGACTCACGGCCTTGGGAACAGCAGGTCACCCTGGCTCTGCTACCTCCAGTCCAGGCTTCGGCGAGGTTGTTGGTTGGTTTCAAACAATGGCTGCGGGCGGCATGTTGAGCGTGCCTTATCCCACTGTCTACCGCAACTTTGCCGCCAACTTTGGCTTTACTACCGGTCTTATTCCGTGGGGTCAAATGCAGAACTCTATCGATAATTTCCGCAACAACACGGGGGGCAACCTGACAGAGAGCAGCTATAAATACCTCCAAAATGCCAATCTGACCTATGATGACGGTTCCACCACCAAGCGTGGCCTGTCTGAATTGTTTGAACGCGCCTCCTTGTTCTCTCGGGATATCTCAACTTCAGTAAATGGCACAGGGAACGCAACCGCCAATGCTACTGCAAGTGGCATTTCAAAAACGATCAATGGCATTGAAGCATATGCAGAGCAGCTGACCATTCCCTCATCCAACATCTTCATGACCGTGCTCTTGTTTTTCGCCCTTGTGATTGCAGTCATCGCTGTCGGAATCTTACTCCTCAAAGTGATCCTGGAAACCTGGGCCTTGTACGGGTCCTTCCCAGCTAGTCTCACTAATTTCCGAAAGCACTACTGGGGATTGCTTGGTAGAACCGTCACCAATTTGATTCTCGTCGTTTATGGAATTTGGGTAATCTATTGCGTCTATCAATTCACTCGCGGTGATTCGTGGGCTGCCAAATTGCTAGCCGGCTTGACCCTCGCCGCCTTCACTGCCCTTTTGGCAGCTTTCACGATCAGAATTGCCCTCCTTGCTCGTCGCTACAAAAAGTCCGAGGGAGATGCAGGCGTGCTTTATGAGGACCAGAAGGTTTGGCGCCGCTACAGTCTCTTCTACGACAACTACAAGAAAGACTACTGGTTTATCTTCGTCCCTGCCATTGTTTACATGTTCGTTAAAGGCTGCATCATTGCGGGTGGTGACGGCCACGGTCTTGTTCAGACCGGTGGCCAACTGATTGTTGAATCCCTCATGTTGATTCTCTTGCTGTGGACCCGGCCTTACGTGGCCAAGTCGGGGCAATGGATCAACTTGGTCATCCAGGTTGTCCGCGTCATCTCCGTGGTTTGCATTCTCATCTTCGTCCAAGAACTAGGCTTCTCGAAAACCACCAAGACGATTACGGGAATTGTCCTTATCGCCGTGCAGTCCACTCTTACGGGCATTCTAGCTATTCTCATTGCCATCAACGCCTTGATCAACTGCATCAGAACAAATCCTCATGCCAAGCTGAGGCAGAACAATGGTACTTTACCTCTCCTTCCATCTTTAAGCAGCCAAATAAGTACTAATATCACATTAGAAAAAGGTGACAGCGATCTCGACAACCTAACCGCCCTCGACGCGCGAAACTCGCTTCTGATGGACGCCCCTCGTTCCCGAGCGGACGTGTATGAGGCTGGCAAGTACAACTATGCTGCCGGTCCGTTCGAGCCATACAGCGATCGCGCCCCTGCCTCGCACGCCCGAGACAAGAGCACGGATCGTCTGATTTCCCGCAATGACTCGGCCTACCGCGATAGCCAGCAGAGTCTACACCACGGTATGGGCCGAGATCGCAGTCCTAGTCCAGAAGAGATGCATCATCAACCGCAGTCATTTGGAGTTGCATATTAAGCGAAATAACAGCCAGTCAAGCTAGCTCAATCAGCAGAGCACTTCAGCGGCATTTTCTTGCATGTAATAGCAAGCGAGTTTGGTTTTCTTTCTTTTTTCTTTTTTTCTTCGTTGTTACAATATCTTGGTTTAGATCTGTTTTATTGTTCGCTGTACACTCTTCTTCAACATAAAGGTTTAGTTTGGCTGGAATATTAAGATTTCTTTACTTTTCTTCAAATTCATTAGAGTGCTCCATCACTGACACGTAAAATTAAGAGATCTATTTTGTCTATTATGATATTGAAATAGTATCACGTTGCGATTAGGTGTACTAAATCTATCGCTAGTTTCGTCTCTGTCTCACTTTTGCCCGATTTCTCAAAATGTCATACTCCAACCACGTCGCAGGCCCACGCTTCCCATCTGACAACAATCTCCCGGGATTCATGACATGACAACCCTCGTACGTGATAGCAAACGGCGGAGACTCGCTGTCCGCCAGTACAAGAGCTGTCGGTAAAGGATATAGCTGCACGGACGAGGCATAGTCCCAAAGAACGGGCCGGGTGGTGAGCGGAAAGGGGGATAGGTTTCCCTGGTCCAAAACCGTCTTGACCAGCTTGCGTACAGAGGACTGCGGGTCTTCGTTGTTGTCGTTGTCTTTGTCCATGTTGTTGTTTGCGTCCTCGCCGACGGTCATGCTGTCGAGATTAGCATCGTCAGGCGCGCGTTTTGACGATGGCTTTGATGTATCGGTTCGCTCGGGGAAAGTCACACTACTCCGTCGTAGTCGGCCAGAAATGTCGTCACGGAAAACAACAATTTCATGGACAGGTCCGAAGAGAGAGATTCGAGCTGGGTTAGATGTCCAGATGGCTTCTCCAGATGTAGTTCTTGTGCCATTGGCATCAGACTCATTGTTGGCTGTGGAAAAGGCGCGTTTCACTCTGGATGTGAATAGTTCGGGAATGGTTTTGCGCGGAATAGGGCTCGCAGCGCCAGCAGAGAAGGTCGATACCCACGGGTCATTATCTCCAGGAACGAAGACGAATGTCGTATGCCGTAACAGAGCCGGGAACTCGGAAAGCAATGAGGCTAAAGTATCGAAGCATTCTTTATACTCGATGCCATTCCCGCCATTGCTTTGGCCAAATCCTGCCTTTTCTATAAAATTCCCAATCAAGACAAAGCCCAGAGGCAGCTCTTCAAAAGGCATCGAATCATATATCTTAAACACATGTCTCAAGGCGTCAAAGGTCATCATGTTATCCAAATTGACCTCACCCAAAACAACCATGTTTCGCCGCCCACTCCCGTTCGCGCTGTGCTCGTTGTGTCGCAGACACTTCGCCTCGAGCTTTCTCATGCGCTGTCCCAAGGCACGCTCACTTCCAACGCCTAGAAAATCAATCCAGCCAAATCCACCGCTGGTGCCAATGTCTCCAGTTGAATGAATAGTGCTCACTCCAAGAGTCATTTCTCGTCTTTCACAAGGCGGTCCAGCAATGGATATGCCCAAGAATTTGCCGCCTATGGCACCTCCAATACCACTGTTTCCGCCCAAGACAGATCCTCGTACTATTTCCTCTTCTTCATAAATGCCGTCGACCAGGACCATCATGCCCGGAGAAAACCAGGCACCGTCTTCAGGAACAGGGCGAGCATGACTCAAATCCAGAACGATGCTTCCGGTTAAATCTGTCAGTGATAACTCCCCGGTCGGTGAAATAGACAGAAGTCCTAGTAACAAATGCGGAGAGCCACTTCTCCCAAGCAAATTGACGATTGGTGATATTTTGTATGATTGGGTCACGTTGCTTACAAACGACGAGGTTTGAAAGGATTCATTTCGGAGTAACCGTTGGTGGACCAAGTTGTGTCGATCCCTCCACAACGTAATCTGGTGGCCAGGCTGAGGAAAGAGAGATGGGCTACCAGTTGACGTTTCAAAGTGTTTGTTGTTAGGATTATATGTCAAACGAGGCTGGTCGAACGCGTTTATAACTTTCATCCACCTTCTGGGATCGCTGTCGTCGGTATTATCTTTATCATCGTCCATGGTGGGCATGCTTGTATCGTCGGTGTTGCTTGTCATGGTCGAGCCTTTTCTTTGCAAACTCGGTTGGTCTTCTCTATCCGACACTTTCCCGGGTACCACCCTGCCATTAACCATATTGACTTCCATTGTCTGAAGAATGCCTTTTATAGAGGCGCCATTGCCCTCCTCGACAATGACGCCGCCGCCGTTCTTTCGCCAGATCTTTGCGACCTCGTCCAGCAGCCGTTCCGCAAGGCCTTCTTCGCGCCATTTTGAACCACAATTCTTGCCAACAAAAGTTGCCAGTACTTGCAGCGAGTTTGATGAGATGGTCAGATTATGCTTCCTGGTGAAAGTTCGAAAGGCCACTGGGCGAAGTAGTGCCGGCGGGAGAAGAACGGGGAGAACGGTAGATTTTCCGTGGAGTGTACTGGGTTTTCCTGAGCGCACCGGCCTCACAGGTGTACCAAATGCCGGAGAAGATGAGGGAATTGCATCTGAAGCATTCCCTGCTGCTGCGAGCGACGCTGCTGTTTTGTCCATCTTTTGTTTGCTCGTTGCCCGATGCGGGGAACCTGTCACGAAAATACGCGGGTTAAGCAAAGACAGAGCTCAGTTCACGCAGATAAAACTTTCTCTCTTAGAAAATAAAACGAAATCAAGCCCAGTGCATCTTCTCCAGCCACATGAAAGCGTAATCACATCACCGAGGATGACATGGAATTTGCGGACATCGCATCTCCTCCGCAACGCGTACTTTACGCGTCTGGATTGCACGTGTGGGGCCCTACTTAGACCAGTTCCGGTTTAGCGGCGTCCTCGTCCCTCGCAAGGTATACTTCTTTCTTTTGATCACACGAGTCTAGCTCATCGTGACCCTGTCAAATATCACCGTGCAAGTCTTTGAGCGAGGAATTCGCAACTTGTATTCCCGCATACACAACCATGAGCGCTTCCGAAGAGACGCCCGAGCAGCTTCAGGCGCGTTTGACCGACCTGACAACCCGCGCTGCTGCGAAAGATGCTGTCAAAGACCACAATGTTGCCGCCGAGCTGTACTCGCAGGCCACCGAGATCCAAGCCGAGTTGAACGGAGAAATGTCGCTGGAGAACGTGGGGCTGCTGTATGCCTATGGAAAGTCGCTGTTCAATGTCGCCGTGAGCAAAAGCGACGTTCTCGGTTCGAAAGTTGCTGGCGAAGCCTCGCAGTCAGAGACCACTGCAACAAAGCCATCGGGCGCTGAATCTACGAAGCCAGGGCCCATCAAGACCGCGGTCTCGGGACCAGGACCAAAACCGTCCTTAAAATCTGAGGAGCAGCCAAAGGGACCGCTTTTCCAGTTTACCGGCGACGAAAATTTTGAGGACTCGGATGAGGATGATGAAGAAGGGGATAAAGCGGAAGACGAGGAGGAAGATGACGACTTTGCAAATGCATTCGAAGTTCTGGACCTGGCACGAATTCTGTCGCTTAAAAAGCTAGCAGAGATAGAAAGCAACTCGACCGGGAAGGAAAAGGCAGTGGAGATTGATCCCACAACAAAACAGATCAAAGAACGTCTCGCCGACATATACGATTTGCAGGCAGAAATCTCTCTTGAAGGCGAAAGATTTGACAATGCGGTCTCGGATCTCCGCGCCGCTCTTGAGATCAAAGAGGTGCTGTTGCCTTTTGAAGACGCCTCGATAGCCGAGTGTCACTATAAGCTCTCGCTTGCTTTGGAATTTGCTTCGGTCACCCCAGAGGGGGACGATGGGGAGCACCAGGAAGAAAACAAACCCATGGTGGTGAATGAAGAAATGCGAAAAGAAGCAGCAAAGCACATGGAGACCGCTATTGAGAGCTGCAAGGTCCGAATGGCACAAGAAGAGCAGAAACTCACAAACGGGGAAATTGAAGGAGAAGACAAAATTAATGCTGCCAAAAGGAAGATTGCAAATGTGAAGGAGATTGTCAAGGACATGGAGCAACGAGTAAGTTTAAGTTCTTTGTAACCTGGAGTAAATACATCGTCGCCCTTCTAACATGTCTTTTAAGCTACTTGACCTGCATCGTCCACCGGTCTCAATCAACGACCCAGCCCAGGAAGCTGGCGCCATGGACACCTTGAGCGGAATACTCGGACAGATCATTGGGAAATCATCCGAAGAGAAAAAGGCAGCGCTTGAAGATGTCACAAAAGGTGCCACCGATCTGTCTTCGCTGGTGCGGAAAAAGGCACCCTCCAGCACCAAGCGACAGCACGACAGTACCGACGAAACAGAAACATCAAAACGGGCGAAAACGGAGGAACCAACTTGATGTAATCAGAGCCAAAGAAGGAAATTAACACAGTTGTACATGAATTGCCGGGAGGAGTCGGCCGGGTCTAAGATACTTTGGGGTATTTGGGAGAACTTGTAGCATGATCCTAGGAAATGATAATGAATGTGGCTTCTTAAAGTAGTAGCTATTGATAAAGAATTCAGGAAAGAAGGGACCAAAAAAAAAAAAAAAAAAAAAAGAGACCTGGGTATCAAAAGAAGGCGTATCATCCTTATGTATAGAGGAAGAGGATCCTCTCAAACAGGCATAGTCATCGTCGAGAGTCCAGCTTACGGTTTCGTCTCCGTGTTGCAAGAGCTGGAGTCCAGACGCCTGCGAAGAGGTCCTCACATTCATCTTCGTCTTGACTGTCAAACTCCACGGCCACATTTCCAGGTTGAGGAGGACTGGCACTGGGCGAGGATAGAGTAGTAGTGTTGTCGGCAGTTGTACCATCCATATCCCAGCATGAAGAAATGCTAATCCGCTTCGTTTCCAGTATAAAATTACCGACCTTGTACCGCTGAGACTCCTCTTCAGCGGCGACGTATTTCCATCCTAGCACGCTACCACAGATCACACAGCTGAGGTCGCAAACAGTATGGGCACCCGTCACGAGTTGGCGTGGAACTGCTTTCTGGGTGATTGTATTCGACAACGACGTGGTCGTCGCAGACGAGGAGGTGTCTCTATCCCCTGAAACGAGATAAGCCCGTCCATGGCGACCTGTGAATCCTTTACTGATTATCTGCGACGTAAGACAAACATCTGCTCCGCAACGCGCGCACCGGATATACGAGACGTGAGAGTCGTGAACTGCTCTCTCGCTCTTCCCCGCTTTTGGCTGAGCTTTTACTTGCTGTTGTTGTTTATGGGGAGGAAACTGTCTGGACGAAGGCAGGAGAAACGTTGGAAACACCGAGAGAGACGAGCTCCCTTTGACGAATAACGGCATGGCCAGTCTCGAGTGCTTGCAGCAGGTATTATTATTATACGTAGTAAGAGATCACTGCCCAGCCAGGAATACAACTTGACCTCCATCGGATTTGGTTGATGGTCATGCGCCGGTCTTCCTGCCCGATAAGGCTGACGTCACCCAATCACTGCATCACTTGCATCGGCCGTGGGCATAACATGCATTTGGCGTGGTTTTAAGGTTTTGAAAGCAGTCCGATCGCGATTCGAAGCGGTGCGCTGTCTAAGACCACGCACTACCACCTGTCCGTACTCACCGCTTGTATTCCAAATCTCTATGTCTATTAGCATCATCAATGTATAATAAATGATTCAGAAAGCAGAAAGGCTTTTATTTGTGCTAGACTACCTGAAAGTAAACCGATTCTGGAACGCGACATAAGCCATTTCAAACACCTGCGAAATTGCAGCAAGGTATAAAACCGACAAACTGAAGAAGTTCAGATAAAAGTCCAATCAAGAATTGCAGAATAACTCCATAGAAAGACGGTAAGAAAGGAAAGAAAGCGAAGTGGCTCTCATATTTCTGCAACTAGAAAGAGCCAGCTATCGCTGATTGACGGCTCGTCTGTACCAGGAGGCATCCAGGATTCCAACGTTGTTAACGAGAATCCACACCACCCTAGGCTTCGTACGATTCCCAGACCAAGAGGGTCTGCCAAACGAGGAACACAAGCGACGATATGGTCACACCGTAGTTGTTCCATTTCTGCCAATTCAAAAAGAGCGAGCAGCCTAGCACGAAAAGACGATGTTAGCAAGGACAAGTATATATCTCATATATGTCGTGCGGCAAGAGCTTACCCGTTCTTGATTCCATGGTCGGCTGTATGATCATCAAAGAAAACGAAAAGGGTCCTTTGCCCACCACAGTCGGCAACAAATCCCCGATAAATGGCATCATTTGCGTAATCCCAAATCTCTAGATATGCATCGACCGCCCGTTTTGTCGTTCTCAATTTGTCTGGCCCGATATTTTGCTGATACGCACCCATCGCTAGCGACGTCCGGCGTCTGTGGTTCCTCTCACCAAGGAACATCACGGACAGCGTGTCGCAGAAGAGTCTCTCACACTCTTCTTTGATGGTTTGCGCTGCCTCCCCAGCATGTTGATAGGCCTGGTTTCTCGGCCGCGAGTCCTCTGCCGTGAAGAATGCAGAGGATCCAAAGGGAGGACTTGTCGTGCGTGTCTTAAGCCCCGAAGGGACCTCAGGAATACCACCCCGCTCCTAGCAAGAAAAAAAAAAATTAGGGAACGCTCGGATGTGTCGGTCAAAGGCCAGAGACTTACCTGCGCCGCTGGTAGTGCAGTAATGGAATCCGTCTACCATGGTGGAAGAAGTGGTAGCCATGTAGCAACTGGCAAGGACGCTGATCTGTCCGTAGGGTTGGCCGGAGCGATTCATTTGATTAAAATGACTACTTTCATTACTAAGATCCTCCATTGCGAATTCGAACGGCACAAATGGAAGTAGATAAGAGAAAGAAAATTGGAAGAGAGGATGAGATTATCGTGATCGAGACGAAGCGGTTAATTGCAGTGATCTGGAGTAGACGGAGCGAGATAAGCGTCGGGATGAATTAATCAATTATTGAGAAATATGAATCGGCGGTCGAGGGTCGCCAAGAACGGCCCGATCACGTAATCTCTATCGCTGCCTTGTTGCCTTAAAACCTAATTATATAGTAACTAATTAATTACCATTATGATTAAAGAAATGGTCCAGTTCATAATATATAAATTTCCTAAATAATGTATCACTGCTGGTCAAGAGAGTCGCCAGAATGAGATCAACTATATACAATATCCTGAGCGTGCCACCTCGAGACTCGCCCACAGTAACAAGACCAGATCCAGTCCGATCAAACAGTAAAATACCGAAACAGCAGTCTATTAAGCTGAATCTTTTCCATGCAAACATTGATACAAGAGAATCATAGGCCGGGCGATTTGGCGGTAAAATGACCGAGGAGGTAATGCCAATTATATCATGATACGCAAGGTGGTGATTGATGTATGGTAGATAGCTCTTAGAGCTCACGGTAGTCGCTTGGTCGAATTCGGCGTTGTCTCGCTTGATGCCTGTGCGGATTCACTGGCTGGCGAAAGTACGCATTATCATCGTTGGCAGCAGGGGTATTGAAGCTCGCTCGTTGTGGGTTCGCATAACCATTCATTCCTACACCATATGGATATCCAGACTGTGCTTGCATGAAATTATTAGACTGGCCACCTGGCATTGAATTGAATGAGTTAACTTGGTTAAAGTTATTCCCGGAGAACACAGAGCCATCTCCAAACATTCCATTGCCCGGAAAGCCAAAGTTACCTCCACCCATTGGGTTCCAGCCATTATTCCCTTGCTGTTGAAAGGCGTTGTTCATGGCCATCATAGGGTTCATCATACCCATTCCGTTGGTCATGAAATTGTTATCTGGAAACGGCATCGATGGCATACCATTAGGCTGAGAAAATGCGGGGTTGGCGAACGGCATCTGTTGGTTGAAGGGAAATGGCATCATGTTTGAAGCGTTGTCTTGAGGCACGTTTTGCGGCAAATTCGTGTCAATTTGCTGGTCGTCAGGCTTCGGTTTCTTTGCTGCAAGAGACGAATCAGGTGTTTCTGCGCTTTCAGGCTCATCCTCTGCCGGTCTCTTCTTGCCCTGGCTTGTCTCAGGTTTATTCTGTGCACTAGATGGGGACGCGGTTGTAGTACGCTGCGGCGTTTCCTTGGGCGTTTCATGGTCCTTTTCTTGCGTGCCATTTGATTTCTCGACTTGTTCCTGCTTTTCCTTCTGTTTTTTCTCTTCGGCTTTATCAGCCTCATATGCTTTTATCTTAGAAACTGCCTCGTCATCAGCGGTAAGGTTGTCAAGTAATACACCTTCAGTAGAGCATCCGGGGCAAACAAAATCACTCTCAATGAGAGCATTGGTAATGCACTCATTACAGTATGTTTGTTGGCAGCAGGGTGTCTTGGTTGGTTCCAGGAACATGCGTTTGTCAATTGGGCATTCCAGTCCTCTAGCTCGAATTTCTTTGCTGCCTTCAGCGGCTGCAGCCTCCGCCGCGGCGGCTGCTGAAGCTTTGACTTTTTCTTGATACAGCTCCCAAGAGGCCTTGTCAGGGTTGGCAACGACAAAGTCGCCGTCAGCGTTCACCATAACGCCGGAATTTTTGAGATCCTCTGTGGATCCATCTACAGCCATGGCCGCAGACTTCTCTATCTTTGTTTGTAAAGACCGAGGTATGCCAGTAGATCTCTTAACACGATATCGCCCGTCAAACTTGGGATCGTTGTTTGTTGGGCAGGCTTGAATCCAATGGCCCTTCTCCCTGCAACGATAGCAGAGATAGCCCGGAGGAGGTGGGTGATCTGGTACATTCAGAGGCCTTCCTCGGCCCCTTCCAGCACCAACTGGGACCGCACTACAAGCAAAAATAAAATATTAGCTACTCTATCATTATCGATTTTTGTTGATGCGTGTTCTACTTACTTGGCCATCTCTTGTTGTTGTTCCTTCCACTGATTCGCCTGCAGGTTGAACAGGGCATCGATCTTTTCGTCTTCTGTTTGTGCACTATCTAGTCCCGGGATAGCGGACTTGTCACCAACACCTGCATTTCGACTCGAAGGCAAATCGGTTCGTGTAGAGGTGCGTGCCGTCACAGGCATTTTGCCAGAGACATAGCGAGCAGCACCACCTTTGCCTGGGCGCGCTGCGGGGAGTCTTCGCGCGATGACGGAGGTGGAACGTGGGATAATCGCAGTATCGTCATCATATTCTAGATACTCCAAGTTAGTCATTGTTGGTAGTACACAGCGGAAAGCATTTACACACCTTCTCCTGTATCCTCATTGTAGATGGACAATTCAAAGTCAGAGCCATCGCCTAATCTGTTTTGGTTGATAATTTCTCGCTTCAGCTCAAACACTGATATTCCTGTGCCATCAAAAGTCACCCTCGATGGTTCCTTTTGGGACTTGAATTTGAAGTGAACGGAAGATGACATTGTATTTGGTTCTTCGGTGCCGGTAACCTGGACTGTGAACTAAAGAAAGAAAGGGCCGCACTGAATAAAGATCCGATCGAACAAATAATGTACGGACAATCTCGTTGGAAGAGGTGGTTTGGGACCCCAGCCAACAGCTGTGGTCGAGAAGAATCCTATTCCCAAGAACTCAGAATGGCAGGCAGGTTATTATAAGATATAGTATCAAATCAGATGTCAAATGAACCGCAGTTCAATGATTTCTATCGACGAGGGAAAGAAAAATTTCTTCGAATTTGACACAATTCTTCTTCTTGTATGCGACTGAAAACAGAAAAGGTGGGAAAAGAGCTTGTTACATGAAAGGGGAAAAGACTCTTGTATACAAAAGGTGAGACAGAAAACAGAGTCTTCCTCGTCGACCGATACTGGATGCAAAAGTCTCAATAAAATCAATGAATTTTCTTCTTTCTTCGTTCTTTCTCCTCGCTAGCAAGGCTATAGGGATTATCGCTTCTCCTTCACGACGAGTTCGACAAGATGCGACCGGGAAGGGGTAAAGGTGGCAAAAATGACGAAAAAGACTTCGCATCCAATTGCTTCCGATGAAATAACCGATTTTACCTCAAGGCCGACGGGCTTCCTGTGAGCTGCTGAGCTGTGTATGTTAGTGGCGATGGAAAGAAGAGAAATGAGTGAAGCAGGGTTGAGGAGACGAGAAGTGGAGGAGGAGAAGCGGGAGAAAGAGGCTGCAGCCGAGTTGAAGAAGCGGCATGGATTAGTCATGGCTTGGAATCACGTGGAAGTGTGCTGTTTTTGGACTAGCGCTTTCCGGGTGCAAACACCGAACAACAGCATCAGCCAATTAATTGTCTACAATCTACATTATTTGATGCTCTCCGGAATCTATGAGCCTCAGGTTTCTTTAAATTTGTGCAGAAGCCTCCATACAAATATTAACTGACTTACATGTCTATAAAGCTTTTACTACCAATTCAAGTACATGATCCCTCGATGTGGCACTACCCTTAGCTACTGAATGAATCTTCTGTTTCAGGTTTGCGAACAACGAAACCCGTGTCCGCCAAGTGAGTCTTCACATCGGCCACGGTGTATTCGCCGCGGTGGAACTATTTATTGTTAGATACGACATCCTGATCAAAGTACAAATTATAGAGATAGACTTACCATGCCAGCTCCTAGAGCTGCGTCCGTTGTTGTCCCTGCGAAGACGTCTGCGAAATGAGAAGGGTTCCCAGCTCCGCTTGAAGCTATGACGGGGATCTTGATTGCAGACTTGACATCCTGGATCAGTTCCAAGTCAAACCCGCTGTTGCTTCCATCTTTGTCAATGCAGTTCAGCAGAATTTCGCCCGCTCCCATGGCTTCTACGGCCTGGACCAGCTGTCGAACATCAAGATTTCGCAGCTCTCTACCGCCCTTAATAGTACATTGGTACCAACACGTGTCTTGGCCCTTTGAGTTTGGGAACGCCGTTTTGATGGTATGGTGGGTTGTTTCTTGCGGACTGCCAACATAGATACGCTTGGGATCGACGCTGACGACAACGGCCTGGTTTCCATACGCCTTTGAGATCTGTTCGATTGCGGTTTTGCCAGAAAGTTTCTTTCCTGCCGCGTAGTATTCCTCTGCGGCAATGACGGCGTCGGAGCCAATACTGATCTTGTCCGCGCCTGACTGGAAATACATCTTTGCGATTTCCGAAGCAGAAACCACAGTTCCGTCCGTGTCGGTTGTGTCTCGGATACCACCGCCTATCGTGAGTGGAACGAAGACGGTTTCAGATGTGCGTCGTAAAATTTCCAGCATAGGCAAGTCCCTCAAAGGACAGTTGCGGAAAGATGTAATATTCAAGAAAGTCACCTCATCGGCCCCTTGCTCGTAGTACTTTCGAGCCATATCAACCGGCTTGCCCAGGTTTCTGACTTGCCCGCCGCTCGAAACGCCGTCCTTTTCTCGCACATCGTATTGATCGCCCTTGGTGACGACAAGATCACCTTGATCGTTGGTGCGCACGTCGAGGCACGCAATGATCCTTCGAGTCAATCCATCTTTCGTCGTATCGGTGATTCCGCTGTCGCCGGTTTGTTTCCCCGTCAAGAAGGCATGAATGGTGCGCAAGCCAGCCTGTCCACTTTTCTCAGGGTGAAACTGGGTCGCAAAAACATTGCCGCGTGCAATGGCACCGACGAATTCCTCGTCTTCGTAATGCGCCGTTGCAACTGACCACCCTTGCTCTTCTAAGACGCCCGCTTCGTAGGGCGCAGCATACGAATGGACATAATAATACTTACTTTCTGGGTCCAGTCCGTATAAGCTGCCAGAGTTTTTTGTCGTTTTAGCCGAGTTCCATCCAATATGCGGTACACTCTTGTCCTTGTCATCGAATTTGCGCAATTGCAAAGGGACCAAACCCAGTCCAGGAACATTGGGATCTTCAGCCGATCCTGCAAAAAGTGCCTGCAGGCCCACACAGATGCCCATGAAGGGTTTTCCTGATCGAATGTGCTCTCGGATGGGTTCCAGAAAGCCACTGGATGAGAGTTGAGACATGCAATGTCCAAAATGCCCCACTCCTGGCAGTATCAAGGTCTGCACACATGGTCAGCAGGGGATAAAGGAGCCTGCATAGGATGGTTCTGGCTCACCTGTGCCTTGACGACTTCTTCTGGGGATCTAATCCATTCTACTTCGTAGCCGACTTTGTTGATTGCATTCACCAGTGATCTGACGTTCCCGGCAACATAGTCCAGGAGATGCACCGTAGGCATGGCTGGTTGATTTGTCGAGTTATTCGACCTTGTTTCACAAAGGATTCTTCTGCAGATGTTTGAGACGATATTTTGAAGATTCCGATGACTGAAAGCAGCGGCAAATTGTGCCTTGAGACGATTTGGCGATCTGGGAACGAATGAGTCACAGAGGCAATTTTTGACGGTCCCCGCAATTAAATCAGTCTGCCCTTCGAGACGTCCAACAGCCTTAAGTTTTTCGAATATTTTCACACCTCACTGAATTGATATGCTGCGATTCCCGAAACGTGAGCTTAGCCAATGTGTAGACCTACAGCTTCTGCAAAAAGTCCCCGCCGAAGTCGGTGACGCTCCCCAACTATGTAATAGCCCCACCACAAAAAAAAATTCCGCGTACCAGACTACAAAGGCTTTGCATGAGACTTCATACTACGGATATTAGAGGAATAGGATAAATTGTAGAGAGAGAGAATATTCCCCAACATTATTATATTGTTGTAATCAAATACACGTCGGACTTTGCTCCGCCTTTAATCCAAGCACGCTGTATACAAGGTGGAAAATATAACGCGTTGTGAAGATGAGTGTTCCCAATGAATTTTAAATTTTAAAGATATGTCAAACCAGTGGGTGGCTGTAAGAAAATTAGTTAGGATTCCAATATGTTTTGCAACGGGCTTCACCTGAGAAAGCTGCCGGAGGTTGACGCCAGCAGCACCTAGAATGGCAGCGCTCTAATTAGTAGAAGGTTAGCAAGACGTTGATCACTCATGCACCGCTGGATTAAACACCAACCTCTTTGTCCATATTGTAGCCTTTGGAATATACAACCTCTGTTATACCGACCTGTGCGATTTTAACGGTACACGTCAGGCATGGGCATCTACCAAGAAAGTTAGTTTCAGGCTGTTGATAAACGTCCGATTTTCGTACGTATCACAGTATAAAATAGCCCCTTCTCGGATCCTTTCTCTGCCAGCCTCCAAGAGAGCATTTTCTTCGGCATGGATACATAGACATGTCGAGAGACCTGAGCCGCCGCCTTCTCCGCTATTGCAACGAGGACCTACAGCAGGTAAGATAAGATGGCCAAAGATTCCTCATAATAAAACCACTTACATCCACCTTCGTTGCAATTGGTGATGTTGCGCGGTGTGCCATTATATCCGGTGCTGATGACCCGGCGATCCCGTACAATGACACAGCCGACCCTCCGCTTCATACAGTTGCTTCGCTGTGCAGCAAGAGACGCCAGCTGCATGAAATATTGGTCCCAGCTGGGCCGGAGACGCTCCTCGTTTGGCAGTTCAACAGCTTCGAGCGCCGTGTATAGTTCCTTCAACGACGAGGACGCATTGAAAAGTCGCACCGATGCTCGATCAATCAAGTAAGCTTGGCCGATATCTCTGTCATACAATTGCCGGTCACTCCATAACACAAACTTTTCAAGCGGCGGGGGTTCTAACTGGCGGCTGCTGCATCTGTTGTGTGCGTAAGCTTAAAGAATCTCTGTCAAGCGAGAGACAAAAAAAAAGCGTGGTTCACTCGCCTTTCGCCAAATCGCTGCCACCGCACACTCACCGGGGCATCGACGCTTACAAGCAAAAAGAAAGGCCGAATAAGAAGCTTCTCCAAAACAGATCGATCCCAGATGTCGGTCGTGACCCAGCGCTCTGTCCACCGTTTCGTGACGAAATCCACAAACGAATCCGCGGACTCAAACCTGCGGCCACTCGCAAGATCTCCAATATCAGACCTTTGAAGATACGTATTGTTATCGGGGTCGTCAGAAGCCGGGGCTGGGTTACTGTTCGCCAACTCCAGCCATTGGAAACCTTGCTCGCGGATCAGGTAGTCTGCGATGGCATGCTTCCCCGCGCAAATGCCTTATCAAGACCTAGTTAGCACTTGTTCATTGCTGAATTGAGCATATCCTGGACTGACCACCACATAGCCCGATGAGCATTCTTGGCTTCTCGTTTGCTTCGTTCGTGCCTTGGCAGGGTCGAGCTGAGTTAAAGCAAAAATTAAAATAAACAACGAGCGAGTATTTGTTATCGGCAGCTGATAACCGGGCAGCCTCCCCCACCTTCCTCCAGGAACGCCATGCTTAGCTCCGATTGTCCCGCTTCAATCCATCCGATCTTGACATCATCCAGCACTTGTCCAGTATTGTTTTTGATCTCGATTCAGAGCCTCGGTATAGGACACAGCTCAGCACTCACGGGTCCACGTGGGCCGGCTTTTCATAACACAGTGGTTTGGTGTCCGCGTCATGGGACGCATCTTGTGATCCGGTCTGCCGCTTATCAATTATACTATCGCCGCCTCAGCTGTACTTGAGTGCCTGGACGAGGCTGAACAGTTGGATTCTTCCATCTTCATTTTTTTCGCAGGAGAATAGCTACCGACTTTTTTCAAAGCATATTTATAGTGACAGAACCCAAACAAGGACACCGGCACCGCGCGTCTACTTTTGATCGGCTGCGTGACAGCCCTTCTCGTCAAAATGCAGTATACTCCGTTTGTGTCAGACATCGAACTGCCGTTCTACACGTCTTTGGCATCCCAGAAAATCAACTTTGACAAATTGAACGATGCCCCGAGAAAAGTGTTGGGGCTGTACGAAATCCGGCCCTCGGACGCCCCTGCTGCATCCTGTCGAATGCAAATCTTAGGGAACGCTCTAGTTAGCGACAAGTAAGTCTGGCGATATATACTCTTTCGGAATATCTTTGGATGCAGCTAACGTGGAATTTTGATTTTAGTGTTCCTTCAACCTACTATAGAGCAGACGGCATGATTAAAAACTTTAACACGGTTGAAGAATATAGAAATGCGGACAAGATGGCAATGCTGAAGGAAGCTGGAAAGACAGTAAGCAACAACTGCGTACGGAACTTCGCTGCCGTGTTTCTGATACTGCCTCTTCAGATTCTGGACGCCATGAACGATGGATCAATATATGCTCGACCTTCATTGTTGTCGTCTTTTCTAATACTTACTTTCGCCGACCTTAAGAAATATAAATTTCAGTACTGGTTTGCATTTCCAGCAATAATCCCCCAGCCGCACTGGGTTCCTGTACCACTGGAACTTTCAAAGCCCGAAAAGCCTTCTGATGAACCATTATTACCCGGCTCCAGACTATTGTCCGGAACCGAGAGCTCAGGACTTGTGGATGCGGTGCAGACATGGAAGAACGCGACTGATACATGCCAACACGGATTTTTCTTGGCCCTGAAAACGCGAGAGAATATAGATAACGGTAAGAAAACAAATGGACTTCAAAAGGCGTTCCACTAAATCTGGAAATATAGACACTCAATCTACATGGAAGGTCTCAACTTTGGCAGACTACGACAAGGGGTTTTTTGACGGCTCAAACCCAGAGAATCAGTTCATCTGTTTTGCAGATCCATCAAATTATTCCAACGCGCCAGGATGGATGCTGCGCAACCTTCTGGTGCTGCTACAACAGAAATGGGGCCTTCACAAGGCCCAGATTTTATGCTACCGAGATGTCCCATCCAAGCCTGATTCAGGACGTAGCTTGGTGGTTACTATGCAATTGGACCTCCCATCCGACGCGAAAAGTCCTCAGGGCACCTTTGCTTCTGCGGAAATGCCAAAGGTCACTGGCTGGGAGCGGAATAGTGCTGGAAAACTTTCAGGGCGCTTGGCTGATTTGACAGCATACATGGACCCTCAAAAGTAAGTCTAACGTTATGACACCAACAGAAGTTGAACTGACGCTACGCACAAGATTGGCCGATCAGGCAGTAGACCTGAACTTGAAGCTCATCAAGTGGAGAATAAGCCCTAACCTGAATCTCGATAAAGTGAAGGCAACAAGCTGTCTTTTACTAGGTGCAGGAACGCTGGGGAGCTACGTTGCGCGGAATCTCCTAGTAAGTGACCAGGGCCATTCTCCTTTCATTATTCAACATACTAAGATTTAAATGAACAGGGCTGGGGCGTCCGAAAAATCACCTTTGTTGACAATGGATCCGTATCCTTCTCAAACCCCGTCAGGCAGCCGTTATTTGACTTCAAAGATTGCTTATCGGGAGGAGCAAAGAAGGCGCACCGCGCCGCAGAAGCTTTGAAAGAGATCTACCCTGGGGTGACCTCGACAGGTCACGTTCTTTCTGTGCCAATGCCTGGCCATCCAGTTACCGATGCAAAACAAACTGCAGCAGATTTCGAACTCCTTCAAAAACTCATAGAGGAACACGACGCCATCTTCCTACTTATGGATAGCAGGGAGTCCCGATGGCTGCCCACCGTGATGGGAAAGTCTCTTGGTAAAATCGTAATGAATGCCGCCCTTGGTTTTGACACATTCGTGGTTATGCGGCATGGCGTGAAGATTGATAGCTCGAGAGATGCCGAACTTGGCTGTTACTTTTGTAACGATGTTGTCGCTCCCATAGACGTGAGTATACTACTTTCTGAATATTGGAAGAGAAGAAATGTATTAACCGCATGAATAGTCTATGAAAGATCAGACGCTTGATCAGCAATGCACTGTGACCCGGCCTGGGGTCTCCGCAATCGCATCAGCATTGCTAGTTGAGCTTTTTGTGTCTATTTTACAAGATCCTGCCGGAGCTGCTGCGCTTGCCCCTACCTCCCAGACCAGTGATCGTGGTGACCATCCTCTTGGTCTTGTGCCACACCAGATCAGGGGTTTTCTTTCCACGTTCACCAACATTCCTGTGACAGGCAAAAGCTACGATTGCTGCAGTGCCTGTTCGGACAAAATAGTGGATGCGTACAGGAAGGATGGCTGGGATTTTGTCCAGAAAGCGATCAATGACAAAGAATACGTGGAGGAGTTGAGTGGTTTGAAAGAGGTGATTGGAACTCTTGACGTTCTCGCATAACGACGGCGCTAACAGACTCGTAGGTCCAGCGGAGAGCTGAAGAAGCTGCAGCGGATATCGAATGGGACGATGATTCCGAAGAGCTCGTCGAAGAGTAAGATGGGAGGAGAGTCTCCGTATCGCCTGAGGGTGTTTCGAAGGTCACCGATGTCATTCCACTGGAAGCACAGCTGACCTTGGGGCGTCGGGCTTCCTGGCTAGGGCGACGAAGAACGCCTCTCGTGACTCCTGCCGATTGGTTAGAAAATATTACATTTTCATGATGAAATGATATCTCACACTACGAGAAGACTCCGGCTTTAGCCGATGGACCTTCTCGAACAAGGCCTTGAGTTGCTTCTCGAAGGCCTTGTCCTCGGCACCCTGGTAGAATTTGCACACAAAATGGCCACCAGATTTGAGGACATTGAAACTGAATTCAAGTGCAGCTCGACACAGATCCTATATAGATGGCATTTAGTTATCGTCTCTTTTTTATACCAAATACAGTTATAATGATTGCTCACCATACTGCCAGCATGGTCTCGAAAATTGATACCGCTGGTGTTCATCATCCTATGATACGGGTTACTAAGGCTCCTATTATAAAATCCTTTAGTTTGAACCCAGGGAGCGGACATGTCGCTCAGAACAACGTCAACGGTTCGTTCTGATGGTGAAGCAGGACCCTTGGGATTTGCAGACTGCACAGCATCAGATGCTTGGGTCCCTGTGCTGCTACTATCCGTAGAATTCAGGCCAATTGTGCCCACAAAATCACTCTCCGACGGCGAAGGTGATCGAGGTCGCCCCCGTTTGGGATCGCGCACAAAGTCCAAGACATACTGCTGTATCTCCGGGGAGAGGAAGTTGCCTTGTATTGTCGACACGCCCTTTGGTGGCTGGGCCGGAATGATGTCTACCCCCAGGACCCTTCCATTCGGTTGGGTACGGCTCGCGGCGACCTGTAATGTTAAGGATTCGAAGTTCACCAAAGCCCCGGGGCTGCATCACTTACTTGAGACCAGGATCCTGGCGCATAGCCCTACGCACAATTGGCATCAGCAGGGTTCATAGAGTAGCCCAGTATAGCTTCCAATACTTACGAGGTCAACGACTGTCTGTCCGCTTCGAAAAATCCGGTACTGTTCGTCAATCTATTGTAGATTAGAGAACTATCTGCGTTCATTCATTCGAGCGGTCTAATCTCTTACCTGTAGGAGCTTAAAGGCAGCTCTACTCTTCAACCCCTTAACAGTAGCCTCCCTCGTGAACTGATCGTTTCTCTGGCGGGCCTGCCATTGCTTCGACGAAGCAAATCGCTTGAAGAGTGTCGGCGCGAAGCTGTTATACTGACAAGACTGAAACCGTTGCCACAGGAAAGTTGAGGGCCCCTTGAAAGTCATATGTCCGAGTATGCCCGGGGCTGGGGCAAACGATATTGGGTGGAAGCCTTTCAACGCGAAAACAACATTGAATCAGTAATTGCTGGATGGAGACGAATAACATTTGTTCGTTCATGCGAAGTCCACGCGCGGTATCATGTACGCCGGCCGAGGTGAGGCACTTCCGCCGCTAAGACCGACTTGGACTGGCTGCGGTAAAAAAAAAAAAATTAAGGCGATAAGAGTTCACCGCTTGCTTCTATCAATCCAAATTATTCAATGCGCATATGTCCCCAACCTTCCAAGTAAATCGCTTATATTTCTACTCAAGATGTCTAAGCGATCCGGTTCCGGGGAGAATAAGCATGCGAGGAAGAAGGTCAAGACAGAGCAGGTTTCTGCAGACGACTCCGATACGCCAAAGCAGGACAAGAAAAAGTCCAAGAAGAGCTATCGCCAATCAGCCAAACTGACTGCGGTCGCCCAGGCGGATATCGATGCTTTTCAGAAGACTAACATGATAGAGGTTTCGGATCCTCTAGACAAAGAGCAGACCTTACGCCCGATCATGGACTTTGAGCACATCCCCGACTTTGACGATGCGTTGTACGAGCCTCTTCGAAATTTCTCGGCCCCTACCTCGGTCCAGGCTTCGACATGGCCACTGCTCTTCTCAGGCCGCGATGTTATCGGAATCGCAGAAACGGGCAGCGGTAAGACACTGGCGTTTGGCCTGCCCTGCCTCAGGAAGATGCTCGCCTTGAAGAAGAAAAAGACGACACCTTCCCATCCAACGTCCGTGATTCTCACTCCGACCCGAGAGCTTGCGATGCAGATTCACGACCAACTGGAGAAGTACGCCTCGCCCGTCGGCATCAAGGTCACTTGCATCTTCGGGGGTGTCAGAAAGGACGAACATAGAGAGGCCTTGAAAACAGCCACTGTGGTGGTTGCTACGCCTGGTCGCTTGAAGGATCTCATTGGAGAAGGGTCGGTGAACTTAGGGAAGGTCAAATATCTTGTGCTCGACGAGGCAGACCGAATGTTGGACAAAGGGTTTGAGCAAGACATCAAAGAGATTATTGGCACCATGCCGGTCTCGAAAAGACAGACTGCCATGTTCACTGCAACATGGCCTCCCTCTGTCAGAAATTTGGCTGAAGGCTTCACCCGTGATCCGGCTATGATCACAGTTGGTGGCAAGCCTTCAGGAGACCCTCGTGCGAACACTCGCATCAAGCAGGAGGTGGAGGTGCTTGCACCTTTCGACAAGGAGCAGAGGCTCTTGCAGATTCTGAGCAAACTCCAGAAGAAGGCCGTTACGGATAGAATCTTGGTCTTTTGTCTTTATAAAAAGGAAGCAACTCGGATTGAGCGATTCATTCAATCCAGAGGCTACAAGGTTGCCGGGATTCACGGAGACTTGAGTCAGAGCGATAGATTCAAGAGTCTGGATGCTTTCAAGTCCGGTGCTGTTCCCATTCTGGTTGCTACCGATGTCGCAGCTCGAGGCCTGGATATCCCGGCAGTGAAGACGGTGATCAATGTCACCTTTCCTCTGACTATTGAGGACTATGTACATCGGATAGGACGGTAAGTGGTGCTCGAATATTTACATTTACAGTCTGCTAACTCATCTTATAGGACTGGCCGTGCTGGTGCTGAAGGTCATGCTATCACCTTCTTCACAGAAAACGACAAGACCCATTCAGGAGCGTGAGTTTACCATTTTCCTAGCGAAAGGAAACCCCACTGACTTCTCTAGGTTGATAAACGTCTTGAAGGCAGCAAATCAGAATGTTCCTGACTCGCTCATGAAATTCGGTACGACCGTCAAGAAGAAGCAGCACGGAGCTTATGGTGCATTTTTCAAGGAGGTCGACTCGACTAAATCCGCGACCAAGATCACCTTTGATGATTGAAATGTATAGACTAGAATTAAAAGTTATATAATTTGTTTTTCTCCTATTCTATTCACCCACGTAAGTAAATTTTATACTGTTCAAGTATGAAGGCCCGCTCTGAAAAGAGACTGCATATGATCATGGTCAGCGAATGAAGCGTGGTATATATCTTCGAGGTTAACTTACGTCATGACACCACAGACTGCTCCGAATCCAAGCACAAAAACGTTGTAAAACAAGTCATCGTACGATAGACCGGGCTCAACCACTCTTCGAGATGCTGCAAGAACTAATACACTAAACGTTTGAAGTTTCGGACTGAATTCCGAAATCTTCAAGTCGGAGTTGTTCTGTCGCAGATACTTCCGAATGAAGAAAAAACTCCATATTGTTCTGATCGACATATTAATAACATTGGCCCAGACCAAGCCAACTGCCCCAGAGTCTGCAACGTTCAATAGGAGGAAGGAAACTATGCAAAAGCAAGCGGAAAACACGCTCAGCCACACAGCGTGCCTTCGCATGTCTGAGGGGCTGGCGGAAGCGGACACGAAAGCTTCTGTGATACCGTTGAATGCTAAAAACGGGATATAGCAACAGTATGTCGATAGCAGTTCTTGGACTTTTGGTGACATCCAGGAAGATCCAATCAACAATCGCAAGAAAATGGGAATGGTGCTGGGTCCGATGGATAAGACGAGGATAGCAAATATTGAGTATGTTCGAAGCACAATAACTAGCTGCGACTTGGCGGCTTCAACGTAGGTCTTGTGGCTGCGGTCTTCTTTGTCTGTCGCGTTGAGTTTGCCAGTCCAAATATTCCGACAGCTCTCCTCAATGGGCTGGAAAACCATGCGGGCAACAAGGCCACCATAGTTGGATGCCAAGGCATATATACCCTGATCTTCCAAGGTTGAGAAAGCTGCCAGGATCATAGAATCTCCCTGGGTGAGGAAATGCTTCACGATTGATTGAAGATACATGTTGGCTCCTAGCCAGACCAAGCGACGAGAGAACCTGTTCAATAGGTATTGCGTTCCAGAGCTGTATTATTTTCTTTAGTATAAGCGTAGCCATAGTCAGGAAATGTCCTCGTACCGTGCTTGAATTGGCGTAAGCCAGAATGAAAACTTTCGTGTCTTGTCACGCGTCAACATTTGCCAGCTGTATCCAGACAGCAAAGCACAAGCAAATGCTAAATAGCCCAGCCCGAATGGCAAGACACCCGTATACCAGCCTTTCCAAGAAGTCCAAACGGTGAAGCCACAGGTTACAAAGCTCCGAATAAACGCTGCCGTCATTTCTACAGCGGCCCTTTCCTTGTAAAGCATTCGCTGCTGGACGACCGCGAAGAATGGTTCGGTCCCAAGTTCGATGATACAAGAGAATCCAACTAGATTTACGCTTTGGTAGAAAAATGGCACCGCCGCGGTCTCTGTTGTTGCCCACGAATGATAGCAAATGCCTAGGAAGCCTGATAAGAGAATACCGAGAGCTATAGCGAGATATGACATGTTGACCACAGTTTGGGATGAACGAGAAACATCTTGAGCGCGCTTTCGATCTTGTAGGCCTTCGTTTTTGTCACTTTTTGAAGGGACCTTCTCTTCTTTTGCAACGTCCATGGAGGACGCAGCCAGTGGCTCTCGTTGAATAGCAGCACGCAGACACTCCCTAGAGAAGAACAAGACCGTGATATAATATAGTTCCAATTGCGTTGCTACCCCAAAGACCTCGGGGGACAAGCGGCGCAAGACTAGCTGATTGGAAGCAAATGTAAAAACTCGCGATACCACCTGGATTAATATCAGATAGCTCGTCCCCCGTGCTGCTGACACTTGTGGATGTTGTGCGGCCGGACGGCTGTTTTTAACCTCGACCATTGTAGCGACGAAGAATTATTGGATTCAAAGTCGCAGTTGATGATGGTATGTTCTTTGCCTTATCGTGCTACTAGACGGACATGTTTGCAAAATGGTGGTGTATCGTTCAATCGATCATTCAATCACAATGCCAAATGACTACGTTGCTTGATATAATTATACACACTGCGCCCCACTTCGGCCAATATAATTGGTCCGGTTTTAAAGACTGTTCTTGGCGCCAAGAAGTGAACACTCGATTTACATGGAATGCATTCTCAACAAGAATAGTGTCAAATGACTCATATAGCTGATAAAGCTATCAAATAATACATGCAGATGCAAGGAAGAAGTCAAATCACCATTTACATCGCCTAATTGATAGGTCATCACGGAATGGACATGTTCCGGTATCTAAACAACGATGCACTCTGCAAACTATCTAATATTCATACACTCCCACCGGTACTTCTCGTCAATTGGATAATCAAGCCCGCTTGAGCAGAGACAAAAGGTTTGGTTCGTTTTGATCAAACAATGTGTCAACCAAATACTGTACCCTTTGGTCGCAGACGAACCAGAAAACTCAGAATGGGGGGAGGAAGAATGGGTAGCCTCCGTTTTTAACCCTGAAGACACTGAGAAGGAAGCTGTAGACTCCAAGGAGGACCACACCCCAGATGACAACGGCCACTTGTTGGGACTTGGCGTCGGACATACGGGGAACCTTCAATGCGAGCGCGATGGTAGCAAATGACAGCACGCCGTCTAAATATCAGTTGAGTTAGTATTGAAATGCTTCAGGGTATGCTCGGCCGTGTGTAATGAACTTACAGATTGCGGCTATAATCTGAGTCTCCATACCAAACTGGTTTGAGAAACCACCAGCGAAGTAGCTAATTCCACCTCGACCGTCTCCAGCAATGTATGGCACTTTGCGAATGTGGTTGAACATATGGCCACTGGTAAAGAGAAGAACGGCGATGAGGCTGATTCCCGCCCAGATATTTCGGTTTTGCACCACGGGTAGGATGTATGGCGAAGCGACCGTGAAGACGGTTATGATACCAAGCAACAGAGTGATCCCTGAAGCAATTCGCACGTAATTAACCGGGCGGGACAGAGCAGGTTTCGGGCCTTCTGGAAGATGACGGTTGATCCAGGCATAGAGTTGATCAGCGGAAATTGGGCTTTATGAATCTGTTAGCTTGAGTCAACTGTAACCGCAGTGAGAATACTTACCCAGTGAATTCGAATGAGAAGGGGCCATCTGTCGACGCGTGAGGGCCTGTAGAGGGCGGGAACACCAATACCACGGGGGCAGTCTGAAGCATAAGCTGCAACTTGTTAGATCCGACGACATCCAGAGTCTGCAAATTTTTCAATTTACCTTCTTGAAAGTTTCTTTTCCGTCAGAGAAATCCAGGGTACCAAAAACCATCTTGGTATCTTCCACTTGGCCTTTGTTCCAGCTTCTTGCGATGACGTCCCACTCGGGCTGGAATTCTCGACAGAGAACGCAGCCAAAGCGACTGTCTATCGCAGTAAGAAGAACGGAAGTGAAGTAATCGCGAGGAGCAGCTGTGATTTCATCGTATGTCTTATCGTTGAGCTCGATGGAGCCCCCGTGTGATAGCGATTGGAAGCGCTCGAACTTGTCGACCTTTGGTTTTGCGGCGAAAGCAGCTCCCGCCGTGCAGAGCAGAGCGGTGAGGTAGGAAAGGAACAGCATTCTGAAGAGAGACGGCCAAACAATGCGGCCTCGTTCGCGATGCAGGTGTCGAGGTGGTGGAAGCTCAGCATGGCGGATAACGTTAGGTGTCCAATATGGCCTCGGTGCGCTTGTCCGAGATAGGCAGCCTGTGGGGTATGCGCGGCCCCACCAGGGCTCTCTACTTTATGGAAGCTGCAGCCACGCGCCTGCTGCGCGTCCTGGTGATTTAATAATATCAAGTGGGATACCACTCGCTCATTGCTAGACGAAACCAGTCTAGCAGCTGTCGATAATGATGAAAGCGAGTCTTACGTGCCACAATAGGCTGTGTCCTGCCCGCGAGGTGTGTTTCGCAAGCTCCCCCAGAATACAGATTCACTTACTGTTATTGTTCAGTACGAATTGTCGTTCAAATCTGCACAGCTCGAAATCGCGTACGAAAAGACCGTGTCTCAGCTAGGAAATCTCGTGGATAATGAAGCCGCTCGCAAGCTGCGTGTGGAATGCCAGATCTTTGAGACGGACAACGAATTGTTGAGGTTAGAATGCCAGCGACTGAATAACGATGCTGTGGAGTCTGCGCAGGTTCAGGACAGATTGAATCAACAGCTGCTTCACGCCAACGATGAAATCAAAAGCCTACAATCCTCCCTGCGAATGAACAATCAGACTATGGAAGGAATGAAGGTATGCTGCCCTTTCTCTGGCAAATTTCGATGCATAGGCCCTAAAACTGTTCACAGAGCGACCTTCTTGCCAAAACCCACAAATCGTCCGACTACGAGCAAATATCCGCCGACAGACTCGCTCTTTCCAAAGAAATATCTGCTCTGAAGAACGAGATCGGGCATCTTAAAAATCAGAGTAGCTCCTATCAAACTCTCGTATCCGAGAAACAGGCCTTGGAACGACAGCTGAATTCATTCGAGGTCCAAATGGAAGACGAGAGACGTGCATTTGAACGAAGTAAATCAACCGGCTCTAATGGGGCAAGCGAGACTCGACGTCAGTTAGAAGCATTACAAGAAGAGCTGAAGAAGGAAATTGAAGATAAACGTCGTCTGGAAAAAGAAGAGCGCGAGAAATCCACGGCGTGGGAGAATGAGAAGAAAACCCTAGAAGAACGATTACAAACGGTACGAAAACAACTGCGAAACGCCAAAGACAAATTGAAAGAATATCGAGAAAGCGAATCCAACCCACACATACTCTCGCGACCCAGTCAAGGTCGCCAAAGTAGTCTGCTCCCACGAGACTCTTCTCTTGGCCATAGCATCAACACTTTTGATGCCGATATGACAATTGTGACGCCAGGTGCTATACGTACTACTGCAGATCCTAGACGACAAATCGCCGCACCTGTGGAGAAATCTACATTCTCAATCACGCCCTACCTGAACCGCAATAAACCAACTCCTGGCTCTCCAAATACTTCGGATGATGGCCTTGAAGCGGATTCTGATCAGCAACATAGCGTTGAAAAGAAACCGAAGCCGTCGAAGACCAGCTCCCGGGTCGATAGCCGCAAGGAAACTAAAAAACCCCCCAAGAAAGCAAATAAGAAAAATCGACAAAAGATAGATTATGAAGAAGAAGATGCTTCTGATCATCAAGGAGCCGACAATATCGGTGATGAATCACTAGATGAAGATACATCTTTGCCAGGACAAAATGGAGGGGCGCAAAACGCCACAGCTAGCAAGGCTCCTCAAGAAGGAAAGCAGAATCAAAGAAAACGCAAAATCTTGGGTACACAACGTGAGAAGACGCTATTTGACGATGACGACGACGATTTGGAAAAGCCAAGGCTGCCTTCGACTTTGCATTCGGGAATCCAGGCTCTTCGTGCCTCTCGTCAGACTTTTAACGAGACATCGAACTTTTCTCCTCTTAAGCGTGCAAAGAGACTTGTATAATTTATGCCCAATCGCCAAGTAAATAATTCCGTGATGTGCTGGAATGACATGATATGATACCTCTTTCGTTCACAATCCTGCATGTAGGTTGGCCGTATGACTTACCGTCTAAGAAATTCAACAAGTAAATATAGATTCTATCATCAGAGGCATTTCAGTTTAATTAGACTAAGTACGAAAGAACAAATTCGATACAAGTCAAGTACGACATTGTTTTACAATCTGGACCCTTGGATGCTTTACATGACCACAAGGCTCGAAATAGGACTGACATAACACGTTCATCCTAGGGTGTAAGACTCAATCAAGCTGGACAAGCGAGTAGCCTCGTCCGAGTAATTAATTGGCTTGGCCGAAGAAATTTGGTAGCGAACCCTATCCGGAATCTTTAGTCATTGGACGATAGTAGTAGCAAATCTAGGAACTTACCTCTGCTGGTCTCCGTAATGATCTAGTTTGGCCCTACACCAGAAGCTCCATGTCTGGCAATTGGCATCCTGAAACATATCATTAGCCACTTGCTTGTTGTCTGCCTCGATCTCCATCATCTGATCTGCTGTTGTTCCCATCACAAGTCGTCCAACTTCGTCAAAGCAATTGAGCCATAGCTGTCCAGTGTGGTCGCAGACATTGATAAGCATGATGTATCGATACTCGGGCTTCTCATACGTCTTGTCACACCGCTCGCATCGCCACTGTCCGGGGTCCAACTCGCTCACTTTTTTATTGCAGCCTTGAGAAGGACAGGCAGGATAGCTCACGTTGTCTTGCTTAATATAGACAATTGTGGCTTTGAGCGAAAACATATCTGGGGTTTCTGACATGCCCAGTTGCTCTTCTCGAATTTGGGCAATTGTCTTGAACTGGCTTTGTTTTCCACCCCCAGGAGCGGTTGCACCGGGCATCGTGGCATGGGAAGTAAAAGTGTCTGATCGTCCCTGAGCATCATACCAGCCCTTGAGCTTATGGGCCTCTTCCATGTCTGGGTCCACCGTCATTGTGCCAGAGCTTAGCAAACTAAGGCTCCGACCTCCGAAATCAGAGACTTTCACGCCTTTGAATGCTACTACTGACTCCGGAACTGTGCTGAAGTTTGTAGCTGTATTGCCCCAGACCGTAAGACGGACAGAAAATCCTGTATTGTCAACTAGCGTGAGCTCCCGTTTGTCATAAGGTTTGTTTGTTGTCTTGGAAACAATTTGGGATGTGTCTCCAACCTCCTTCAACACGCCGATCACATCAATAGTTGTGTCTTTCTCGACTGACTGGAGGTCACCAATGCTCGTGAAGTTGAATCGAATTTGAGGAACATCATTTTGATCCTCAGCCTATCTCAAGAGTTAGAACCTGCTATAATGATGCAGCATTGGTTTGCTTACCTTCTCCACGACGGTATCCCGTTCAAATGTCAACTCATAGTCGTTGGGTAGGTTCGAAAATTGCTTTTTGGCAATCTGAACGCGGCAGGGACTCGAGATGTAGTACACAGAGCCCTCTTGGAAAAGATCGTATAGCAGGTCGCACTGATCGTTAAACCCTGTGGCCCTGATTTCGCCACTATCATCGAGAAGGTTAACGCTGAAAAGCTTTCCTTCAGAGTTGCTCCGATGCCAAGTTTTGATGGCTGACTTGCTTGTGCAACGCGTCTTGATTGTCCATTTGTTGGAATAAGGTGATATAGCTTCGATGGGATAGATGGTCGCGTGTGCGGAATGTGATGCAGCGGGATAATTTTCGGTCCTCTGGCGAGTTCCATCTTCTGCAGGATGGGGCTTTGCGCCATAAAAGCCGTTACTGGATATCGCTGTTGGGGCCGCTCGCTCTTCCTCGCCAGCTCTCGCTTCTAACGGTTTTGGTTCGCCAATTTTCTCAAATTCGCCCAGGTCTTCGAGGACTTCTAGATCTAGAATGATAAGGATTCTACAGTCGTTAGCTGTCAGAACGCGGCAAAAAATTGTTTTTTTATTTTTTCTCTTCAGGGCAACCGGACATACTTTTTGCCTTTCACGGCATTTGCTTGAAATGATTTGAGGCGAACGATGCATCCCTTTCTCAAGCCTCCCTCGGTAACAAAGTGGTTTGCTTCTGGAATATTGTGCAAGAATTAGTAAAATGACGACGCCAAGGAGTGTTGCTTGAAGCAAAAGAGCACTTACGAGTTGCCAGCATGGTCTGGACATAGTTGGAGATATCACTGAATACCGCGCGGTATCGCTCCTGGCCGTTGGGCTGGGGAGCAAGAGGCTTGATCTGCACACATTGCACGATAGGTTCCCTCTCTGAACCTGCTGTTTCATCGAAAATGGCACTATATAACAGTTAGCTCCCAGGAGCTTGTAGGGCATACCACCAAGTGACAATACTGACCGCAGGGACCCCACGGAAATGAGCGAAGCCGGATCAGAAGCCATCAGGAAGGGTTCCTATGCGAGAACAAAACACGATGACGGCCAGAGGTGTTCTCGGTGCAAGTGCGAGGAGTGATGGAACGGTATGTGAATGAGAGAGAATTATTGCAAAGGATAAACAACGCGTGTGGTGGCGCGGCCAAGCGCGTCGGGGGGGGGCAATTAAACCCAAAGCAGGCAGCCGCCCCGCACTAGTCGTCGCTGCCTGGGATCAACCGCTGACGTATCTGGACCGAACTGTCTTCTCTGTAGCTGACAGCTGCAGCTGCTTCATCTCGCTTTCTCCAACAGTCGTTTTTATTCCCGGCAAACACAGCATCATCTGCCAGGCAACGCACTACTCCACGATGGCCACTTGCCCTCACATCGACAGCGCGGGTATGTCCTGGTTGTTGGCCTTGCTTGCCCCGCGTGCGACATTCCCCAAGCTGTAAAGCTGAAGCTGACGCACTGCTCTGAAGGTATCCGGCCTCCCACTTCCACGCAGCCTGTCTACAGAGAAGACTGCACGCAATGTTTTGATTCAATCGTATGGAAAACAGCTCGATGTTTGCCGACATCACGTTTTAACAGCCAAATAGGATGATCCGAGCGGGTTGAATGTCTGTCTTCACTGTTTCAACGGCGGATGCACAGGGGAGAGGAACCATGGGAAGCTTCACAGTGCTCTTCTGGGCCACTCACTAGCCCTCAATATCAGGCGGACGAGGAAGAAGGTCCAGGTTCGTCGGATCTAACGGTTGAATACGCAGCTGCTAATGGACCATGCCTCCTAGCGCGATGAACCCCCTCAAAAAATGTCGAAGCTAGCTATAGCAGCGGAGACTGAAGAAGACCGCTACGACACGTCGACGACAGTTATTTGCTACCAATGCCAAGTCGAAAACATTGAGGATCCCAGCGGAAGACTTGCTGAGGTGGTAGATGGTGTGATGAAAGCATTGACGTTTTCTAGGCAAGAGGAAGTCAAGGCGTGGGAACAGGAATTTGTTCCTTGTGAACATACCCTCTGCTTGGTTCAGAAAGACCAAAGTGATGCCCAAAAGCTCGGTATACCAGTCTATCCAAAATACACAAACCCGAAGACTGCCATGCTCATCTATCTCTAGGTTTGAATCAGTGCTCAGGTTGCCAGCTGCAAGAAAACCTGTGGCTTTGTTTAGAATGTGGCAATGTCGCATGTGGAAGGAGCCAGTTCGGGGGCGTTGGTGGCAACTCTCATGCCCTTGCACATTCTGATTCTTCGTCCCATGGTGTTGCAGTTAAACTTGGCTCCATCACACCCGAAGGCGGCGCAGACATATATTGCTACACATGCAATGAAGAAAGAACAGACCCAGAGTTAGCCTCTCATCTGGCCCATTGGGGTATTAACATTGCAGAAAGCCAAAAAACTGAAAAGAGCCTCATGGAATTGCAGGTGGAACAGAATCTCAAGTGGGAGTTTGCCATGACTGCAGAAGATGGGCACACCTTGCAACCTATCTTCGGACCAGGTTTCACTGGTCTCAAGAATTTAGGCAACAGCTGCTACCTGGCCAGCATCGTCCAATGCCTGTTCTCTTTAGAAGAGTTTCAGCAACGTTATTTCCGGCCTAATGAAGAACTGCCTCTTAGCACCAGTCCCGCCGAGGATTTCGAAACACAGATGCGCAAGCTTGCAGATGGGCTGCTGTCGGGCAGATACTCCAAGCCTGACTCTGTGGTATCGGCTACACCCGACTCTGCAGAGGTACCTCATCAGAAAGGGCTAGCACCTGCGATGTTCAAGTATCTCATTGGCCGCGGTCATCTGGAGTTTTCTACAATGAGACAACAGGATGCTTTCGAGTTTCTCCAGCACCTCTTCAAGCTTGTATCGTTATCAAAACATTCTGATGGGTACGAAAATCCAGTGGACAGCTTTCGCTTTGTCCTTGAACAAAGACTGCAGTGTCTGGCGTGCGAGAAGGTCCGCTACAAGTATGATGAGCAGGACAACGTCTCCATCCAAGTACCTGCTCGTCCTCTCGTATCTGATGATGCCCCGAAGGAGCCCAATAGTTCATATCAATCAGTGACTATCCGAGAATGTCTCGATATCTTTACGGGGGTGGAGAACGTGGAACTAAAATGCCCAGGCTGTGGCAGCGATAAAGGCTTCCGCAAGCGATCACTTTTCAAAACTCTTCCTCGGGAACTTGTTATTAATGCTCGTCGTTTCGAGCTAATCAATTGGGTTCCCACAAAGCTGAATATCCCAGTAGAAGTCGGCGATGAGGATTTGGATCTGAGTGCCTACCTGTCTCCTGGTCCTCTACCGACAGAGGAATTGCTTCCAGACGAACCCGAACAAGCCGAAGCTAAGTTTGTGGCGAACCCAGAAGCGCTAGAGCAGCTCGCGAGTATGGGATTTCCACAAGTTCGATGTGAGAAAGCGCTGCACGCAACAGGAAACTCGGACGCAGAAAGTGCAATGAATTGGCTCTTTGCTCATATGGAAGACCCAGACATTGACGAGCCACTTCCTTCAAACACCAACTCTGGACCAACACAACATGATGCTGAGAAGATCAGTCAGCTTGGAGAGATGGGAATTGAGCCCGAGCGTGCTGCAGTGGCTTTGTCGCAAACAGGTGGTGACGTCAACAGGGCCCTCGACTGGGTTTTCAGTCATCCAGACGATTGGAATGTTGGCATTAATAACAGTCAAAAAAAGGAAGCGGCCACAGCACAAGAGCCACCCGGTAGCGCATCGCTGCCAGCAAGCTACAAATTACAGTCTATCGTTTGCCATAAAGGGGCTTCACTTCATGCTGGGTAAGTTTGCGTACATACTGTTTAAACGGTTATGAGAACAATGTATTGACTTCCCTACGATAGGCATTACGTTGCATTTATACGCAAAAATATTCCCGGCACAGACCAGGTGTCTTGGGTCCTATTCAATGATGAGAAGGTGGTGGAAGCAGACAACATTGGCGAGATGAAACAGTTTGCATATGTTTACATCTTCTCACGAGCATAGAAAAGCCTTGCATGAATAGACAGGCTTCGTTGCATATCAAATTACTTAACAGGTAGTCAGTCATCTGTGATAAGAAGAATGTTTTGTTTCCTTTACAGCCGGGTCTAAAAGCTCTTCTCTTTACTTCTTTAGAAAAGATACTGGAGTTTGTCAAAATAGCAGGGATTTTCCCATGAATACAAATCAAACTGGGAGTTTGTCCTTGATGGAATTCATAAAGCAGCGCTCAATAAAACTACTGAGAAGTCTAGCATCATAACATAGACGAGCTCTTTCTAATGCATGTCACCCATCATATCCTCATCATAATCAAGGTCAGGATCGATATCTTGTCCCTTAGTCCTCCCAATCTGGCCTCCGTCCTTGGACAGGCCATCATTGTGTTTCTGGTTCCTGCGCAGATAGTCAAGGTATTCCTTGCCAAGTTCCAGTTTTCTGTCGCTAGTTCGAATATTCTGAACCAGAAGATTGAGTTTTTGTTGCTGGAGTAAAAGCCGCTTCTCCAAGTCAGCCTCCAATTCCGTACTTTGTGTATTGCCGGCGGTCGAGAATCGAAGCATAGACGATTTTGACTCCCCTGGAAGATGTGACAACGAAGCCGAAAGTTGTTTTTGGATTGCGAGAGAAAGTATGTATCGCTCAGTTGCGTTTGTGTCCATTGCTCCCGACAAAGCTCGTCTCGAGACATCTACTGTAGTAACCGCGGCAAATGTGGAGCTGAGTCGAAGAACGGATTGTTTGCGGAATGCAAGGAGAACCTGCTGAACGAGGCCCGTATTCTTATCCTATAAAGAAACACACAGTTAAGACCTATGATACATCCAAAATGAGAGCACGGTGCCTACCATGCGCCAGATGGTATGTCCGAACTCAACCTCGGCCCATAATTTCTCCCCTTCGCCGGCCACAAAGGTGCTGGCCAAGGCGTCGTAAGGTTTGGCAAGAGCCTTGTATACTTTTATCGAAACGGGCGATGTGACTTTTGGCAACGGCGCAACCTTTCCTTGGTTAGTAGGTGATATTCACTTGGAGTCGTTCTCTATCTTCTCTCACCACTCCTTTCTCCAACAAGTTGACCAAGACCCATTTTTTATACGCTTCCACCATAATCATGCTAACTGAGTTGATGGCAGGCGAGGAGATGACAATGCTCAAGAAATGACGTGCTTTGTTCCACTTTTTCAGCGCCATGTAGATCATTCCACCGTACAGGAAGTACTGTAAATGGTCCTTGTGGGACAGGTTCGAGTGAGGTCCAAACAAATGGAGGTCGGTGGTAAGATCTAGATCCGATTCGTTTTGTTGGTGATTAGGCTTATCGGTAATAGGGGAAAACTGGCAGATTGTTTGGTCGATAACTGGCAATGCAAGTGTATATGCTCTAGCCAAAAGACATAGGCGACTTAGAAGCACGTGAGTAGTGGTAAGAGTTGAAGATAGCTTCATTCTGATGATGGCATCTCTGATGGGTCGAACAGCAAGAAATGGCTGCCCTTGTTAGTTTGGAGCCATCTTAATGATAACGACAGAAATACCTTATTTTCCCTCTCGGCCGATCTGGCAACATACCCGACCAGCTTGTGCCATTCGTTTATCGCCTGCCTGACCTGGGCTGGGTCGAATGTCCTCAAGAAGAACAAGCTTCTTGTCCAAAAGCTACCGCCTGGCCTTGAGTCCACCGCATCAGTGGCGTGTTTGGTTTTTCCCACTGTTTTTCCATGGAAATGTAGCACTAAGAGATACGACAAAGAATGAATCGAAGGATCGACGTGCTACTGACGTTAGAAGCTGAACGCAGCTGTCAACTATCGAAGCTTACCTCAAGAACGGCATCTAGTTTATCTGCTGATCCATCGATAGCAGCTGGAAGAAGTTCGTTCACAGACGCTATGAAATCGCGGACGTGAAGGCTGTAAGCATCCTCGAAAGCAGTGGCCGAGGAAGGAAAGGACAACAGTCGAGAAAGGAGATCCGCCATGGCGATTTCAGCTCCAGACTAATGTGTTCGAAGAGCTTGGATACCAGTGCACGGCAGATGGACTGTGTTGCTCTCCTGACACGGTGGTGGCTCTGAGATGCTTCACAAGCGCCTCGTCGATAGCGATAACACGGTGGAAACTGCCGCACTGCGGAGATGCGTCATAACAGCGGTGCCTCACCGCCTTCAGACGGGCCAATACCCCGCACAGCAAAGGTTTTTATTGTTATTTTTTTCTCACTCATCTTCTGGAATGATAGGAAATATACAGTATTTTAGAGGCTGTATGTTCTAGGATTTCGATATCTACAATTAGTCGTATTATTGCGTGCAGACTGCTGGTGTGTGTTCCAACGTGTAATTAATATCCACTAAAAATAATTATCGGAAAATGTTTTTTCCTTACACTCATTAATATCTGTAGACCTTGCTCGTTGACTCATCGCTCGCTCTGAGACCAATTGCACTTGCGATCTACGCAAAACCATGTCTTTGACAGAGTCTTCGGCGCCCGAGATTGCAAAGAGCGCATCTCTTGCATCTCGCCGCCTCGCCACGCTCTCCACAGAGTCTCGCAACAATGCCCTGACTGTACTTCACTCGGCCTTGCTAGAAAACAGAGAACACATTCTCCAAGCAAATGCCCGAGATGTCTCGTTGGCTACGCAAGCTGCAGAGGATGGAAAACTCAACCAAAGCGTGTTGAAAAGGCTCGATCTTTCTCGACCGGGGAAATATCAGGATATGCTAGACGGGATTCTAAGCGTCAGAGACCTTGAAGATCCAAGTATGTTTGCAGATCCAGAGAATGTGGGAACCCGAACTGACATCCAGTAAAGTCGGTAGGATCACGATGAAAACCCTTTTGGATGATGGCCTCGTCTTGGAGCGGGTTAGCTGCCCATTAGGAGTCCTTCTGATTATCTTCGAGGCTCGTCCTGAGGTCATTGCCAATATTGCTGCTCTCTCCATAAAGTCTGCGAACGCTGCGATTCTTAAAGGTGTGTGGTCTCTCATTCCAATTGGTCTGGTGGTGCTAAAAAAAATTTTCCATAGGAGGAAAAGAATCTACGGAATCATTCATTGCTATTGCAGAGGTAATATCGGCAGCCTTGTCAAAGACAGACATTCCGACACCCGCCATCCAGCTCGTCAAAACACGCGATGCCGTATCTTCACTCCTAGCCCAGGACGAACTTATTGATTTGGTCATCCCTCGTGGTTCTAATGAGCTTGTGCGACATGTTAAGGACAACACAAAGATACCTGTTCTTGGCCATGCAGACGGATTATGCTCGGCATATATCCACCTTGACGCCGACCCCCAAGTTGCGACGAGAGTCATCGTGGACTCGAAAACCGATTACCCCGCTGCTTGCAATTCACTAGAAACACTTCTTGTGCATGAGGCAGTACTCGAAAGCGTTCTTCCTCAGATTGCCGAAGCTTTACTTGCTAAAGGGGTCTCCCTTCGTTGCGACCAGGCTTCTAAGGCCTCTCTCACAAAGGTCCTCTCTCCAGAAAAGGCCACCCTACTACAAGAATCGACGGATGAAGATTACGACACCGAGTTTCTGGATCTCATTCTTGCCGTCAAGACGGTACCGTCTCAAACTTCCGGGCTACTTGCCGTAGAATCCGCCATTGCTCACATCAATGCGCACTCTTCCAAACACACCGACATCATCGTCACGGCGTCCAGGGACGTGGCCGATGCTTTTATGGCCGGTGTAGACAGTGCCGGTGTCTACTGGAACGCGTCAAGTCGCTTCGCAGATGGCATGAGATATGGATTTGGAACCGAGGTCGGCATTAGTACAAACAAAATCCACACCAGGGGACCGGTTGGTCTGGAAGGTCTGACGATTTACAAATATCTTATCAGAGGCGAAGGGCACACTGCAGCTGATTACTCTGGACAGCCTGGGGGGAGGAGATGGAAGCACGAGAAAATACAGCTCACATCATGAATAGCACTTAGATCCTAGGTTCACTTAATTGTTTACGCCAGTTGAAAGCTTCTAAAAACTCCTGATGAACGTATCACATTAACCGTATCGAGAGCCCAACACAAATAAACATTTATTTTTTTGTAATTCATTCGGAGGATGTAGTTCTCAAGGTATGCCTTTTCTGCAAATACTGAGACTGGTTTTGGTCGACCTGGCGGCTTGATCTTAATAGAACCGTTACACAAGCATAGTCGAAAACAATTTGCCATTTCCACACAAAAGAAAAGTGTGATTGTCCGAGATATTCCATCAATGATGCGCTCAGACCTTGAAACCACGAGACCTCCGGCGACCACGAGCCCGCTCAAACTTCCGGCCCTTGCTTCGGACGTATGGTTTCTTCGTAAAGTAGTTAGCAAAGCCGATAAGATGATTTTGATAGCCGATGAAATTACCTTGTGGCTGTGAGGACCCATGCCAAAGTGCTTCACGGCCTCGCGGGCATTCTTGGGACCACGGAGCAACAGGGTGTTGGCACCAGTGGGAGCACGGAGGGCGAGTTGGTCGAGAGTCAAAATTTCACCACCAGCCTTCTCAATTCTGGCGCGAGCAGTAGCAGTGAAACGGAGGGCAGCGACGGACAGTTTGGGGACGGTCAAAAGGCGGTTGTCGTCGGTCACGGTTCCAATAACAACCACGGTCTTCCCCTTCTGCGCCTCGTTCACGTTGGAGACGATGCGAGACAGCGAAACAGGAGGGCGGTTAATGCGGGACATGAAAAGACGGCGCAGAACAACCTTGTTGAAGTTGGCATCGGTACGGCCTGATAAAATGTTAATTTTTTTCTTTTCCCGAGGACCAATTTGCAAGATCCAGTAATCTAATCTTCGCGTTGTTTGAGAGGGAGATTCGTACGAGCAAGGAATCGGTACAATTTCACCAAGAGCTGGAGATAGACGTTCTCGCTCTTGGGCGCCTGGCGATGGGTGTTGCGCACATGGTGGCGCTGCAAGTCGATACCTATCCAGATCGATCAGTATGGCAAGAACAAGCCGGGGAAAAAAGCAACATTAATCATTGCAGCTTGCCGTTCCATTAGGACGACTGCGTGATGCTGAGACTTACCCATGGCTCCTGATGTGCTGGGTTTGTCGGACGCTGTTATCTGTCACTCGTCGGTAAAATGTGAGTTTGACTGGGACAAATTTGAGGGAAGCGGCTGTGTGTGGGTTGAGCCCTAGCTGCACTAGTCCGTTTTGGGCCGCGCGGTCCCGAGCCAGCCTGCCGCCAAATCGGGTCTAGCGCGACTCATCGGCCAACTGAAGTCGAACTACGCAACTATTCAAGGAATTTGTCACTTGATCAGTGAATAATATAAGGCATTGTACTTTATTTGTCATTCAATTGTGCTAGTTTATATTCGCCAAACATACTATCCAAATTTTACAGTCCCGCAGGGTTTTTGTTCTTCTAACTTCAGTCCTTTCTACAGTTTCGATAGAACTACATGGCTCCTGAACTGGTTTTTATCAGAATTACTCATATCATTGGTTTTCCTTCATGCCAACCAAAAAATCACGCGCCAGCTCAAAGCTCAGCCAGCTACTTGCCATGCTTGGTGCAACTTTCAAGAGATTGGGGGCTATGCCCTTGTAGAGTCCCCTGATGCCTTCTTGGGTCACGATCACTCGGACAGCGTCCCAAATCGATTTGTACTGATATCCCATTCCCGTCATTGTGTTTATTTGGAATCTCCGCCGAAGAACATCACTAGTTTCCCGGTAAGTCAGCACAAAAGAGCTAGGCAGCAAGACAGTAGAAGCTTACAAGGGATATGTGCATGTTTGAGCGACTGCTCCGGAAATAGCGCCGGCAGCCAGCTTTCTTGCAGCGCTCGGGTTCTTCTCCCCAGCAGGCGTGAGATAAACACGGACCGATTCATAAACCATGAAGTTCAGTCCCACCTATTTCGAGATTGTCAGAAGACGGCCAATATATCATGCACGGTCACTTACGTATGGTGCCACTCCGGCTACAGTGGGAACAATTCCACGGTACAGGGCAGGGATGCCGCCCTCGTTTTTAAACATAAGGACCATAGTCTCAAACATTCCTGGCAGTTTTCCACCAGGGGTCCGATTACCCAGGTCTGCAAAAGACGCCGATTGAATTGAAAGTCTCGTGCGAACAATATCCAGTGGGTAGGTCACTGTAACAGAAGTAATTCCAGCAAAGGCGCCGCAAACAAGGCGACGAACTGGTGTCAAGTCCACGCCTGGGGCCGGTTCTATAAACTGGTAGAAGAATCAGTACTTGTCGCGTTCTAAAGTTGATATGTATAGCATTGTTTTATAAAGGCGGAATAAAGAGACTCACCTTTTTGTAGAAGTTGTAACTTCCGAATTGCACTGCTGAATAGGGGACGATTCGAATGCAGTTGGTGCCATTTCCGCGCATGAAGCCTCTCCATCCTTCCTCCCTACCCATTTTGACCAATGCCTTCCATATCGACAACTTGTACTCCTGTCTTCCCGCACTCTGGATTTGAAGTAGAATTTTCAGTCGCTCAAGCGGTGAAACGATTGTCCTAGAAACCGCCCCGGCTACTCCACCAGCGATGAATGCCGCAACCACAGGCTCGGATAAGTTGTTCCGTGTTCTCTGGAGGAATGTATAGGGAGTCTGCTTCAGCAACTACGTTAGACACACGCACTGAATTCCACTCTGGATAAACATTTAATGGAAATTGGCGCAAAGGGTGATTCTGTTACCGCTATGGAACTTTCTGTCGTCATTGGGAGAGGTGTAAGGGTCTGCGGTTCACTGTCATCCCCTTCAGGTTTATTAGGCTGGTCTGAATTCTGCGGATCGAGACTCATTTTGTAAATAAGTCGCACCGCCGGTGTTGATATGGTTGAGGGAGAAAAGAAACTGCCGTAGAGGAGTTAAAACCTGCACAGGCGAAAGGGTGAAATCAAAAGAGTGGCGAGCTTTTGTCCAAGCTGGGATTAAATCTGTGTCTGTTGGGTGAGTCGACGTCGGTGTTGACTTTGCTGGCCATGAAGGATGTATGTACCCTGACTATGAAATCCGATATTGGTTCATTGAGCCATGGCCGCGGCACTGATAACGAATGTGGCTGTATGTCGACTGTTTTCGCTGGGAGTCGCTTCTTTACGAAGAAGACACAATGCACCGTTGGGATGATGGGTAGTTTTCTGGAGAGCCAGAAACATCGAAGCTCAGCCAAAGACTCAGACTCAGCTAGCTCCGGTTATACCAGCTTCTTCCGCTGGGGACGCACGGTACGCCTGCTAAGGGAGGACTGGCTGGCGCCGGCTGAGGTGCGCAGGCGAAACGAGGAATAATGCTGGTCAATTTGAAGATCAGAGCTGTAGTTAGACTCCCAAGCCAGCGTGTTGATCAAAGCAAACGTAACCATCCCGGACGGCGGCTAAAACTTGGCTGTTTGTTCTGTTTGCGCGTTCGCGCCAAGTTGGTCTTCGCCGCCGGCCGGAACCTTCGTCGTTTCTTCCTCTGGTTCCACAGCTCCAACGTCCGTTCTTCACCACTTCGCAGCACACGCGATCCCTCCATCGATTTTTGTCTACGCTGCACCATGTCTCGCTCCGGCGGAACAACGCTCTACGTCACAGGCTTCGGCCACGGAACCCGTGCTCGAGATCTCGCATACGAATTCGAACGGTACGTCCTGTCCGCCGATGGTCTACGACCTCCTCGATCCCTCCCCGAAACCAACCCCATCTCCATCCCGTTCTCTCCGATTCAGTCCTTCGGCTTTTGAATCCGTCAGTCGTTTTTGGGCCCGCTACCCTGTCGATTTGACCCTTTGCGGGTGTTGTACTTGATCGGAAACGGCTATCTTGACGCGGCGGTCACACTCTAACCTCCTCCAAACCAAATAACCGCTGACAATTCATTCTCATTATTGTTTCTCATCTGTTCAAAAAATTTTCCCTGTCCAATTTGTGAGGAACTAAACATCTAATTTGACTGTCCCAGATAT
The DNA here is from genome assembly GCA_023626135.1 of Talaromyces sp. R2412. Classification (NCBI taxonomy): domain Eukaryota; kingdom Fungi; phylum Ascomycota; class Eurotiomycetes; order Eurotiales; family Trichocomaceae; genus Talaromyces; species Talaromyces sp. R2412. Next base: position 18,898 of record JAMAGK010000031.1, on the reverse strand, counting down.
GGTCGCCTTGTTCGCTGTGACATTCCGGCACCGCGCACAGCATCAAGCCGCCTGTAGGTGCTTAAACGGAATTCTTTATACGGTGTTATACTCAAAAATAACTACAGGTTTGCTTTTGTTGAATACGAAAGTCGTCGTGACGCCGACGATGCCTATCATGAGATGCACAACAAACGCATCGGTCGCGATGATTTGCTGAAAATCGAGGTAAGCTTAGGTTCATGATTCTAGCAACCCATTTTAATCGATCAATAGTGGGCTCGCACCCCCCCGTCTGCATCTTGGCGCTTTGACTCTGGCCGTGAGCGTCGTCGAGACCGCACTCCTCCTCGTAGAGGTCGCTCTCCATCTCCCCGCCGCGGGCGTGGTGATTACTCACCACGTAAAGATGATCGACGAGACAGGGACTACGATCGACGGGATAGAGACCGCGATCGCGAACGGGAGCGTGACCGTGACCGTGACAGGTCCCGCAGCCCCGAAGACCGGGAGCGGGAGTCGAAAGAGGATCGTGAGCGAACTGATGATAGAGACCGCCGCGAGGACGACCATGAAAATGGCACCAATGGTGATGAGAGGAAGCGTACGTTATTTATGTTGATTTCATGAATATTCAAGTGGTAGTACGTTCCTTACTAACATTGTAAGCAGCTCTCGACCCACCCCCCTCTGGTCATGACGAGCTTGATACGGCCGAGTAAATTCCTTGGTGGCGTTTAGATGGCTGTTTGGTAAGCTTTATTCCAGCTGCTTCATGTACTTGTGGAGGGCAAAGCCTCGTTTTTGCTTGCGTCGCCCATGTCAGTCGAAATCACACAAAGTGTGTGATAGTCACTGGCGAAAAGATATTTTCATTTAGGTATTTCAAAATATGTAGTTTCTCAATAACAATGAGTCTGGATTTCTAGCAAAAACTAATAATTTTATCTCCTGCTATCCGCGTCAAATTTGACTTGAACATGAAACATCCGTTTGGCGGGCTCTAATGAATATGTATACCCGGAATAGAACATCTACGCAGAGCACGATACGTACACCCACCTATTACTCAAGCCGTCCATCGTTTGTATATGATCGTAGACTTGAGTTGACAAGATTCCAACATACCGGGAATACCGTACTCGACCGACTTCTTGTCCATGTTGTCGGGGCTCTTCGGTCAATGTCTGCAATTTCTCAAAGTGAATCTTATTCTGAACTCCGCCCTTGAACGCTTCGCTGCTGACAGAGAATTAAGAGTTGATTTTGATTTCTCACAGAATAAACCAAAGCAGGCGCTTACGAATTGTCTATCTGAAGCTTTCCACCTCGTTTATGCCAGTGACATTTTTGCTGCTTCTAGGGTTGGAGATACACGTCAACTATCGACATGGGTCAGTCATACTTATAGTTTCAAAAGATGATAGCGGCTGCTCCAGTGTCAATAAAAGTTAAGTTTTCATCTGTGGCGATTATTGGCATTTATTCCCACTCCGACTATTCAGGTGATGCCATCATATGTTGGCGCCTGTGGTATATCATAAATTGATTACCGATTATTTTTTGGGTCTTTTGGTACAACTGTCAATGCATAATGAATAGGCAGTCTTCACAGCTTGAAATGACGCACACTGGACCTTCGTTCCTGCTTGATAAAGAAACAATATTACTTATCCAGTCTGTGAGCTCCTTCCCAACCCTATCCAATCTTTCTAGCGATTTCATGTCGGGCGTGTTTTCTGGGGTAGAGTAAGATCTAAAGGTGTGTGTATGGTAGCTTTCTGGAGTTGGTCTGCGCCCTCCTGGCCTGTGATAGTCGGTTCGGAGATTTTTGAAGAACCGCACATGATCGCGTTGCATAGTAGGTTAATAAAAAGTGTCAAGGCAAGTTTAGCGTGAGGACTTGAACCATCTCGTTTCGACGGCGGACGGGGAATTGACCTAATTATACTCGACATCACCGTCAACTATAGTGGTGATACTGGTCAACAGTTTAGCGAGAGTTCCTCCGATTTTGACTCTGACGACCACCGGCACTTGGCTCTTCGTGTCTTCCTGTACGTCTTTTATAGCCTGCATTTTATCAGTCTCCTCCTCGTCTTCCGCGTCGGTTGGCATGTCAGAGACCGCGGCACTAATTGCCGGTCGTTTCGCTGCCGGCCGTTCAGCGTCGGTGTTGCTTCGTTTTAATCTATCAAGATGTAAGAAGAATTGCTTTTGGTATAGATGGCTGATGTTTCTTGTCGTGGTCGTCATTCCGTAAACGATAAGACGCTGAGTTGGCAAAATGATCTGTCGCCAAAGTTAAGCACCAAGCCCCTAAGGTGGTCTCTAACTTCTGTTGGCAAATCGGATGAAAGCATACGAATGGGAGAAGAGGAAGGGAAAAGTGGGCAGAGAGTTGGGATGACAATGCAGTCGCGCCACAGGGGGTCAGCTGACCTCCCATACCCTAGTACGAAGAAGATGCGCCCTACGCTGCCGTTTTCGTACCGCAGAGGTATATGCCCGTGTAGCAGCTCCCCGTCCCCCCTTTGTTTGCTTGCCTCTCCTGTCTTCATCATTGCCGCTCATTCATTTAATTTTATCACAGCATTTCTCTCCTCATTTGCATCCCCACCTGCTTCTACTCCTTCTAGTTCTCTTCTGCAGCTATTCTTTCTACTTTTCTGGGGCTTGAGTCTCAAATTCGTCTCTTTTTACTTGGCTTCTCTGGCTTGTACCTAGCTTCAGAAAAGAATTTCAAGACGGACAAAGGTCTTTTTTATGAGAATGCTGGTGGTCCCCTCGATCGTCTAGAAATGACGGACACTTTAGGCGAGCAGAATGACCGTGGATCGAGTCGCAAAGAACGGTCACTTGGGACCTGTCAGTTCTATCTCTTGATATAGATATAAGAAAGCTCAGAGCCGCTCTTGAGGCTGTTGCAATCGTTGACGTTGGTCGATTTATCCCTGTGTGGAGGGAGAGGTCTTACGGCGAACCGTCGTCTCTTGACCGCCATATAGATGTCCTTGTCGAAGAGATGATGAGCTCGGATTACAGATACGATCAGATGATCAAACGTTATGCGTCCATCACCTGAGACCTTCTCGAGCACCTGAAAGCCGAAGTACATGCAGATCATCGACCCAAGGTTGACAGCTTCAACAGCAAATCACCTGGCTCTCTGAGTGCTGGACATTACAACTGCCTTGGGAACTGATGATCCAAAGGCAGCTAACCTTTCCACAGTCACGCTCGAAGCCGGCCAAAATAGAAAAGCTGCTGTCATTATAATCAATAATTTCCCAAGGTCATCGAACATTGGCGTGTCCCGTGATAGTTAATTAGCTCGGAACTTTTTTGTGGGTTATCCTCCCATAGCTGAAAAACCTCTTGTAGCAAACTTACAGGTCATAATCGGGGATACCCCCTTCGCTCGTGCCAGATTATTGATACAGCGTTGAAATCCATAAAACAACAAGCCACAAAATTTCCGGGTTACTGGCAATCGCCCACCAAATGGGTGTTAAACGACGGATTGCGTATCGCGGATCGATTGAAAATAACGACAGTGTACTATAGCTGGTGCACCGAGTAGCATCCTGGGCTGCGTGAGTAGGTAATAACCAATGAAAATGAATATCGAGGAGAGACTTGGCAAGCTGTCTCGGAAGGGCAGTGTATATTTGCACGGCCGGACATGTCAGGTGACCGTAGGCAACATTTTGAGTGTTCAAATAATCTGATCAAACATAAAAATTATGTTAATTCATTATCTAAAGTTGCTTGATTCCTGGATCCCTTTTTTCAGCTTCGCTAAATGTCGGGTGACGATCAGGTCTGTGCCATCTGCTTCCAGGGGGGTTGATTTGTGGATTAGCATGTCCCCTGCACAAGACTACGTTGGCGCATGCATCTAGAATCTCGCGTGTGCTCGCCACCCCTGCCCTATGGAGAGCTTCGCATGTTAGTTACACTGAAAATCTAAATCGTGGAGCTTAGTGCTCCGGGGGAGATTATGACGCATTTCTCCGCGCCAGTGCCGCAACCGAAATGTAGATTTGAGTTTTCATGGTTCCGAGTAAACAATACACTGTTAACAACATTATGCTTGCACGGATTCGGCGTGGCGAGATACTGCGGCCCCAATTAATTGATATTACTTAAATATGTCGGATTGATTCGTCTTAAGGTTGTGTTAGCGATTTCCACGTTGCTGTATGGGACACATAACCAAAGACAACCACAAACACCCCCATAGAGACCAGAAGCCAATAATGTCTGCTCAAGCCAGTTCCCTAACGTCGATCAAACCCCACGCCACTTTTGAGACACATTGATGCCAAGAGAAAGCCCCAGTTTGCTTAGGGCGAGAGTAGCACGGGGATTCGTGTAGAGATTGGTCAGGTCACCAGCGCTCAGCCAGCAAGAGAACTGGCCATTCTCAAAGCAGCAATCAGTTTTATTGAAGAAATTGTGCCATGGTAAGAAACCTGTTTTGGTTTGGCGCTATCGACCCCGCAAAGGAATATAATCTTAGATGCCTTCAAATCAAATAGTACTACTAATACCATTATCTATTTCGAAAACGCGGGCTGCATGCGACATACAATAGGCCAACAGGGACGCAGCGTGACAGTAACTAAGCACTAATAGCACGCTACTTTTAGCGTTATTAAAATATGTGCAATGCGCCAGAAGAAAAAGGACGGAGGAGAGGGGAAATTCGGGTATTCCCATGTGAAAGCGAAAAAAGGTGTCCTGTACGTGTATGAATGTGTCAGGGCTAACTGATGGCAGATTGAAAAGTATTTAAAGGGCGTAGAAAGCATGGTTTGTCTGGCTCTAAGTTCTCCCATCACACATTCCAAAATACACACATTCAATCACACCTTTGAGCATAGACACTCCAAAACTGAAGGCTGTAACCATGACAATCCAAATTGCAACTGAAAACGTCCTCCTCGCCCGAGCCCGCGCCAGTAACAACACTGAAGATTGCATGGCCCTCTACCACAAATGGGCCACCACTTACAACGAGAACCTAGCGGACGCATCTCAGAATTATGTCGCTCCAGTCTTGGTCGCCCAAGCCGCTCTCAAGTGGAAAACCCACCTTAAAGGACCGATCCTAGATGCCGGCTGTGGGACTGGTCTTGTTGGAGAAGCCCTTTCACAGTCTAATAATACAATGACTATTGATGGCATTGACTTGTCTCCAGCTATGCTCAAAATAGCAAGACAGACGGGCATATACCGAGATCTTACTATAGGGGACTTGAATCGAAAGATCGAGAAACCAGATGAAACATATGACATAGTGACATGCGCTGGTACTTTTACTGAGGGCCACGTCGGCCCGGATCCTGCATTGAGAGAATTTGTTAGAGTTACCAAGAAAAATGGTCTGATCGTTGCAACGATACTCAACAAGATATGGAAGTCAGGTGGTTATAAAGCCGAAGTCGAAAAACTAGAGGCGGAAGGTCTTTTCAAGGTGGTCAGTATGGAGGTCAAGGACTATAGAAAGGGGGCGGGCGACAAAGCCACCTTGGTTGTCCTTGAAAAGATTTAGATTGTATTTACTCAAATTATATGATAACGATCTATTAGTACATGAACAAATACTATTGTTATTTCCACATGCTATCCATCATCAATTGAAGTGACACCTACCGGCCATACATTGGGTATTATCTAAAATACACCAGGCACAAGGCCATGTGAGATATAGGTATGTCGGAATTGACCAGGTCGCCCTCAGCGTAGTGTTCCTTCTAATTTATTAGTATAGAAGGAGACAAACGACATGAGTCTTGATACTGACAACGACGTCTCAGACCAAACCAAAAAGGACATGGTCGCGAAGCGACCAATCACATAATTGGTAAACTGTTATATGATACCTTTTTATTGTAATTCTAAGCATGTTTTAGTAAAATATTCTTGATATATAAAAAGTTTTAACTAAAAGTTGTTTTAAGATTAAAATATTCTTGTAAAGAGAGGTTTTGTCTGTAAGAGGAGTAGTAGTAGTAGTAGTAGTAGTAGTAGATTTTATTAATCTAATATAGCTGGTTTCTAGATCATTACCGTTATATAAGGTTAAAGCTCTAACTAGTAAGATAAAAAGAAAAGAGTAGTATAGCTACTATAATATAGTCTAAAAGGCGCTATATAAATAGTAAACTAAAAAAAAATATACTAAGCCAGCACAGTATAAAGCTATTAAATATAGTAAATAATATAAATAAATAAAAAATAAATAAGAAATAAGAACTCTCACTAGTTCTTTATAGTTTTTATTTTTTAATATTAATCTTATCTGCTATTACTACCCACTACGTACTATCTAGATTACACTACTACGTACCTATAGCTCTCTTAAATTTCTCATAATTCTAATTCTCGTCTTTGTACTTGTCCCTAAAGCGAATTAAATTTACTAGTAAACTAGTACTATGTATACCTGTTATTATATATTAGTATTTTTTAAGCTGCTTCTTTTGCTTATATATTTACCGCTCGCTATTCTTACTATCTTTATCTCTAGAGTGAACTAATTTTTACTTTAAACTATTAGCGTAGTCTGTAGGTGTTGTTATATTGTTTTTATAAAACTAGGGCTTCTCTAAATTTTTAATTGCCTTCTACTTTCTAAATTACTTAGTCTTATCTTTTTATATTATTACTAAATTAAAGTAATATATTAGTTTTTATTAACTTTAGTATTAATCTAAATGTTAATATTTATATATTTATACTATATATTAAACTATGCTTAGTATTCTAATTAATTAATAGCTTTAATTTTAGCGCTAGTTTTAGTATTAATTTTTTTTTATTTTATATTATTAATTATTTATAAATTTACAGTCTAGAATTAATTTAAAATATTTATATTAATAATAAACTATATAATAATAATTACTATATTTTTTTTATTTATAATTTTATTAAATTTTTTAAATTTTTTTAAATATATAATCTTATTCTTTTGAACATTTTTTTCTGCGCGAAACGAATTTTTGAAATTACTCGCCTAATCCTAGCCAGATCTGGCTTAGAATTTGATTAATTATTAACTCTCTTAGCTATTAAATAGTATCAATTTTATTAAAATTAATTATATTAGTGGCTTAAAAGAGTATATTAATATTTTTTATATTAATAAATTCGCTTTTATTATATATAAATAAAAAACTATATTAATGATACTACTAAATTGTAAATATAAAAGAACTAAATAAAGTTATTTAAAAAATTCTCTATTATATTAATTAATATAAACAGCGTCTTGAGAATAAATTTATTATTAGATTTATTAATTAAGTGTAAGAATTTATTAAAATCGTTAATTTTAATAATATTTTAAAAATATTAATTAATTTTAGAAAGACTTTAGAATAAGTTTAATAAAATACTATATTTATCTATAAAAAGATTATTATTAAGTAAGTAATAATTATTTTTTAAAATATTTTTTAATTAGTTTTAATCTTTTAAAAAAGTTTTTAGGTTTAAAAGTAATAAATTAATTTAAAATTAATATCTATTTTTTTTATTTATAATATAAAAATATTAATTTTAAAAATTATACTGTGGTGGAAAAGATGAACCCCGTTGTAGTGGGCGAGTGTGAGTTGCAAGACAGTGCGTATAGAAGTTGCCATCCCGTCTAGTGCAGAGTCGAGCTCAATCCTCACATATAACCTTAGTAAAGAAGCTCTCAAAGAGATCATAAGGCATATCAATCTTCCATTTCAAAAAAAAACTACCCGAATTCCTCACTTTCTAAAACTATAAACCGGCCGTGGCTCCAGTAAACGCATGGCTCCAGCAAACCGGTTTATCCGTTTTACCGGCCAATGTAGCAGCTTCCACCACTACATTTATCACCTATCCTATAAGTAACATCCTAGCGCTACTAAATACTATAATAAAATACTACTAAACTATATAGAAAAAACGCCTTTAGCTATACACAAAATAACCAACAGATTAACAATAATAAGTAGATCTATAAATGCTTTTCCTTTATCGTTATAGAGCCATTATGTAAAGAAATATATAAAAATAAAAAAATAACTTAACTTAATAAATAATAAAAGAAATAAACAACTAATATAGTAAATAATAACTATATAAACATACTAAATAAATCCTAACTAAAACATCCTTTCTTATCCTAGTAATAGTTATATAGTTTAATTTCCTCTAGATCTATTATTTCTAATAATTCTTCTTCTTAGTCTTTACTCAGATTATTAGATTTAGAATTAAAATCATCGTTATTATAAGTCCAAAAATAAAAAATCTTACTATAGACAGTATATTCTATAGTCTTTATTACCTTTTAATATTTTTTTACTACCACTATTACCTTCTTTTTCTATATATTATAATATAACTTAGCAACTTTAATATTTTTATTCTAGTAAATTTTAATTTCTAAAAGAATAATAGAGTTATTTTATTTTTTCCTTTTAATAAGAGTATTACTAATTAGACTAAGACCTATTAGCAGTATTACTACTAGAAAACTATATAGAATAGTTCTATAGTAATTAGTAAACCTAGATAAAGAGCTTAGATTAGATATAAGATTACAGTAAGCTATAGCTAAATCTTTTTAAATACCTAACTCTAGTATATTTAATATAAAATAGTCTTCTTTAATTCCTATATATTAGGAAAGTATAGTCTATCTGACCTTTATAGTTAAACTAGTAAAGCTGTATAGTAAATATAAGTTAGTTACTTAGATAAAGAGACTTCTAAGTAGGACCTTCTACTAGTTAATAAAGAAATCAGCTATATTTTATCTTATTTATATTTTATTATTTATATATATTACTAGACCATCTTTAGCCTTTTTATAAGTAACCACCCTAGGCTACTATTTAAATAGTTTACAGTATAAACTAGGAATAATCTTAATATAATTATTAGTATTTTTATTATTAAGAAAAAACAAGCCTTAGATAATATTAATATCTTAATTATTTTAGATATAAGAAAGAATATTTAAATTAATATAGTAAAAAAAAGTTTTATTACCTAGTTTAATATATTTAATATAGTAAAAGTATAAAATAAGCTTTTATTTTTTATTAAGTCATAGAGTAGTGTAAATTAATTAATAAAAAGGATCTTAGCATATTAATTACTAGCATAATCTATAATATATAGAGCATAGCTAGTTATAGTTATTCTTTCTATTAACACACTAGAGATGCTAATTGTATAGTTTAAATTCTTAATCAAAAATCTTTATTAATTTTACCTTCTTTTACTAAAATATAACTCTATTAAAATAGATAATGCTATTATTTTTCTAAGCATTCTATTCATTCTTAATCTATTTCTTTATTAAGATGATTCTAGCTAATACAGCTAGTTATTATATTTTTCTAGTTCTAGTATAGTAAGAAGATAAAATAATTTTAATTCTCCTAATAAGGTCAAACTTATAAATACTATAAGCATCTTTAAAACAGATAGGTTAGTTATTATATCTAAACTATTTATATTTCTTAAAATAGATTATTAGTCTACTTAAATTATATTTATTTTATAACACTTTATTAAACTGCTTATAAAATACTTAAAAATTTTTCTAATTCTATAGCTTTATGTAGCTATAGATAATCTTTATATAATAATAGTAAAATTTAGATAAGATCTTTATATAAGACTATTTAATAAAAATAATAATTTTTTTAATATAAGTATATAAAGTCTTTAAAAATATTATAATTTTATTTTTTAGTATATAGTAATTTAGCTATAATTTCTTTAAGATTACCTTAAATATATTTTAATAATTATAGATTATAGCAGCAAAGCCCATATCACTAGTTAAATAGCTAGGTTATGGTGATTGTGTTCTTTTCTTTTTATATTATTTATTACTATATTCTTGCTTCTTATATTTATTATTTATAAGTATTTTTGCTATCTTAATTACCTCTTTAATAATAATTATTATAATTCTCTAATTATGTATTGCGAAAAATGTTATAAATATTTTAGAAGTAGAATGGCTATATAGAGTCTTAATTAGACAATATTCTAATTAGTTAATTTTTTTAACTTTATATACAAGGTAAAAGCTTAGCTAATTAAAGACTAAGATTTTAAAATATCTATAAAGATCTTACTAAAAGTCTTATATACTAATAAATCTAATTATATTATTAGAAAAAAGTGTAGTATTTATTAATATAAACTATACCTCTAATATTATTAAAGTAGATTATAAATATACTAGTAAATCTATTTTACTATCTTTTAGAGAGATATATTAAATAGTAATATCTTATTATATACTAAAAGAGATTTTAAGTAAATTAATAGATTATAATTTAAAAAAAAGATATCTTTATAATAGTAATACTACTAGCTAAGATCTCTATTTAAAAAGAATAAAAAGCAGTTTAAATATAAATTTTTTTTACTTAATTATTTATAGCTTTTCTTTAGTTAGTTTTCTAATAAAGCTATTATCTCTAATCATAAGTTTAGCTTTTCTTAATAAGATAGGATTGACAGGGCTACTATTAGTATCTACTAATATCCTATCTATGTCTGTAGATTAGAAGTAATTAATATTCTATACTCTCTACCTCAGATTTATAAATCTTTTCGTAATAGCTCTATTAACTTAATTTTATAGAATATTATATAAATCTACTCTATTTAGAATCCGTTTAAACTCTTATATAGATTAGTTTAATATAATAAGCTAACCAATACTTAATATTATTTTTTTATCAAAGAGATTTTATATTTATTAGATAAGACTTTTTAAAGATATATACCACTTTACTACTACTTTAAAGATCTTTTATAATTTCTTTTATATTTATTTAAACGCTTACTTTTATATATCAGCTATCTATTAAGCTGCTATATACTCTATAAAGAGCCACTATTTATATATAAAATTATATATATAATCTATACTATATATAATTTAATTATTAATTTATATTTAAGCAGTATATTGTTCTTCTTTAGGCAATACTTTTATATAATACTTAACTTAGTCTAGGCTTTTTAAGTTATAGAATGTTTTTAAACTAACTATAATTTGCAGGGTTTCTTCTTTATTTTATTATTAAAGTGTTAGCCCTCTTAAAAATACTAAGTAAATATCTTTATATTTCTAAAATATCTTTAGTAAATAAAAAAAGCATTCTTTTAAATAATAAAATAAAATATTAAAAGAAGATATATTAAAAATCCTTAAAATATACAAAAAAGTAAAAAAAATTCTTAAAAAATATTAAAATTTTTAAAAAAATTAAAGAAAAATAGAGAAAGGATTTTTTATTATTAAAAAAGTAAATTCTTTTAATATTATTAATATATTTATAATATATTACTGCTTTAGTAATTTCCTAATTTAAATTTTATAGTGGTAGTATTATTACTATAAAATCCTATCTTACAGAAATATTATTGCGATTTTTATTTATAATTCTTTTTTCTTTCTTATTAAATTAAGGGTTAAGAACAGTCATATTATCTTTATAGATTAATATCTTATTATCTATCTATACTAAAGTAGATTTATCTTTAATTATTAGCTAAGTAAAGTACTTTTTTAATTTATTACTATTATATACTCTTTAAGATTTAATATTATTAAGCTTTATTATATAATATAATCTTTACTTATTAACTTTTAGAATCTTATAAGAACTAAGTTATTATTAAAATAATTTTATTTTTATTAATATATTTTATAACTAAGATATATTATATAAAAGTATAAGATTATTAACTTTGAAGTATTTATATTATATTCTATAGCTATCTTTAAATTATTTATAGTTATATTTATATTGATATTTAACGCTAGCTATAGCCTTATTAAGATTCAAATCTTATCTATTAAATTATTATACTTATAAGGCTATAAAGTCTTTAATTATATATATATTTTTCTAAAAAAGTATTCTTTAAGTAAAAATATTAATTTTAATAAAAAAAATTATATAATATTTTATATTTATATAAAATAGTATTAATCTAGTAGAATAATATATAGTAACTTAATTTGCAAAAAGTACTACTAATAGATACTCTATCTATTCTATTTTTATTATACTACTATTAAGCTTAAAAAAAATATCCTTAATTACTTTATAACTATTTTTAATAAAGCTATTTGTTTATAGATAGTAAAATATAATAATATATACTTATATACTATATTTTTTAAAAAGATAATCTTATAAATTATAATTTTTAAAGCTCTAATTAATAATAATAATAATAATAATTTCTTATCTACTATAAATATCTTTAAATAGAAAATCTTTTATTTATTTTATTATTGCTTTTAAAAGCGTTTTTATTTTTAATTATCTAGATAGATCTTCTCGTGCAACTACTATATATTTTTTACCTTAGTTAGTGGATATATATATGATATTAATAGCCACTTAATACTATAATATAAATATTTAGTTAGAATAGAGTTTTTTTTTTTATTAATAATTTACTCTTATTTAATATTTATAGTAAGATTTTATCTATTTAGTAATATCTTTTTATATATCTTCCTATTAGTAAATAAATTGTACTTACTAGTAAGTTCTTTTTTTATTTTAATACTCTATATTATTATAAAATATAAGAATTGCTATTTTTCTTTCTTTTAATATATTAAGTATCCTTTTTAGTATAATATTAATTTCTTTATTATGTTAAAACAGATATCAATTTTATACTAGAAATTATAATACCTTTTTCTTAAATATATAATATTCAGATCTATTTATTCTTTTAGGTTATTTGAGAGTGCTTAAATACCTAGCTATTTCTTTATAATAATTTAAATAAGAGTCTAGTAAAACTTGATCTACTAATTAGCCTAATGTTAAAAACAAGACTCTAATAATAATAACTAACAGCTATATCTATATATATTTATTAATATTAATTTCCTTTTCTTATTCTTATTATTCTATATTAATGACTAGTCTTTTAGAAAGCTTATCTACTATTATATATTTTTCTCTAAGAATATGTTTTATAGTAAAGTCAAATAATCAAATTTAAATAATCTAATTTGTAATAAGGGTTTTTAGTAAATTAATAACTGACCTATTTAATTATACTATTAATATATTAGTATCAATTTCTAAAATAAAGTATATACTATATAGCTAATAATAAAACTTCTTTAGTATCTTAAGAATAGTTCTATATTTTTACTTATCTATATCATATTTATATTTAGTGTTATTCCAGATCTCTAACTTATAACGGGCAGGGTGCCTTTTCTTATTATAAACTTGCATAATAACGTCTTTAAACCCTTCTAGGCTTATATCTACTGCTATAATAAGTATAAATAATTTATATTTATAGTCAATAGATTATATATATAAAAATTCAGAAAATTTTGTTTTTAAAGCTATAAAAGCACCTTTTTACTCAAAATCTTAATAGAATATAGTTTCTTTCTTTATTAGAGTATATAATGGCGCAGCTATAATAGTAAATATCTTAATAATAATATAAAAGAAAACTATAGTTCTTAGAAAGCTTTATACTTCTTTTATATATATAGAAGTTAGTTAGTTTATAATCTTTTTAATCTTTGAAGCTTTAGAGTGTTTACTATTAAAATTATATATCTATTTAATAATCTTTAGTTCTGATACTATGAATTAAGATTTCTTTCTAGATAAGGTTATTTCTACTAGCTTTATAAAGTAGTAGATATAGTTTAAGTTCTAAATATATTTATATATATAGAGTTATATATTAGGATATTATTCTTTATTATTATACTTTATCTAAGGGTTTTTAATTTTAAAGTTATCTAAAAATACTTATATCTTTATAGAGATTATTTTTTTTAACATTTTTATAGTAACTTTTTAAAACTAAAAAATAGAATTTAAATCTCTCTATATAATAGTTGTATATCTTAACAGCTTAATAGATATTATTATTATAATTAGATTTTGGTTTTCTTTTATAAGTGTTAATTAATTATAATCTAAAAATAGATCTGTTAATAAAGCTAGAAATATTCTTATAAAATTCTTAATAAATTTATTGTAGTTAGGTGGCATATTTATATTCTTAATTATAATCTTATTTTAGAATTAGATAATAGATATAATTCTATACTAGCCGCTTTTTTTTTTTACTATTAAGAATTATAGATTTTAGTACAGCCTATATGCTTTTTTTATTATATTTATCTAAAGTCTTTTATAGAATATCTCTACTATTACTTCTCTTAATGTTATTAATATTTTAAAACCTACTATTTATTATATATTATGCTTGACTATATATATATATTATAGAGATATAATCTCTTCTTTATAATAATTAATTTCTAATTAGTTCTAAGCAAAAATATCTTTTTTATAATATAATATTTCTTATAATATTTTAAGTTTATAAAATAAAAAGCTCTCTTCTACTTATATCTTTAATAGGTGTTTCTTTATAAGTCTAATTCTTTAAAAAAAATTATAATCTAAAACTATAAAGTAATTCTAAACTTTATATTAGAATTAAAGACTATTTTATATATATAATAATACTCAAAATAGCGCTACTACTAGTTATTATAGCTATCTAACCTGTTACTATCTAATAGCTTATCTAAATCTATAAGGTTAATCTTATCTACTTTTCTTTTATAAAGTGTATTGACTTATATATATATTTATTTTTTAAACAATTTACTATATTGTTCTAAGTCTATTAAAGTACTTTACTATAAAAAATATATTATAAATTTTTTAGGACCTAAAACTGTATTAGGCTTATATATGTAAAATCAAAACAAAAATTTTCTAGCTTCTAATTAATTAGATTCTTTAATCTTATATAAATAGTAAAAAACTAACTAATTAAAATGCTTTAATTTTTTTTAAAGTAAGACCTTACTTTTATTTTTTATTACTTTATCTATACTTTCAAATTTTACTAATCTTAATCTAACTTTTATCTTTCTACTTACTAAAATAAATTTATTACTAGTAAACACATATTTAGCTATACATTTATTTATTCTTTTACTAAATCTATCTCTAAATTAATTAGCTATATCTTATTAGCGATTTATTAGTCTTCTCTAGAGATATAAACTTTGAAATTAACCTTTTAAAAGTGATTATTATTATAAACTATCGCTATTACTGTTCTATTTTAATTTATAATTATTATAAATATAATAGTATCTATCTATAAATATCTTAAAATAAGTTAAGACTAATCACTTTTAATAATAAAAATAGAAGTATATATAATAATATTTACTTTTTAAATAAAATAATCTTTATAATATTTAATTACTTGTTATAACTGACTATTCTATCCTATAATAGCTAAATTTGGTTTTAGATATATAGGAATATTAGTAACTTTAATTATTATAGTAAACACTATATTTATCTACGCGCTAGAATTAATAATTATAGAATAAGTGTGTTCTTTAATTAGAATATCTATTCTAAATATATCTATAGTATATACTGGATTTATTCTTAGAGTTAGAATAAATACTAATTCTATAAAATTTATTAATATTTTAACAACTGCTATATCTTATAATAATAAAGACTTTTTCTTTTTTTATTCTAATGCTTTATGTATATTTATTAATTTAAAAAAAAAATTATCTATTATAACTTCCTTGATAATCTATATAAGTATTTTTGTTTAGAGAGAACTACCTATATTACTTTACTTAATAGTCTATAAAAGAAGAATTTTTATTTACTTTAACCTTTATAAAATCTAAATTTACTGTGGTTCTCTACTATTAGTTATATTAATATCTTTATTTAAGATCTTTTCTACCTAAGTATAGAAACCAGATTCTATATAATGTTTTAGCTATATATAAGACTCTTGCTATAATATTTTAATATTTAGATATAACTTTTTTACTTTATCTTTTTTAATAATAAATATATCTATAGTTTGTTTCTAGCTTTTTGCATTAAGTAATCCTAAATCCTTTTAATTACTCACATTTGTATTTAAATACGAGTTATTTAAATAAAAACTTAATCTTAATGTGACTATTTCTACTATATTAATATTTGTATTAACCCCAGCTATTATAGTGCTTTAGTAGGTATCTAACTATATATTATATTCACACTGTACTACTTTAAACTTATATTTATTAGATTTAAATCTTACTATTAGATTAGATTTATCTATTATTCTAATTCTTAGTTTTCTATTTAGATTATAATGGCAATATCTTTAATTTAAATTATTCTTAAAGATCTTATAATTATTTTAGTAGTGTTTTAACTTTTTATAATATTAATATAGAAACTGTAAACTTTTTATTATATTAGCTAGTTTAGGATTTTATTATCTTATATACTCTAATCCTGTCTATTTACCTCTTATATTATTAAAATCTAATATTTATTATAGTATAGAGGATTATATATATATATTTAATGCTAGTATTAAAATCCTTAGCTAGTTTAATAGGTTATTAACTTTCTTATTAGTGGCTATCTATTATTTATAGATAGTCTAGCTTATTCTTTTTAGTAATATCTCTTCTCTAGATTTATTTTAAAGAAATAGCTTAAATGTATAATAAAAAGGCTACTATATATATTACTTTTATATTAGTTTCTTTAATTAGTAAAATCTAGATAGCACTTAGCTAGTTTAAAAACTATTATAGTTATTTTAATAGTTCTTTTTTTTTTTAATTTTCTAGATAGTCTCCTATAAGGTTGTAAAGCAGATCTTTTAAAGGTCATTAAAGTTAATATTTATTTTATTAATTATCTTTTTTTAGAGTTTAGCTAGTATACTTCTTAAAAACTAGTTATAGTAAATAAATTTATTAATAAATTCTATCTCCTTAATTATCTCTAAAATCTAACTAAATTCTTAAAGATATAATATAGTATCTAAATCTTAAACATAATACTTATTTAAATAATTATCTAAAAAAACCTATAAATAAACTATTTATTCTATATCTTTATATATATATTTTTTCTTAAAACGCTTATATACTCTTTTAAAGCTTTTTAAATAATATTTAAAAAGTATATAGATCTATAAACTAATATTAAGACTATAATAGTTAGGTAATACTTTTAGTATTTATAACTTATATAATAATCTATAACTTCTATAAGTTAATATAAACTAATTTAAGAATTAAGAGATTTTTTTTTTACTAAAATAGAGTATATTAAGTGTTTATGGTACTAGTATTAATATATATATTATATTAATTAGTATATTGACTAATATAGAGGTTATATAGTGAGTTAGATTATATTAATACTTTTTACTTAATAATAATAGCGTCAATTATATAAATAGCTGCTAACCATCTGGTAGAGTCTTTGTACCTATATTTGTGTCTAAATCTAGTATTTAAGTGTTATAGTAATATCTACTCTAAAAATAGCTAATAGTATAAGAACTTTCTATATCATCTAAGCTATACTTTCCTATCTATTTACTGCCTAGAGATGTCGAACAGAGATAATCTCGTTATTATATTAGTGGTAAAGATGACTTTCTTAGATGTTCTAGCTTAGATGTATTTACTAAGAAGTATTAAATTACCTCTAGTAAACTAAATAACAGTTTTTTATAAAAAAAAATATAAGATAATATTAACTATTTATATAAAACTTTAGATACTAATATACTTTTAGCATTACTATTGTTCTTTTCTATATAAAGGTTTATAGATAATAATAACCTTTAATAAATATACTTATATTAATAAAGATTTCTTATTATAAGCTTTAATTTTTCTAATATAATAAGTAACTTTAATAAAGATTATTATATTATAAAAAGAATAAAAAATAATAATAGCTGTTAATATTTACTTTTAATCTACTTAATTAAATAAAAATATTGCTTTAATTTTTACTCTTTTTTAGTATCTTCTAAATTTCTTAATATTATAGCTTTAAATAATTTATTTATAGCTTTTTAATAGCTTTTAAATCTTAATTAAACTATTTCCTTTTTTTTTTTAAGTATAAACCACTCTATAAGGTTTTAATAGCTTTATTTTATCTCTTTTATAAACTTAATTAATAATTTTAGTATTTAATACTGTTAAACTTATAAGCGTATATTTATTTTAGCAAGCCCCTATCTCTTCTTTCTAGTAATTAATTCTAATTCATTAGGATCAAACTAATATCCCTATCTCTTGACCTCCAGGATGGCGCGCACTTACCACTCTTAACACCCAGGTTACATGTAATCCCCATGCAGACCTCCAAAAAGTATGATAGAAAAGATGAACCCTGTTATAGTAGATAAATATAAGTTACAAGATAGTGCATGTAGAAGTTGCCGTCCCATCTAATGCAGAGTCAAGCTCAATCCTCACATATAACCTTAGTAAAGAAGCTTTTAAAGAGATTATAAGGCATATCAATCTTCTATTTTAAAAAAAAACTACCCGAATTCCTCACTTTCTAAAACTATGAACCGGCCGTGGCTCCGGTAAACGCATGGCTCCGGCAAACCGGTTTATCCGGTTTGCCGGCCAATGTGGCGGCTTCCACCACCACAATACTTATTAAGTTAAGAATTAATAATAAAATAATAATTGAAATTTATAATATTTTAATCTATAAAAAATTTTACTAAACTAAACTAATTAATATTATTAAATAGATAGAGTATATATAAAATAAAGTAATTAAATAAATTTCTAATTTTATATTTATTAATTATATAATAATAATTATATATTAACTTTTATTTAAAAATATAAGTTTTTAAATATTTAATATTATTATAGCTAAAATTTTAAAAATTTATATTATATATTAGGTTAAAATTTCTAATATTAAAGAATTTTCGACTGATGAAGTAACAATGCTCTGCTCAAGAAGCGTTCCCCAGAAGATGCGGCGATTCAGAG